>VWYP01004811.1:151529-217914 GCA_013400435.1 Pycnonotus jocosus
TTAGCAGGGCCCTCCTGCGGATTGGAAGTTATCAGCATCTTCCGACTGACATGCCGTAGTTTTGAAAATGTTCTTTCTGAAGCAATTGCATCTGAACTTTTGGGGCTGTGCTGATGAACGGATGAGTCATTTAGAAGCATTTTACAGGATAGCAGCAGGTCTGTTCCTAATCAGTTTTGAGCAAGGAGATCCAGGGAAATTTTAAATACTGTGCTTTCATTATAAAGTTAGGTTTTATTCATGAGATTCTCATTGACCTTTTAAGTAAGATAAACAGTTACCATGCCAGAATTTCCAACAAACTGTGGGAGTTTTAGTAAAACTTTCTTAACTCCTTTTCCCTGAAAAAGGGGATATGTGGCTTCAAGTGAGTTGGGAATTAACCATGAGTGCTTTTCTTTTTCTGGGCCCTGCTCAGAGAAAGCAGAATTTTGGCAATATTTCCATTTATGCTTCCTCTGAGGGTCCAGGGCACAGACACATTTCTCCATTTGACAGACAAATTGGGAAAGGTGCCTGTTGTGCTTCTATGTGAGGATGACCAGACACCTCTTGCCATCTGGGCACTTTATTCCTTTTGATGCACTGCATGTCTAGCAAATCTTTGGAATTCTCCATCTGTAGAGTTGGACCCACAGAAGACATTCTGACCCCCACTGACCCCACATCTTGTCAGTGTAAATGTTGTCTTAATCTGATTTAAGATACCCCTGAGGTAATCTGGAAGGTTCAGCTACTTCTGACAACTGGGAAAAAAACTAATTTCCGAAACTAAGCAGTACATTTAGCAGTATTCCTTTTGGGCTGACCTTACCAGACATTATTTTTCTTTTCCATGTAGGACAATTAAAAGAATCAGAGTGTCAGTACGTGTCATTGAAAGTGACAACTGATCTCCTGATGATCAGATCTCCTGCTAATACACATTTGTGTCCCACTAATGTCATGGGTGCTGTGCCAAAGTCACAGACCAGATTGGCAGCCATTCACTGGGAGTTTGCTGGCAATATTCCAGGTGTAAAGGATAGAGGGAGAATAAAATAATGCATCCCATTTAAAACCAGATGCTTACCTATACAAATGATATGGAATAGCTGCCCTGTAAAAAGAAAGAACAAAATACTGCCTAGTTGTGTGGGGTAACACTAGCATTAGCCCAAGGAAGTTACACTTGCAAAACACAGCACTCACCCATCCAGTGGATTCCATTTTTCTAAGGAAAACTGGGAAATGCTGTCATGGTTCTGCTTATGTGTGCATGCATATTGGCAATTTGTGTGAGATAGGAGGGGCATCTACTCTGTCCTTGTCTGCTGCAGAGGCTCTGCCCTGTGATTTCATTTCTACTCCCAGGTTCCTCTTACAAGGGCAGAGAGAACAATCATTCCTCACTCACATTTTCCAGCCAGCCACTCTTTTCCATGGCTCTGTCACTTCCTCATCCAGTCACCTCTTCTCAGAGTTAAAGCCTTGGAGTCTATTTAATCTCTCCCAGTGCGGAAACCATCTAATGCCTTTGACCTTTTATCCTTCTCTGTGTCTTCACTGGGTTTTGCCTGTTCCATTTTGATGCAGTATTCAAGTGTGGGCAAATTTGGGGCTCATTCAGTGGCACAGAGCTTTTGCTGCTGCTACTCCTTTTCCTGCTCCTCTTGGCTGCTTTCATACCTTGCATTCTGTTTACCTTTCCAGCCTGCCACAGGGCAATGAACAGATGTTCGTGTTGAGCAATCTGCAGCGGCTCTATGATCTCTTTGCAGAATGATAATGGCTAATTTAGAGATTATCATTGCATATGTGTATTTAGTGTTGTTTTCCCCATGTGCATTGCTTTGCATTTATCAACATTGAATTTAATCCGCCAGTTTCTTCCTCCCTCAGAACTTTATGATCGGTTTTAGTTTTTACTGCCCTGAATAATTTTATACCATCAGCAAAACTGCAGATCATCCTTAGGGCTAATATTATTTAATATTTTCATTAATATCTACAAATAAAAAAAAAATTTCAGTATGTGAATTTAATTTGCTAATAGCACAAAGTTGAGAAATCTTCTTCAGTTCAGAAGATGCTCAGCATATTATAGATTAATAAATATATGACTTTGGGCACTGGAATAATGAAAATCAAAGTAAATGCAATAGTGTAAACAGTGAAATCTTTCTATTTTTACAAAGTATTGACATTATAAAACAATTATTCACATTTAAGAGTATATAGCAACAGTTCTCGCTGGGGTAGGAGAGTTCAGCAGGGGAGAAAAACCAACCTGACACATCAATCATTCTGCAAATGGACTCTCAGGCCTTGGACTTATATAGCTCTAAAAAGTCAAACCCAGTCTTTGGAGATAAGAGAAGCTGCATATCCTGCAGAGATAAAGAAGGATCTGTATTATTGTGTGAGGTGCTGGATTGCCAGGTGAACCTCTGCCCGCTCATGTTCAATGGAGACTCAATCAAGTTAGAGACATGCAGGTCAGATAACCTGTGGACTAGGAAATTTGTCTACAAGAAACATTTCAAAGAGGAAAACTGATTTCCCTTCATAAATGAACGGAGCAACGGAACCCTATGAGCGGATGGTGCCACTGCCACGGGAGCAAAAAAGCACAAATTGATCACAGGTAGATTTAACCTGGAAATTAACTGAAGCTTTCTATCAGCTGGGTGAGAAGCAGTTGTAAAATGGAGCTTGAAGGCTTTGTGATAGAGTTGGATTCCAGGATTGTTCCCTTCCCCAGCTGAACGACTGGGCCGGCTGAGAAGCCGCCTTTCCAACAGGAGTGGATTCCTCTCCTTCAGCATCCTGCCAGAGCTATTCCACCCCCTCCTCATTGCTGGAGGATGGTTCAAAAGGTGCCTCCTTGCTGCTGGAACCACCACTGGCTCTAACAAACAGCAGGGAACAGATCCTGCTCCCCAGGAAATGCTGGATGAGGATAACGCTGCCTTGATACTCCTGGCCATGATGTCAAGAGTTGGCAGCTAATCAAACTCAGATGGTTCCCAACGAGCTAATTCTCATTAACATTTCTGCATATGGAGGAGAAATACTTCAACAGAAGCACAGAATGCTGGAGTCCTCCATCTATAAGAGAGCCCATTCAATGAACACGAACAGTTTCTTTACTCTGTATTAGAAGGTCTTGAATATTTTGACACATTTTTAGGTTTCAGGTTTTGGCAATTCCTCAGCAGCAGCAGTCAGTTTATGCCAGCCACAGAAGTAAGAGGTTTGTATTGTGAATGTATGGAAGTCAGAAACCAAAGAAGTCAAATATTTTTTTCTTTCAAAGAAATGTATTCCTTTAACCTTGAGCCTGCATTTATCCTGATTTTGAGAAGGAGACTTAATGCTGCAATAACCAAAATCACTGCTGCTTTATCTCACCTGTTGGGTTTGGTTTTGTTGGGGGTGTTGGTTTATTTTCGTTTGGGTTTTGTTTGGTTGGTTTTTGTTTTGGAGGGTTTTTAACTTGTTTTGGTATGGTTTTTTCTGCGATGAAAAACTTAGTGGCACTGATAAATTTCTTGCCTTTGCACATGCCATTTTGCAAGAGCAAAGTAAATATAAAGAGCATATTAATATAACAGAAAATGCCATGGAGAGCTCTGAAAAGAAAACACTCAAGGGAAAAACATGCTTGGAAGAGTGATGGCAGTGCAGTAACCACAATCTGCTCAAACCAAAAGGCATTGTGAATTTTTCTTCTTTTATTTTTTGTTTGAATGAGCAGTTCAGTGTCCTTTCTACCAGCTGACATGAAGAGGACAAAGGCCACTTGAAATCACTTTTACTAAGAATATTTGAGTCTTCTTTCCTTAGGTATGACTGCTAGGACAGTTCTAGTTCAGAGGCCAGGATGAAGAGTAAGGTAGGAAGTCCTAGAAGAGATTTCTGTTTGGGGGTTTTTTCACTCCTTTGTTTTTATTCCACAACATGGTGAGTCCAGGGTCCTCATCAGAGCCTCCCAGCCCCAGGGCTTGCTAAGAAAAACTCACTTTCCTGCCCAGCTGGGCATGGAATTCCATCCACTTGCTTGGTTCATGTGCTCTGCTGTGAGTACAGATAATAAAAAATTGTTGCTGTTTCAATGGACTTTATGTGCAACCTGAGGCAGAGATTAGACCTGGGGCTTTTTTTGTCCTGTTTGTGTAAACCTTATTGAGGAAGTGGCTGTCACACTTCACATTCCATTTATTTTCTTAACGGTTCATAAAAGATTACGAAGTGAATAATGAATGTTTCAATTAAACACACAGATTGTTATCTAGGTCAATAAATTGCTTTCAAACCTTGGTAATGTCTGCTGGTGATGTAACAATTTTGGAGTAGTCATTTTAGGTGCTTTTAATATGTATTACTGTTTATTAACCCTCTGTTAACCGTTTGTAAATAAATCTGTGCTAATATAAAACGTGGTAAGAATTCATTCAGTGGAGAGTGCCTGTTATTGTAACATAATTTTGCACTCCTGAATTCTCCAGGTAAATCAGAAAGAAAATGGCCATGGAGTATCTTAGACAAGTAGGAGAGAAGTAGACATTTATATTAATCTAACAACATTTTATGGAGTCAAGGTGGGATATAGAGCTTGTTCCATTTTCAGTGGAGAGGACAAGCATGAGCAGAGAACAATTCATCACAACGCTCTTACCACAGGATTAATTTTCTGCTGTACTAAATATAAATTGGCCTGAAGAAAATCATTTCAGCAGAACTGGATATGAGCACCATAGCTGGCCAGAAAATTGGCTGACTGATGGTAAACAATGGAGGCATCAAACTGTCAGATTGTAGCTAAAAAATATAGCAGAGGAATCTGTCTTAAGATTGTTCTTATTTAACATCACCTTTAGTGATCAGGAAGAAGGCATGAGAAGCATATTAGTTAAATAGGCAGATGGTGTTGCCTTGGAAGCCAATCAAACTTTAGAGATGACAGAAATATTGCTAAAGATCTGTAAAAGTCAGGAAAAGGGATGAGGGACAAAAACAGAAACAGTTTGAATTGGTGGAGATGAAAGTGTCGAGGGGAAGACGTCCCAAAGCACTGATGGAGAAGGAGCAGTGACAGCAGGAAGACACAGCTTCAAAACCAGGACAGTTCTTTGCAGCTAACAGTGTTGAGGTATCTGTGATCATGAAAAATGGAAGTAATATCTCTGCTAAGTGTGTTTTTCTTATAGGTGTTGCTGCCATCATCATTTTCTAAGTGCATTTTGTACCTCTCTCAGCCCTAGATGAAGAGACAAGGTGGCCTCGGATTTGTTGACAAAAAGCTCAGTCAGGGCCAGCCTGAAGCCCTGCTAATTAGAGTTGTTAATTATAGGGTAGATTGGCACATTTCCAGCTCTAACCTCTCCTGGTAAAACTAAGCCAGTTTTGGGTCAGAGGTTGTGGTGCTGTAGTGAGCAGCTCACTACAGAGATGAGTGGCTGAACAGAGAACCAAAAATCACCCTTTAGGGGCAGAGACCTGAAATCCTGATAACCGAGAGGAATGCTAATTAATTCACTCAATCACCAGCAGCTACAGCCATGGAAGTAGCTGGTGGACATCATGATGCTAATCATACTGGTCTGTTAATGATCTGAGGGACACAGACTCTGCACAGCATCCCTGGTGTCTTCTCAGCCAGCCTGGATTAGGATGAGGATCTTCTCCTGCACTGCAGCACTGCCGATCTGGAGGCAGCTTCCACCTTCATGGAGTGCCCTCAACAGTCTGCCTTTCCCCACAAAATATAAAGATTTGGCAAATCAAGACACGTATCACACATTTGAAGTAATATTTTCAATTTGTTATGGTGAAATGTATGGAGCTACTCGTGTTCCCAGCCTGATTGATAAGACATTAAAGATACCCATGGAAATGCAACAAGGGCAGAGGGAAAGAAATTACCCCCTTGGGTGCTCATCTCATAGGAGACCACGTAGGAGCAAATGAACAGTGTCCCCCTGGCGTCCCTATGGTGTCCCTCTGGTGTCTCTCTGGTGTCCAGGGTGAGGAAACTTGAAAATGCACAGATTCAAGGCACGAGAGCCTGAACCAAAATTCAGATACGTGTTCAGATGGAGTAGTTTTAATGGGCCCACTACTTTGGTCAGGTAACAATTCACTCAGGATTTTAATTTTTTTAAAATAGATTTTTAAAAGTTGGCATTAAAGATCAATATTTTAACTCAGCCTCAAGATCTTTGCATTTTCTGGGGTAGAAGCTTAGCAAACAAAGCAAAGCAATTGCAAGGACTGTACAAGGAATGAGTAACGGATGGATGTAACAGTGGTACAACACTGTGAATGGAAAAATACCAAAGATTTTAGAAGTGCTGGAAGGCTTCCTCTGTGTGTTCCTTTAAACACATATATTTTCTGGATACAAAATCTCTCTGTGCCTAAGAATGAATGCAGTGATTTTTATATGAGGCAGCACTAAAAATCACACTCGAATTTCCAATCTAAAAATTAAAGGTTCTGATATTTACCATTAACCCAAGACAACAAGAAAAGAGGGTTTGATCACTTGAAACCTCCTAATGCAACGCCAATTGCATTTAGTTATGGAAAATCTAAATAAAACACATATCAAACATAAATAAATACAAATCAAGTTCTTAATCAGAGAGTTGGTACAGCATTTTCCATCCCCTGCAATCAGCTCTGTAATTGCCTCACCTGGAGCTGAAATGTCATCTCTCCAGAGAGGAGGAGGACTGTTGTCTTTTCAAAAGATGATAATGGATTTGATAGAATATGATTCACAAAGGATTTTTTCATTTTCTGGCATGGCATATTAGAGAAATTTTAGTGAGATAAGTGAATCCCTTTTAACTGTCCTTGAGTGAAGAACAAAATGGGAAGTGAATTGAGAGCCAACTACAAATGCTCTTTATTATCATGCCAAGAGCAATGTCCTGTTCTGCTGGAATGTGCTGAAACCATCCCCTGCCCCCCTGACCCTTCTGTCAGAGAGCAAATTGGGTATTGCCATGGAGGATTTGTGGTTCTACCTGCCCTGAGAGGAGGAGCCCCTCAGGAGAGACATTCAGCTGTGGCCTCAGTGCCAGGAATGTCATCTCTCTCATGGGATCCCCAGGGGGAAATCAAGTCCAGCTTATCTCATTTTCATGATAGCAGCTGTAGGAGGAGTCAAGGGCTTACTGAAGCCTTTTTCTTCTGTCATCATCTATTATGCTGCAAATTTCAACACATCTTTTAGGACTGGCATTATTGACTGTAAACAGAGTTCTTCATCATCCCCTCACATCTTGCAGGTTGCCTGCTTGGAGAGAGCAAATTTGCCTAAACTGTCAAAACTTTTTCTGGATTTGATATTCTTCCAGCACCCAAACACCCCATGAATCCCCACTGTTTTTTAAGTGTGATTTGTCATCTTTACTCCTGTGTGCCATTAGGACGTGGTGTGCACGTTTTTGTTAATGGAAATTTTAGAATGTTTTCCGTTTCCCATGATATGGACTCCTATGGACCTACTACAACCCCACTCCCTGAATAGGTATTTATTTTAGTTTCCCTCCTCTCATTAGTGTCCTGCATGTAAATTAGGTCCTGCTCATCTGGACAAGCAGAATTCTCAAAGAAACTGGTGCACAGACCTTCCCCAGTGTGTTTGGGAAGAAAGCAATGAAGCACAGCAGAGAAGGAGCTCTAACATAAGACAGCAGCTCCAATCTTTCCCAAATTACACAGCTCCGAGGAAATACCCATTCCCCATGCATAGGGACATCAGTCATTTTATCTTGGCAGAGTAAATAGATTGTGCACCAGGACTGTGCTTCTGACAGCTCCTCAGTGCAGATAAAACCAATAATTGTGCTGATAACAGAGTCACTAAGATGGATAGGTGTGTGTGGGGAAAAGCCAAGCACATTTTGGAGACACATGGCCAATTTAGCAACTTTCAAACTGTTTGACTAAAATGTAAATAGAATTCCTGATGTCAAATGCAGCTCAATAAATACTAAACACTGAACAATATGGCCATCAAGCATGGAAAATCAAGTTACACAAATTGTAAGGCTCTCTACTTGGCAAGGGTTTTTTTTTTAGCTTAGGATTTAGTAGCAAAACTAATATTTTTAAATTGTACCAGATGTCTCTTCCAAAAGGAATGTGCAAATTATCTCCTGGCAGATGACACAGATACTTATACTCACTCCTAATTTCATAGAGAAGGACTGTGTCTGTGTGTCTAGAAGGACATCTATGTGAATTCACATGAATGTCTGCACATGTCCAAAGTCATGACTTAAAATGTTAAAAGTAAAATGGCAAATTTAAGCAAGGAAACCCAAACATTTCCCCAATGAGTCAAGCTTTTTACTGTAGGTCTGTGCATACTATACATAGCTAAAATAGAGCATAAGCAATGACAATCCTTGGATGGGCACAGCTACTGGAAAAATTGAGCATTTAATTTGGCAGTACCCCAAAGTAGTCTGTCTAAAGGTGATTAGGGTGATAGAAATAAGCAATTTGGGTATGCACTCTGTTTCTGATGAGAAAATCAGCAGGCTGTTATAGTTTATCACAGAAAACTGGGAATAAACAACTCCAAGGCAGGGAAACTTGACCTTCTCCTTGATACAACACCAAGAACACAGGGCTCACACAGGACCCAGCTATCACTGCCCTTGCTCACAGCCTGTGCCCCCTGCACCAGCACCTTCACAAATCTCCACAAATTATCTGTTTTCCTTCCATGTTCTCTTTGTGCCTTTCCATTTTAAGCTCTTTTGTTTCCCCCTTTTCTCTCAGATGACACTCAGTCAACAAAAGGCAATACTTCTTTATTCAAGGGTGGATTATAAGAGCTACAAAACCAAAGTAAGGCAATGCAGGAATCCTGGTTTTTTATGGCCTTGTGTCTTCTAGGTTCTCTGATGTCTAACAAGATGTAAATGCCAAACCGAACTTTTTCTTACATTGTTGTTTCTTGTAGATTTGTTTGATGTCTGGTAGGAGTTGAAAAGGCAGCTTTTTTCTGCTAATAACTTCTCTTTACTCTTTCTGACAACCTGCTTTCAAAAGACTTGGTATATTTAAGAATTTTCCTGGCTGTCAAATTTGCTTTAATTTGGACAGCAAGATCAAAAGTCATTAATGGAGAACAGGCACAGAAATGAACAGGCACATGCATACACAACCACTAGGCAGGATAAAATCCATGGAGCCTATGCTGAAACAAAAATACTTTGGCACGTTTCAGATGACTGTAGGTTTATCAGCCTGAGGAACAAGGAACAGGAGCAGATGAATACTACATAAATAAAGATCCTATTCTCCAGCATTTAGAAAGAACAAAGGAGGAGAAATAATGAATAAAGTGACATAATTGTCATCAGAGGATTCAATGATCATAGAATTGTCTCAGAAGATACAAAGAAATGTGTGCAGAAAAGGCACTAATGTGAACCTAAATCCATCCCAGATTTCAATTAAAGCTTGCAAATGACTCCACCTCCTCTGCTGATCACTTTGTTTACAGAATGGCCACCACTGATTTTTGCCAGTAATGGATTATGAGAGAGATTATTGGCTGATAGACAACTCACCAAATTGGATGAGAGAAATGTATTCCTTTCTGATTTTCTTCAAATTTTAGGCCACTGCCAGTCATCAGGTTACCCATCAGAATAACAGTGAAGATCATTAGCAGATGCATAATTTTTCCTTATATTATGATACATCAGTCAGAAAAAGAAGTCACAGCTAAAGTCTTACCAACTGGTCACTACATTGTGCTCCTACACCAATTGGGATTTTACAAGGTGGAAATATTCATTGTCTGGGAGTAGGAATGTGATCCAGACCTCTACTTGCCCACACAGAGGAGGCTATTGCTGATAATTGCTAATTGCAGCTCAGTAAACCTAATGGATAGTCAATCACTCTGGTGCAAGCACATTGAGCATTAATAAAGTAACTTAATTTCACCATTTTGCATTTGCCACACTGCTTGCTTTGATCTCCACTAAATTGGATCATTACCTTGTTAAACTGAAACCAACTAATTTTCTCAATTGTCTTTTATGAACAGAAAGAATTCATTGAGTTGCTGTGGAGAACTATGAACATGATAAACATGAAAAATTAAAACCCAGCTTTTCTTCCTGCCCTTGTGCCCTGCAGTTTGTTGACGTGTGCTGTACTGGCTGATTAATGACAGGCTGGAGATGGATGGCCAGGACAATCAGCCTGACAAACGCTTCTCAAGGAGGAAAACTGGGGAGGGCTGGGAATATGCTTTTTTTAATCAGACCCTTACTTTTACTGGAAGGACTGTCCAGCCTGGTGTTCTCGGGGGATGGGAGTGTGCAAGAATAGAATTATTCAATTATTTGACCTGGGCATGGTGAGTGCTAAAATCCCATCAGAAAATCTGGCTTCAGGGAGGCTTCTTTGCAGCAGGAGCCAGAAGGAGCTACTGTACCTTGCTGGATAACCCTGGTTCTGCATCCTTGCAGGGCTGCAGCTTCCATGACCTGAGTTTTCGATGAAAACAATCAGGGAGGAGGAGCTTTTGTTCTGGGAAAACAAGTGGGATCTCATAGGATTTCAAGCCAGAAAAGCCCCTGACTGCCAGTAAAACTCATGACCCAACTGATGGATGAGTGTATCAGGCAGAGGCCATCTTCTCTAATTTGAGCAGTGAGATGGAAATCCATTTTCCTGCCTCTGCTCACAGGGCCTGTGCTCTCACCTCTCAAGAACTGGTCTGAGTCTTCACTCTGAGGGGAAGCAGGGCTTGTTTTACTGTACTTACCCACACCCACGTTGAGCCAACCATTTAGCAGCACCACGCCTCATTGCCTGGATGTGTCCTTCCTTTTGAATAATAAGCCTCTGCTGGAAAAAGCTGGGCTCGTGTGATTTATTTCAGATTACTGCCGCTTGTTGGACAGCAGCTTGCTGACTACTGCTCCCCGGAGTTTGAGGCATCTCTGAATCCCTGTCTCCACTGCCTTGCTGGCTGGCTGGCAAGCATTAGATGCTCCACTAAGTGTGACAGCAGCTCTCTGCAAAGCTGCTGGGGAGAGCCTGGGCAGCAGGAGCAGAGCAGCTCTGCCTGCTGTGCTGCCCTCAGAGGCTCTGCAAGCAGCAGGGGAGAGCAGCCCACGGCTTCTGCTCGCTGCCTGCAACAGATGAATTCACAAAATTCCTCCAGGCTTCTGCTTCACCTACACAGCCACTGCTGTGAACCTGAAACTGGCAGGGTGGTTTTGGGTACACAGGAGAATTTTTCTTGCAGGTAGTGGGGAGCCCAGTGATCACTGTGGAGGGTGCTTTGGTCTGGCTTCTTGAAACAGAGCAGGTGCATCCTGATTTTGGTATTTTTGGTATTTTTCTACTCAGAGAACCAAACTGTGAGTGTATGAGGTCATGAGAGACCCTCTAGGCTCCAGGAGAACACTTTTACATCTGTAACCCTGCTATGAAGGCACCCCTTTATCTGTGTACCCCAACTTTCTGTGACTGGCCACACCTTGCAGACTTTACCTCAGAAATGTGTGAGGTACAGGAGTTGGGACATGGTGTTCATCAACACCATGCCAGAGAACAGCTGGGCAGAAATTCTGCCTGAGGGATATGGACAAAAATTCCCTGGAAAGAAAAAAATATGGACAGTGGAGCATTTTGGTTCTAGATCCAATCGTGGATGAAGGCAGAATATCTCCTAGATATGCAGCTCCATAGAAGGTTCAGCAAGGACTGGATGCACAGCTTGACTCCTGTGTCCCTGGAATCTGATGCCACATCTCTGTCTGAAGGGACATCAGTCTTGATGATTTGCCTGCAGGAAATTGCGTTTTGGTTAGAGCCAGAGCCAGACTTGCAGGAATGTCAGGAACTCTGGCCTCTGGTTAATTTGGTTTTCTGGGAAAAAAAAGCCTCTTTCCAGTGTCTGTCTGCACCCCACAACGTAGAGCAGCCAGCCAAGACTCTTCAGGAGGCAAACTGAGCTCTCAGCAAGTTTTAGATCCTGGAGTGCCCTGTCTATTTTGCCATTTCCAACCCTTCCCTTACATCATCGTTAGTTATCCCCAGGCCTTCTGTGTGTCTGTCAAAATGAGGACAAATCAGTGGAGTCAGGGAAATATATGGCATTCTAAATTCCTCTACTCTGTCTCTTGTGAGGCTGCTGAAGCTGGAGCTCACTGGTCTGTGGTGCTGGGACTTCTCCATTTTCCAGCAGCTCTGGGACACACATTTCTGTTTACTCCATGCTGTCACTGCTGTAGATGAAATCAGGGTCCTCAACACTTCCTTTACAGGAGTCATGTAAGAAGGAACAGCAAAGGCAGACAGTTTTTCTCTGCTGAGA
Organism: Pycnonotus jocosus; assembly: GCA_013400435.1. Lineage (NCBI taxonomy): Eukaryota > Metazoa > Chordata > Aves > Passeriformes > Pycnonotidae > Pycnonotus > Pycnonotus jocosus. Next base: position 163,882 of record VWYP01004811.1, read on the forward strand.
CAACACTGTAGAACTCACCATGCTCTCCAAGGCATTATTCCAAGCACGGAGCCAGTTGCTTAATTTTGTACACAGATTTGTTCTGCTGTTGGGCAGCGAGTTTCACTGCCTGCTTTGGTTCAGTGCATTCAAAGCATATCCTTCCAAGAGAATTCTAAGTGGATCCTGTGTATTTATTTCAGATCCAATAAAGTTAACCAAAACAACTATCTCCATTGCATTGTGATATACAAGGTAATAAACAGCTGAAACAATTGATTAAATGCCATAGCAAAGCCATTTACAGGACACACACTGCAAAGCAGCAGAGACACATCCTATTACTAAACATGCTCCACAAGTGGCTTCTCTTCAAAGCTTTCCAAACACAAGAGGACACTTAGGTGAAAGAAATGTCCCTCTGTGCATGGAGGGAAGGTTTTGGAAGCTGGGTCTGCTAGAAAACAACCAGAGGGGCACCACAGGGCTTTGGTAAGAGAGAAAGACAAAGGAGCTTCCTCCTGGGAGGCTTTTGAGCTTTGTAAACCTGCTTCTGAACCTCAGTGGGAGCCTGGCTTAAATGTCCCAGAAAAGACTTCAGGACAGGGGAAGGAGCACAGATCTGCCAGCTGGACTGAGGCTCTGAATATTCTTCTCTTTGAGATCAAATCTACAAGAATCTGAAAAAAAAGAAGTTGGTTCTCTGGTTTTGTTCTTAATCTTTTATCCCTGATACGTCATTGAAACTTCATGAAGAGTTCAGAGGACAAAGCCCTGCAGGGAAGGGTGGCTTCAGCCAATACAGAGCTCCAAGTAGGTGGAGATAAGACCTTAAATTAACCACTAAAATAAAGTGATTTTGTCTTCTCCAGCTTCAAAGAACTTGTGCAGCTCCCCTGCCCTAACCTTCCCCACCTTCTTCTCTTATTAACCTAGCCCAGGCACACTTTGATGAGCATGGCTTGGATTTCAAATCTGTAGAAAAATTATGATCTCTAGGGGCCATGGCATCCTGAACACCTGGCTGTGACCACCTCCCCTTTCTCAGCATGTGCCCCATGCTGGCAGCACACGAGGAGAGGACCTCAGGCCCCTCAGACTCATCAATCTCTTCATATTCTCATTCTGCCTGAGCTCTGACAATGTGTTCTCCTTCCCTATTGTAGCAGTTCAACATTGCATAACAATTCCCTTTGCCCTTCTCTGTGGATACAAGGAAGCATTCCAGCTTCAAGGGAGCAGGGACCCTGTTGACTGCAAAGACAGGCACAAAAGACAAAGATATTGAGTTGTTTTAATTAGCAATGGAGTGGGTGAACCTGTGGGTGGAGAAGAGCTTGAGTATAAATGATGGAAAAAGCTGAAAACAAACTAGTTTTGACTGTTTCTCAGAATTTTCTGATCTGAAAGGTCAAAGGCTGAAAATCACATCAAAAAAAGGTTTTTTGATGTGTTAAAAATACCAAGATTGTTTTCCTCTGCCAATAGCTTCTTCTATTTATTAAAATTATTTTTCATCTGAGGAGAGGCCTGCCCAAACCCCATATGCATTCTATAGCTGCAATATTATTAGCCTGGCAGACAAAACAGAGTCAAAACTATTTATTGTAACTTAGGGGAAACAAGTTATACAATTATTATTATTATTATTATTGTTGGGCTTTTCTTTAATTTACAGAATTTTATTTTGGAGAGAAGGAGGAATCAAAATAGTAAACTAAAAAAGAATCTTCAGCTTTTGGTATTTCCTCCTTTCAGCCCTTCTTACTTAAATGAACAAAAAAAGGAGGGATGGAGACATAAGGTGGAAAACAGGGAGAATCTCACACCTCCAGATGTACACTAAAAACCCTAATAAAAGTGTTAGGCAAATGAAAGCATATTCCTTATTTTAAAACTGTGAAACATTTAAAAAAACCCTAAAAATCCTAGGCTGCTCTTTTTGGAGTGCGGGTGGAATTTTGCTCTTTTAAGGTTCAGCCTTGGCAAAATATTTAATTGGGAGGGGAAAAAAAAAAAGTGAAATGCATCTGGTTCTTAAATGCTCTTCATTGAGCTATAGTCAATCCCTTGGTAGCCCAGGTCAAAAGGATCTGCTGCATCAATTTATAGGCAGCCATCCCAGAATTTCTCCAATAGCAAATACACTCTGAAAGGCTAAAAATATAGTTCCACATCCTTTTGGTTTAGGAGCAATTAAAGCCCTAATTCTGCATGCTGCCAGCTGATTTCCTACTGCAAGCACCCCTTTGGGAAATCAGTGTCTGGTTTGTGGGTTACTTTGTTCATCCTTAGGTGCCTGAATCACATCTTGAGCAAAATTCTAATCTGGTATAAATTTATACTAGAACACCCTAGCCTAGCTTGATCTATTACATGTAGAAGTTATTGACTTCAAGGCCACACATCACTTTGGGAAATGGCAGGGAATTTCTTGCTGGTGAATGAAGCAGGATGTCCCCATGGCTGAATTGGCTTGATATGTTTCCCTAGTCAAAAGAGATGGAAACAGTTGAAAATTTTGTTGAGGTGAAAGGTCCTTTCTTATTTTACTTGGATTAGTTTTCTTGTACTCAAATAAAAATATGGTAGAAATCAATGAAGATTTGGCTCAAAATCAACCATTTCCCCATTTTGAAATTCCTCAAATAGGTGTTTCTTCTAAGAGAACCAGTGAAAGATACAATTTTTTTTTTCCAGAGAAGATTTTCCTTGTGAATTTACAACTGTTACCTTAGCTAAGTTTTTTGCTGCCTCCACCCTCCTGATCTATCTGGTGGGTTGCAAAAGAGAGAAAATATTCAGCAGTACTTTCCACAAGGCACTACAGCTCAGAGTATCAGTCAATTCACTGTAAAAGATCCAAAGAGTAGACATATGACTCCCCCTTGTGAGTTATGGGCTGGAAAAAACACTGCTTAATAGCCTGGTGTTTGTGTTCATCAGACCCTTCCCTTCAGGGAGAGCACTAAAGGATGCAAGCAATGTTTGCATTTTGTCATCTGATCAGACTCCTTCCCATTACCAGATAAAAGGCCCATTCAGTGATGTATTTATCGGGTTGCTTTGGAGTAAAAACAGAACGGAATGAATCATCTCGTGAATTTAAAGTCCAAAAGGTGGAGGAATGTCACTTTCTGTATTAGGACAAACGGACCAAGAAGAGAAAATGAGGTTAGCCCCGAGGGATGCTCCCTCCTGCCAGGCTGGCTCTGCTGGCAGGCAGCTGTGGCAAAGCACAGTGTCATCAGGGAACACCGTGTGCCAGTCACATTTTGTCACTGGCAGGTTCAATGACGATGTCCCTCCAGTGGTTTAAGGCACCTGAGTGCCACTTTAGTCCAAGAGAATGTGTTCAGCCATCCCTATGATATTCCATGGTCCAAGGTCACCTCACCATGGTCTTGAAATACTCAAATGTGTTAAATTGTCTTGGCATCTCTGGTCCAGTGAATGCTAAATTCTCCTTTGTTTAACTTCACCAGAGACTGAGTCCTGTGTTCCTGCCTGCATGTCCATCTGCTTTCCTATTTCTCTATCCTGGAACAAGTCTCAGGTACTTCCCAGGGCCTGGAAAGCACCAGAGCAGAGGAAACAGCCCCAAATTTAACCCAAATTTCCTGCTTTCAGACTGAACACTCTGACTCCTGGGCTACAATTTTAGCAGAACAGTCACATCTCCCACGCTGTGAAGAGCAGGTCACAACCCAGGGCACTCCAGCTCCAGAGAGTGTCAGGATTCGATGTGTGTCCTCTCAGCCACCTCCACACAAGGCTCCTCTCAACCCTGCCAGCTCTGTAAGGTCCTTACTCTCCCCAGACCCTATATTAAGAGTGTGGGATTGCTCTGGGTGTGAGACAATTTCTGTGGAGGCACTGAAATCCCTCTGGACCTCGGGGCCCTGGTGCTGGCTGCCCAGGTGGGCTGTGGGAGGATGTCCATGGCCTGAGACAGCTCCACACAGGTAATCTCTGAGAGCATTTGGAAGTGTTGTGTCAGGCACAGCCCAACGGAGAATTGAACAAGCAGGATTTGGATGAACATAATGAGTTGCTTGACAGGTAATTTTTGTTCTCTGTTGTGCTATTTCTGCGGTGGCAACTGTCACTGTGAAAACCACCAAGTTTGTTACCATGACATTTGTAATAATTACATCCCACTCTCTGCAGTGAAATGGGGCAGAAATGTCGATTGAAATCCCCAGTTTTCATGGGGCTTGGGCCGGTGACAACTCATTTTTAATTTTCAGAGCCTTAGGAGGCAAAACCACATAAATACCTCGAGTCCCCTTTGTCTCAGTCTCAACAGAGATAAGGGAAAAAAAAAAAAAGAGAGAGAGAAAGACCTGGCACAGACAGAGCAAAGAAAGATTAGGCCTAATTTAACTATGTAGGGAACAGCTCATTTGCTAACAGCTGCTGCATTATAGCTCACCAGCAGGCAAATGTATAGCCCCACTGACTTCCCAGCTCCTCATGGAGCGAGCTTCCATGAGGAGGAAGGAAGGAGAACAAAGGTGCCATGCCAAGCCTTCATTAGCCATCGTTAAAATGTGAGATTTTTCTCTCCACAGCTGCAGGATTCCTGCTTCCCTCCCTCCCCGAGGTCGCATTAGCATCTGCGATAACATAATTGCTCTGCAGACGTTCCTCGGCAATGGGTAGGCGATTCTGAGGGAATTGCAAATACAGTGCAAATATGCCCTTAATAAAATGAGTTCAGATAATGGGATCTGAGGTCTGCTTCTCTCTGCCTCTTCATTTCTAGTGCAGTTCTCTTAATTTCCGAGATTGCCCATTTGCCTCTCTGTCCTAACAGCCTTAAGTAGAACTAATTGCATGGATGAGAAAAGACAGATTTGTACCTAAATACTAAAGAGACATAGGCTTATACTATGCCTTTAATTATAGAAGTCATTAACAGCACACAACTATAGCCCAGAAAAGAACTTGGCCCCATTGGTCCCTTTGATACCATTAGTCTATACCCCCAAACCATTCACAGCACTCTCCAAATTTGGTACAAACTCGCTAATAGCAGGAATGTTAAAGAATTGTTCTGGTTTTATAGATACACAGACAACCCAAGAGCCCTAGAATTTAAAGAACTGCCTTGTGATTTTAGTCCATAGTCCCACAGGCAAGGCCAGTTTTTTCCCTACATTTTGCTATTTTCTATTGTGCTGTCCTGGGCTGGTTCCTCACCATGTTCCAAATTCCTGGTGGACACAGAGACCTGTGCTCTCCTTGGCCAACAGGTAATGGTCACTCCTGATTTTCAGCGCCACATCAATGGCACAGCACCACAGCACTGCTGGGCTGACGGCAGGAGGGAATATTCCCCAGGGTATGACAAATTCTGCTGATTATTCCATGGATTTAGAGGTGATTGTATGCCTGATATGCAGCACCCAAAAAACTCAGAATAGCAGCAGGGCCCTGTTCCCAGTGGATGGAATTGATGCACTGAGCAGCACAGGGTGAGGGCTGGAGAGAAGGAATAGCCTGAGGCCAACCAGCATGGGACTGGTGTAGAGCAAGTGTAAATCCCAGAAATCCCATGCAGGCCTTTGTGCCAGGATTGTGTAAGTGAATCCTTTGGTACACTTGCAACCCAAAGTGACAAGGAATCTTACATAACCTCCTCACTGTCATGCTATACTTAGATTTTGAATATGGTTAACAGCTTCTCTTAATACCAGATGTCCTACTATTGTCAGCCTCCATTAAAATTGTGGTGATATTTCCTGTTGATTATCAGCAGCAAAACTGCTGAGATAAGGAATCTTCCTTGCTAGAGGACAGGTGGAAAGGAAATCCTGCTAATCTGCCACTGGGGAAAAAACATAAAGAACTTCTATTTTTTTTCATTATATATTTATTTAACATAGCCTGAAGAGCAAATCAAGTTTTTTCTTAACTCACAAGGAGAAATTGTCCTAAGACCAAAAAAAAAAACAAAAAACAAAAAAAAAAAAAAACCAAAAAAAAAAAAGTTGTTGACACTGATAGGGAAAAAACATTGAAGAGATAAAATGTTTGAAAATACCACATGGCACTTCATCAGTCAGGACTATCTTATGCTGTTATAAACAGATGTAACAGAATGAGGCTTTTTTTTGTTTTTTTAGAGCTGAAAAAACTCGGGTATTGCTGCCAGTGAACACCTATATAAATGATATACTCCAAAATTACTTTCAGTCTTGTTCTAGGACAGAGAAAGTCATCTGTCCCTGTGTGCCACTTGACAAATGCCTCTCCTGTAAACAAACTCTTGAAATCAGTCGATGTCAGGAAGCATCTCCTTTGAAGCAAACTTGCTGATTGAGTCAACAGGGCAGAGGAGATGAGAGGAGGGCAGAGGAGATGAGAGGAGAGGAGATGAGAGGAGGGCAGAGGAGGCTGCTCAGGGCCAAAGCATCTCCCTCTTGGGGCTCTCAGAGGAGGGATGCCCTGGCTTTGGATGAGGCTGCCTGGGAAGCTTCAAAGGCAGCCAAGGAGAAGAAATGCCTCTCTTCTACTCCAGGACAAGCTGTGGATTTTCAGAGGAACTCCCAACAGGGCATACACACACTTAGCCCTTTGAAAAAATCAGGTCAAATTGTCTTCTTATTTGTTACAAGTTAAAGTAAAATAGATCCCTTCTTGGTTTCAAGAAGCTGTGGGTCACTACAACTAATTTGGCGTAGAAACCTAGAGGTGAAAGGCTTTGCATGCCATTACCACTCCATTAGGGACTCCCAGGAGCATCTCCATCCCCACCCTCCACCATCGTTCTTTAATGGTGGAGTTTTCCTAAATCCTGACTCAAAGCAATCACTCCACCCAGAAACTCAGCTGTGAGCAGGGGCATGTAGAGCTTGGGCATGGAGCAGACAAAACCAGGTAGTTTTGCACATTGTGGGGCCCTTCTCAAAGACAAATTCTGGGTTTAGGATTAAATTTGACGCCTGCCTTTTGATGAATGTAACAGCAGCAGTGGAACAGAAAGATCTTGTGTAACAAAACCCAACAGGCAGGAATCCTGCTTAATTACATTTTCTACAGGCCAGTAAATGCCTATGAAAAACAGATGTGTAAAGAATTACTTCTTTTTAATAACTTCAGTAAATTACTATAAACTGTACTCACAGCTGTAGACAAGAAAAAACAGTGCTCTGTAATTGGCCCTGGACAGTGCCCAGATCATCCAAAATCCATTCTCTTGTATTTTTGTTTGCAAATTGCATTTTATAGTAGTGGGAAGACATTCCATCAGGCACAGAAAAATAATTATAATCTCTCTCAGGCAGTTAAAAGAACATGGTGCTGAGTCTTCCAACAGCCCCTGAGGGACTCGCCCACAGACACACAGCCTGTCATGTCCCATTGCACATGCACTGTGTTTGGGGGGATCCTCCCAGAGAGGTGCTGCTGTCAGGGCTCGAGCAGAGATGCAAATCAGCACTGCCAGGACCTTTCTGTAAGAACTGTCACTCTTAAAACGGGGGGTGTGATGGTAGCTTGTTTCCAAAATTATTATAGTTTACTGCAGATCGGAGTCCTGATACATCCCTCTGCTTCCCAGCTCCAGGAATAAAAGGTCTTTCTGCTTCACTTCTGTTTTGAGACTGTGCAGGTGGCAAAGAAAGTGTGCGTGACTGCCTGTGAGTCTTCTCCACATCAGAAATGATGACTCTTTAGAAACAAGAATCAAACAAGACAGCAGCCTGTTTAAAGCCAGGGTGGAAGAGGTCTCACCTCTGAAGTCACATGAAGTTCCAATACATTTTTGTTGCATGTGGGTTATATTTAAAAAAGGAGAAAAAGAGACCCCATGTCTTCCCCTGGCCCTGCTGCAGACCCAGCATGCAGCATTTAGGTGGATCCCACAAGCACTGTGGATTAGTTCTGTGCTCTGTGAGCAAAGCAGATCACAGGACAGGCAATGACAATAGGCTGCCATCCACCCTGTGCCAGCACTTAGCAGCTGTCTGAGGGTTCTGCTGACAACACAAACTGCAGCCTTTGCACTGCAGGGGCTGGGGGGCAGAATCCTGCATGCCTGCTCTCCATGCCCAGCCCACAGTGCAACTGCAGCATGAAAACCACTGTTCAGCCCCTCTGCATCAGGGGTCTGGGTCCTCTTCAGTGTCCCAGCCATGGTACTTCACCTGGTCAATGGAGCCCCTTGCAGGTATCAGCCCCCTTTGGAGCAGGAGCTCAGCACCAGCCATGGAGATGAGAGATGCAGGATCCATCCTCCTTCCTTGTCTGGCTGCTCTGGACAGGGGTGTTGCACACCACTGATGGCTCCAGCTGCACAGACTCTCTCATGGAAAAGCCTGTGGTTGTGCTGCATGCCCAGGGTACAAGCTTGAAGGGGTTGTGTCCAGTTGTGGGTCAGGGATAACCAATTCCATGGCCATGGGGCCACCCCAAGCCACCCCTGTGGCTGTGTGTGAGCTGTGACAGGGTGGGCACAGTGAGGAGCACCAGTACAAACAACCTCAGTTCACCACCCATTGCCTCACTGAAGGTTTGTGACAGACTGAGTGTAGCCAGGAGTGAAAACATGAAAAATTCACGCTGGGAAGGTGGGAGGGCAAGCAATTGACTTAATTTGAGGCTGGAGGAGAAAGGGTGTTTATTGAAGTGCTTTTTAAATAATTTGCATTTTCTTTTTTCTCAATAAACAAATCACTGAATAGATGTTTGTCTTGATTGGGTTGATAATTTAAGTAAAAAGTCCCCAAATTCATGTTCTTTTGCCCATGACACCTTGGGGAAAGGGAATGATCTTTTAAGTCTTCATCAACTTCAAAGAACATGACTGGCAGGCTGGGACACACTCTTCAGCAAATTTAGGTGTCAGACTCTACCATTTCTGTTAATAGACTTTTTACCCCTGAGGTTCACATTTCCTTATGTTCCTGTTTTGTCTTGTTATTTGTTTGGGGGTTTTTTCAGAATAATAGCAGGGAGACAACTCCTCCACTGTATCTTCTCCTTGGTACCTGTCAAGTCCTTGCTTTTGAATGTGGAAGTAAATGAGGACTTTTTAAACAATGTACTTTTCCTCTTTTCTCATTCTTAGACTGAGTTCTACACCAATTTAACAGATGCTTTTCTACAAACAGCAAATTAATTCAAAAGTCTGCAATTCAAATTCTCAAAACTTGTCCAAGTTGTAAACAGCTTAAAGCAGATCTCACAATAGAAGTTCAGAGCTGCTCTAAGCTGGGATGCTGGCTCCACATACAATTATTAAATTAAAATTCAGGTTCCTCTGTAGACATTAAAGCTTCCCTGAATCCTAAAGCTTAAATAGTTCAGCTTTGGAGATGTTTACAAATATTGAAAGTTTTCTGAAGCTTTTGGCTCTGGATGCCATTTTTCACTAGTAACAAAAACAAGACCAGCGTCTAAATTTTTTCGGAATTTGGTTGTCAACACCATCATTCAAAGTTAATTCATTTTCAAATGTAATTCAGAGGTTTTTTCACAGGCAGGACAAGACCAGCAGTTCAGTTCAGGGTGCATGTACTTGAGATGTCTGGGGAAACAGCTGCTGAAAGAAGATATTTGCCATTAAACCTGGGGTTCAGCAGGAGTTATTCTGCAGTTAATAGAGAGCAGACCTCCAGTTCTGCAGCCTATCTGCACTGCCATTACCTGCCTCTATTTATCATAGCTCCACAGGCTGAAAATTCCTGAATCTGCAGAGCTGCTACAGCCTTGGGGACAAATGGATTCAGATAGGGATTGGGAGCTCATCTGGCCATGGAAAACCAATTAGCAGCAGGGCTTTGCTGGTATTGTTCTCTGTGGTCAGCAGAAGACCTTTCCCACAATGAGCTTTGCAGCACACAGCTCCTTCAGGGAACAGCAGGAAGGAGACTTTTTTCATCTGCCAGAAGGATCCTGCTTGCAGTGGGCTGGGGAAGTTTGCACTTAAAGCAGGTGGCTAATTAAGTGTAATGAGATGTGTGTGGCCTGAGGATGCAGTGCAGCCCATGGAGATGTTCTGTGTTGTTCTGTATTAAATCCTTCCAGGAATCTGGAGCTTCCTCTGGGCTGCAAGGCCCAGCTGATGATTTTTGTACCAAGATCTGTTAAAGCATCAGAGCTGTTTCTATTTCCTCAACTTTCCTGTGATGTAACCCTGGGCTAGCTGCTTTCTCCTGCTGTGTCCTTCACAGCCCACTTCTCCTGCCTTTTCCACCTGACCACTCAGAGCCACTTTGGTGTCCACATTATGGAAAATGGAGAACACCTGGCAAAAGGGAAAAGCTCTACACATCCACATCTCTGCTTACGCAGATCCTGACAAATTACTCTGCAGGGAGATAAAAATCTATGCACAGCTCCTGCCATCCCTCTCTGAAAAGCCCTTCACAGTTGTGAACACCTAAAGAAATAAATTAAAAGTGTCTTTGGCAGCTGTGGAGAACATTGGTCCTATTTTACTTCCCCTCCACTCGTCCATCCAGAATATTGATGTCCATGTGGCTGAAGAGCTCACTCTACCAGAGGAGCCTCCTTACATAAAAAAGTCTGGGTCTGAAGAGAACCCTGAAGTTCCAGAGAAGTACAACCCTTGATGGCAACAAACTGATTCTTAGAACTTTGACATCTGGAGTGTAGATACGTTTTTCTGCACTCCTTTCAGAGTAAAGCCACTTAAATTTGGGGAAGTGTTTTGTAAAAGAGAAAAATTAACAACATGGTATCAGATAGCCATCACATCATCTCCCATGTTTTTGAAGGTTGATTAGAAGCTTATTAAAAGTGATAAATAATAAAAAATTCAGAGTCAGGATTCTGTAGGTTTCAGAATCTATGAAAGCAGAGTATCACATTGCTCAGCTGGCCAGTCAATATTGCTTAAACATTTACACTTATCACCAAAATACCCTTCTCTTCCTCTTGCTGGAGCCTAAGGGAGAGATTTCTTGAGTATCTTACTCAAGAAATATTATTGCTAATGTGAGGAGGGGTTAACTGGGAAAGAAACCAAAGAGGTATCAGAACCCCTCAGGTTCTTCTGTTCCCTGGCAAGGAAGGCTCCTTTGCATGAGCTGAAGCTGCAAACAGCTGCTCAATCCTGATATCATGTGCTGTTGTTGAAAATGGCTGGAAAAAAGGCATTTCTCCCTCAGCAAGAGAAAGAAACCCTGCAGTTGGCATTTTATTTTGTTGCGGTTTGGAGCAAAATAGTTCTGTAAAAAAGAGCTGGTGGCACAGAAAATGGGAAAGGAATTTGGTGTGGGAGCAGCAGAAAACTTTGATTTATTGCTACACATTTCAACTTAGAGCCATGATAATAAAAGTAGATAGCAAGATAATTTTTGCAAACATATGCCATCTTCATAAAATTAAAACTTTCAGTTTGCTTTGACACAACTTGTATGTCCACCCCAGCAATTATGATCCTTAACCCAGGGTATGGGGTTAAGGAATGGATGAGATGGTGGCAAGAATGTTTCCAGACCTGGCCAACTAAATGCAATTTAAATATTAGAAAAATTTATTCTGTGACTAAAAATACAATGACAGTCTTTCTGTTCTACACTATTTGTATTTACAGGAAAAGGGGACAGAGGGTTATGGCTCTTTACATGTTTCCTATCCTGATTCCAGCCTCAGCACTGCAGCCCTGTGTGCTATGTCTCGATGAGCACACACACATTGTGTAGTTTTTCATCTGTTTTATAGTGGTGGCTGCTGTGATTTAGCCTGAGTCCTCCTTGTCACAGCAACTTAAACTGCCAGAGATGGCCAGTAAGGTCTGTCAGTGTGGAAAAACAAAACATCAGGGTTTCAGTGTGAAACTGGGGCTCACACACCAGGCTGCAGGCTGGCAGGAGCTGGAGATGTTCCCATCCTTTTAGGGAGCTTTTAGGTCACATAACAGCCACGGCTTCTCCTTGGTGAGGCAATGGTCACTATAAAAAAGCTGTATAAACACAGTACCTTACCAGCATCCAAAGGAGACAGATTACATAAATTGACTCAAAAATTAAGTTTTACACTTTATCTTACTGGTTTTGCCCTGTTCTTCCTATGGCCAGACACCAGAGCAATGCATGGAGGAAAAAGAACCACAAAGAAAACCCCACAGTGCCTTGGGTGCCCCCCAAGCCTGATATTCCACAGTGAACTCCTGCCCACATTCTGACTTTGGGCTGGGGCAGTGAGGCTTCCATCCTCATCTTTTATCTTCTGCACAGGGTCCTGCCATGCTGCTCTGCTTCCTCCCAGGTAAGAACCTTGAATTAAAGGGGATGTAAAATTCGTGGCATAGGTAGCTGCAGGCTGAAGGATTGTGCATCCCAGATGTCCCCTCTCCCACCACAAACAGAAGTCATGGGCCAGCAAAATGGGCCAGGAGAAATCAGATCCCAAACAGCCTCTCACAGTGAAAATCTCTGGGGAAATGAAACTGCTCCATCACCCTCCTGACCACCCAGCTGATGTGCTCTGCCTGGGAAAAGCACAGTTCCTAAAGCTGCTGAGAGGTGGGGCATCGGTGACTTCCACCACCTTCAGAGGACATCCACAGAAACAAATTCTGGTCATTTCTGGAGAGGAAATTCAGTCAAATGCACAGATGGGACTGTCCTTATGGCAAACCAAGAGGTCCACTGGGCATCCTTCCTCAGAAGCCTCATTCCTCTGTACTCAACATGGTTATCCTGCTGTTCTCTGCATTCCTCACTTACAATTTCTGTGGTTCCAGAGGTTGCTGCTGTTCGATCTGTTTTATCTCAGACATGGCTTTGATGTATTTTAGAGCAAACAGAAGTACAGAAGAGGCCAGAGGATAACTAAGATTGGGCAAATTCAGAGGAACTTGGCTGTATTTGATAACTGCTCAAACTATTTATTTTGGGTTTGAAAAAAAGCCCCAGATTGAGTTCAGAGACCTTTGCACTGTATTTTAAACCAGGATTTTTTTTCTTCCAAAGAGTCAATTTTTCCTTTTGTCATTGAGGAAATATGTTTTTCTATCTAAAAGAAGTCTTGAAGACTAATGCAAAAATGTGCTTTCTCTATAAAATACAGACTTCTTTTACTTTTTTCTTTTATTTTTTCTTTTCTATATTAAGTCTTCCTGCTGAAACATTCTTCTTGGATTTTTCCACTCTCTTCAGTTATTTTCTTCCTTTTTCCTTCCCCTTTCTCTTCCACCTCCCTTCACACACACCAAGCAGTGTGCAAGCTCTGTAATGAGCATGAGGAGAATTTCACTCAAGGATGGTTGTCTGAGTGTGTGGTTATCTGAAAAAATCCCCTTTCTCCTAGCAAAATAGAGAAGCCATGTTATCATCACTATCAGGAAAAACATAACACATAATCACTTTCACAAATCATAGCAGGAGGGTAAAAAAAGGGTCCAGGGTTTTTTGATCTGTTCTCAACTGAAATATTTACTTTTTAAGCTAAGCACAGGTTAATTGTAGCTGCTTTAGAGAAGTTCGAGCTCCTCTTTGCTACCTACTTGGAGAGTTAGGACAAAACAATACAATAAGGAGAAGAAAATAAAGAGAAAAAAGTTCATATCTTTAAAACAAAACAAAACAAAAAATTACCAACTTATCAGGCTACAGAGAAATCCTCTGTTGGACCCTGAGCTTAGTGATTCATGGGATCTAGCACATATGAGAAGCCCTGTTTGGTGTCACTCTGACAGAAAACCTGACCTTTCTCTCTCTCTTGCTACAAGGTGAGGAACTGCTCCCTGACAGCTGCACACCAAAGAACAGAAAACCCCTGAGATCACTGCAGGCAGCAGAGGCACAGAGCAGCTGATGCAGCCAGAAACCCAGCATTTACAGCATCTTTTTTGTTGGTGGATACCCTCTGTTCATCCCAGTGCTACAGATGTGTTCCTGGCAGCTGGAGATGAGCAAGAAATCACCCAAAGCTCCAGGTTATCCATCTTCACTTGCTTAGGTGCAAAAGGACATCCGAGCAAGTTAAGATGAATTACCTGAAGGTTTGAAGTGAAAGCATATTAGTTAAACTGCACTAAACTACCGTGAAGATGCTCTTATTTTCTGCCTCCTGTAATCAGTTTAAATGATATATTAAGGAGCATTGCTACTAATTAATCTGAAAATTATGTGACCTGGAAATCAAAGCCACTTCATGTTCTTGGATATGAAGGTATTAATCTGAATTTAATTAATTTATTTCTTTTAGAGCTTTCATTTATTCCCATTTCAGTGTTGCTGCTTCAAAGTTGTATCTTTGGAGTGTGATGTATCTAAAAAAATTCACAGAGCTCCTGCACTTTGGTTATTGGAATAAGTTTAAGGAGAAGGGGGATTAATAAAGAGGTGAAAGATATGTTAGCAACACAGTCGAAGAAGTTACTTGTTGAAAGAAAACTGGGCACACCTGACTGTAACAGACAAAATGTCCACAGAAATTATTGGACCAGATGTACTTATCTGGAACCACTGTGGGGTTTTTTTGGATGAAGTGAGTTTATTCCACTGCTTATCTACCATGTGGAGAGAGTTGATAATGCTGGTGCAAGGCATGGTTGAAGACTGCTGCTCTGCAAATGTCTGCCTTCTGTCCCACTAAAGAGTCCCAGTTGTGACCAGCAGAAGCAGTAATCACCCTGTTCCAGGGCTGGAACACATCTTTGTAAATGAACTGTGACACTTCTGGGTATTCCACATGTGGGAACACTTCAGCTCTGCCAGATCATGCACTGGAGACAACAGAAAATCCAACCCCAGGCTGCAGAGATACGATCTCCCAGAACAGAGATAAAGAACATGTGGAGAGAGACATCAAAATGAGAATGGCCCTCAGAGACTGCTGTTATCTTCGTCTTTGTCCTCAGCAGTTTAAATAGGTGCCAAATCTATATCTTTCATAATGTTTTGAAAATAAAACTGGAAGAATAATGGAAAACCTCAGAAACTATTTGCTTAGGTATTTAAATGAGCTCAGTCCAGCTATATCCACCCTCTCATCTGTTAGCTCTCTGCAAACACTCTAACAATGAGTTTTACTGGCAGGGTTGTTTGTAGAGAGCTAATTTCAGAGTGGAACACATATTTGCAAATACCCGCTTGTAAGTTTGCTTATGCATGTATCTGTCATAGAAATATTTGCATATTCATCCAAATAAAGAGATAGGAAAATATTGTGCGCCTTGCATGTCCAGCCAGAGCTAATGAACCCGAGGCTCACTGTTGGTAAAGGATTTTAACATCATATAGAAATCTGTGGTGAATAAAAATGAATATGATTCATTTCAAGCATATTAAACGTGCTGTTGAAGGCAGTTTGCAGGGAAGAGTCACTCAGGAGTTGGAAGCTGCCTGTCCCCTCCAGTCAAGTGCCTGGGCTTCTAGGGAAATTTGGGTGTGATCTGTTATTCTGAAAGCAGCAAAGCTCAACACTGGACACATCGTTGATTGTGGGTTATTCCCCTAATGCTCCTCAAAAATGAATAATTTTAACAGATGTAAGAAGGGGAAGGGAGGGGGAGCAGTGACTAATAATTTGAATGAAATGGATGGTCAATATTTATTTGGATGAGAGATTGGGTATGGAAATCCGCCACCATCTCTGATGGTTCTTGGGCTGTGGCACTGCAGAGAACTATCCATAAACCTCCTCATTTAGTGAGCATGAAGCATCCATCGTTCTGATTCATGGTGATGGGAAAGAGGGGCATGAAAGTCAATGACCGAACCCTCTTTCCACTCAGGATTCTCTCCCTGTCAAATCTGGGCTGGGGGATTAAAATGGATAAAATAGTTTAGTCGTTTTCATCTTGCTTGTATTTTTTCAAATATTCAAGGAACTTGAAAGCATGAGAGAAATTTGAGGAAGAGGGATATTACTTGATGTACTGCAGGACAAAAATGTGAGAGAATTTAATAGTATTCTAATAGACTGAAAAGGATTACATAAATACATGAAAATTTAATATATAAGTATCTGTTACATGCAACACTTTGAGTGACAGAATAAAAAAAGTTTGTGATCTTCAAAGCTGCAAAAAGGAGGGAGAAGGGCAAAGTGAAGGTTCTTTCTTTCCCCTTTTCTTAATTTCATTCTATCAAGTTGTCCTATTATGCCTTGGAGAAGTCGATGGCACAGCTGGAGGCACTCCTCTCTGCTCCCCTATTTGTAAATACAGGATTAAGTACTGCCATTACACTAAGAGAATAGCACTATTCAATTGTATGACTTCCTTAGCCAACAAAACAATAATTAAGCTAATCTTTTCACCCAGACAGTCAATGTTGAAGGTACCTAAATACTTCTTTCTTTTTGGCAGAACATGTTCCTGTTAGAAAATTCTGTTTTGATGAAAATGTACATTTGTGTGCACTTGTGTTGATTTTTATCAGATTTTCCAAGGGAAAATTAAAGAACTGTAGCACTTCGACAATGTCAAAATATTCAGTTTGATTTCATATGAATATTTTGATCTCGGGGAATTTGAAATGACATTTCGTTTTGCAAATACATTGTATATTATCAATCAGGAGAGAATTATAACACTAAATAAAAATCCAAGAGACAGTTTAATTTTTGTTACAAGAGAACATTTTGATAGCCCCATAGCAATATTTTTTCCCCAATTTCAGGAAAAGCTCCAAAGTCTTCATTTCCCTAAGACTGTCAAAGGTCTGCTGAGATGATGCAATGCTCCTCAGAGATACAGAGCTTGTTTCACACAAATGCACCTCAGGTGGAAGACAAGCCAGGTCCACACACATCAGCAGCAAGTACCCACGACAAAGAGCAGCAGCACCAGCTTGTGCCCAAGGATTTGGGCTTTGAAAGGCTGGAGATGTTTCAGTGATTCGTGGGAGGATACCAGCACTTGATTCCAGACCTGCTGAGATGTGACTGTATCCTTACTCAGAGGAAGAGACTCTGGAGTCACTGGAGCTTTGTGAAACTCTGCTTCCCATCCTTTGCCCTGCTGCCTCTGAGAGTTTCCCACTGATTAATTACCAGAGGAGCAGCCCCTGGGTCTCTGCAGACCGTGCTGCTTTTACAGCAATCAGCTCTGCAGCGTGCTGTGTCTGAAACTAAACTTCCTCGGATCAGATGCATCTTCTGTACTGCACAAATTTTAACTTGAAGGGGAGTTTATCCTAAGAAGAGAACACTTGAAGTATGCCCTGGGTTAGTTAAATTCATGGCCTGGTTCTGCTCCACAGGGTGAGAGTCTGCTCTGAACTGTATTACTGTACTAGGCAGGCGTCACAGCTGAAGAATTTGTTCCTGCATCTATTCTTAAATGAATCTCCATGTTGTGGCAGAGCAGAGAATGCCAGACAGCTAAAATCACTATTTTATCACTTGGCAAAAGCATAAAGTTGAAAGGGAATGAATCCAAAATTATCTTATTTTAAAATCTAAATTAATTTTGCAAGTAATTTGGGGTCTTCATTTATTCAGTACTGATTCAGTACATAAATAGTCTGTATATGTGTATATATCAGCTAGAAATTGGAAAATAACCAGCAATAATATGTTCTTTATAACCCACCCAAAATTTTAAGGCTCTTAAACATTAGTGCAATGTCCATTCTGATAGCCATGGTAACGTCTAAATCTGAATGCTGATCCTCAACAGCAGAGCTGGGGGTTTTCTATTGTAGAAGGCAGCCATGAATTCAGGATTAATGCAATGGATCCTTTCCTGTTCTCTCTGCCTGCCTTATTTATCCTTAAATCACCTGACTTTTGTCTCTGACACTGAAGTTTCAGACGTTAACCAATGACCATGGCAAAAAAACCCTCTGGAGTTCACTCTGTGTGGGACCACACGTGTGCGTGCATGGGGAGAGGTGGCAGAACGTTCAGAATCCACCAGAATCAGCAATCCTCAGTATTAAGTATGTCTAATTGGAAACAGTTCATTCATCTTTGATCTTAATAACATTTTGAAGGTAGCAGCCCAAATGCCTGCTGTCAGAGCATGGGCTTTAGGTCCAGGATTGAGCAGGATAAATCTGTGTCTCAGCAGCCTTTGATTTTTAATGTTTCTCACTTAATAGAAGCACCCCCATCCACCCACTTCCTTGTTCTGCTCTAGCCCCAGTGTTCCTTTTGAATCCCAGCAACTTAAGAAGAATGAAAGCTGCAAAGAAGAGGGTATGGAGAATGTGTATTTTTAATTAAAAGTGTCCATAAGCATTAGAATCTTCATTTAAAAAAAAAAAAAAGTCCTCGAGCTATAATTCTGGGATCAGTGTAGTAAGGGAAAGGCAAATCTCAAATATTAAAATATTCTCTTCCCATTTTCCTTACTCTAATAATAGTCAAGTGTGCTGAAAGTCTACAGGGATGTCCATCTGCAAAAAGAATTATGCAGCCTCCCAGTGGAAACTTATTATTTAGAAAATCTGGATTCAATTGCTCATCTGTTTTCTTAGACACTATTACAAATAAACTCAGCTGGATTCATCGCTGTGTTGGAACTGATGGGATGTGCCTGATTGCAGCATCTTCCATGTGGGATTGGAAGTTTAGGTTCAGCTTATCCACCCGTAGAGAATTTCTTTTCTCTTGCTGCAAGACACATCAGGAATGATTTGAAAAGCAAACACAAAACAGTAACAACAACTATAAAATCCCTCTGAAATCAGACACTTTGATCTAAGTGCCTAGACTGTTAAGAAGATAATCTCCTAGAACAAAAGGAACAAAAGAAATCCGTATGAAATTAAATGCTTGTTTGCCAAAAGTGACAAAGGGAGGGAAGGTTGATCTCTCAGCTTCCAGCAAGGACATCTTTACTCCTGGGGAAATGTTAATTGTCCTAAGAGTCTGTAACTCCACACCACGATGTGTGTGCTCAGAAATTTCGGTTCAGTGTTCTCTCAACAAGGATCTCATGATTATGGCAGATTTCTAATATTTCATCATTTCAGTGCCATTGCCATTGGCAGACACTTCCTGCCTTTGGCCAAAAAAAAATCCACCAATTTCTAAGTACAGTAAATTTCAGCTGTTAGTTTGTCAAACTGCCTTGTCAATAGTTGTTACCATTTTTGATGGGCTGTTTAATAATTATAATTCTACATTATTATGTTGGAATTAAAAAAGAAGAACCTTGTTTGGTGAATTTTGGGGGAGAAGACAGTGTCAGAATTCATTGCTGCTTTGTAGAGAAATGTCTTCTGAGAAATGTCTTCTGAGAAATGGAAAAAATAAAATCTTTCTTCAGGGTGAGGAGACTGATTATTTTGCAGAGTTTAATGTTATTTTACTGAGTTTAATACTACTTTACCCAAGCAATGAAATTACAAATGAGGAATGCATTGCTCCTATCTCTCATTTCAAACTCTTTTCTTAGTCCTACTGACAGGATTAAAGATTGGTGCTCTGAAAGAATGTTGGTTGTAGCATCTCCTAGTATTTGCTCTTTATTACCTAAAATGGGCATCTGGGAGCCTGGAGCACAGGAATAGGAATGCATTTCACAAAACATACACAGATGCCTTAAACCAGGCTAAAAAGGGAAGTTGCTGATAGCAACAGGAAATATAATAGAATCCAGTTTAATATATCACCTTTCAAATTCTGGATATCCCAAAGAGCTTTACAAAGTAATAAGTTAGGAAAAGGTAGCAGTGGCATAGCAACTCCATAAATAAATACTGTGGCTATTATTCAGTTTAGCAATAACTCATGCTTTTTAGACATTAAGAGCTAGATTTAGCCTAGTTTTCCACCAGCCAAGATCCAGGCCTGGGGTCTCTCAGGGAGAATTTCAAACCTCGGAAGACAGATGCACTAAATAAAGAAATTGCATTTTCCAGAAAGAATATGATCCAAAGAGTTAGTGGAGTTGGTGAAAAAAAAATGAGTAGTCTCATATTTGAACCAACTCATGGTTTTGAGAAACAAATGAGATATCTGAGGATAATTGGAACTGAAAGATTACATGTGCCTATGAACAGATGGCACCTTGTGGAAGCAGTTACCTCACTGGTCCTTAATGGACCCCTTATTTCAAGAGGTAATGGAGACACTATGTTAGCTTTCATCTCCATGAATAATAATTCTAAATTTAGTCTTGACTGTGTGAAGGCTTGTGGAGTTAATAAATTGCCTGTCAAATCTCCTGTGAGAATGGGAGGCAGAGAGGAGGGAGCGAGGACTAAACTGGGAATGGCCGTGCTGGGCCCTGATGAAGCCCACACCTCCATGTCAGGGCACTGAAACCTGGGGCTCACTCTCCGTGCTGGAACACTGACAAATAAATGCATTTGCAACAGTTCTGGGCAGAAAAATACACCTTGGAGATTGTCTTCATCAGCTTCCAGCTGTTCTTGGCTGTCCATGGTCGCACACAAATCCTTTGGCCTGTCTGAGGGTATCCATCCATCCTGGGTCATGCCATGAAGCAGACAGGGCCTCACCAAAAGCTGTATCAGCCCTGCTTTTCTCCTTTGAACTGTGCTTAATTGCACACCACGTTTGTGTCCTGGTTGTGACAATTTGCATCCTGCAGTGTGAATTCTCTGTCCTGGAGGGCCTGACTGCAGGCCGTGCCCAGAGAACAAGAGCCATCTGCAGGTTGTGCAGCCTCCTCCTTCCCTGTGAGATCAGGGGTTTGTACACCCTTCCTCTGTCCCCCAGGCTGAGGGAATCACCCCCTCAGCCTCTCCAAGGCTAATCCATACACTTGGTGCTGTATGGTCTTAGCACAACAATGCCAAACACACAAAACTCAGGGAGGTTTTCTCTGTGAACAGAAGCAAGCTGCACACAAGGCCCTATTGAGGTTTCTGCATCGCTTTAGGGACTAAAATCTAAATAAAGGACAAAGGAACTTGAGAGTTTTTGTGCACCAAGGAGCAGTGTGTGAAGACAAGGCTGGTCCCAGAGGTGTGAGGGTGCATCTGTGTGCCACAGAGCTCCACGTCTGCCACGGATCCCCACAGGAGCAGAGGCCAGGGGCTGTGGGCTCCCTGCAGGGATTTGGCAAGCTGAGGGTATGGATGAGGCTCCTGGAATATCTCACCAGCAAAAAGCAGCAGTGCTGGTTGTTGTGGTGCTGAGCTGGAGAGCTGGAACTGATGACAGCTGTCCTGGAGCAATGGAAGAGGAGAAGAAGAGCAGAGGCAATGAGGAGGTGAAGGTGGCTGCCACTGTTTTTTTGGGAATATGTAGGGATTAAAAATAAAATGTACCTCAATCACTAGAGCCTCTGCATACCAGCCCTTCAGCTCAACCCTGCCACAACACTGCAGTGTGCCTTTAAGGGATTCATTTAGAAAGTTTGGGGTTTTAAGAATCATTTAGAAATCCCAGGGTTTCCTGAGGCAGCAGAAGTCTCCCAGGGCCCCATCATTGATCTCCTCCCTCTAATTGGCTCCTCTGTCAGCTTAGCTTCCTCTGTTTTCCAAATCCCCTCCACAAGCCCAAGATCACTGGTAAGGTAGGAGCACCACAGAAGGTGTGCTTGTCCCCTTAATTCATGAAAAACAAAATTGTCACTTCTCTGCAACATGATAAGGGAGCTAAGATGCAAGAGGTTAGAAAGGAATTGAGGGCATCCCCTGCCTTTTCCAGTCTGCTGCACTGAAGAGCTGGAATCCATTACCCAGCACACCTACAATATCTCACATTCCCACACAGATTAATTTTAGGTTGGTCGGCTCATTGCCTTTACACCTTGTGTGCAAGTGTAAAACTTGATCTACAGTGTTTGAATTTAAACAATCTGTACTGCCAGCTTTTGCAACAGTGCTGATAGGCACAGAGGATTGTCAACAAACAGGCACATTACTTTTATTTCCAATCCAAACACAGCATCCTTTCAGCTTCCCTCCTCTTAACCCTTCAGTATGGTGGTTTCTTTTTTCTTTTTTTCTTTTTCTTTTTCTTTCTTTTTCCTTTTTTTTTTCTTTTTATGGCATGCTGCCAATATCGTGTGGAGATTTGATTTCTATTTCAGACTCCAAAAGGGAATTCCTGCGACGCTGGAGAGGAGGATGAATTAAAAACCCACAGGTGTAGGATGGGGTGTATTGAGTTGACTGGAGGTTGATTCTGCTTGATGAAAAATCTGGAGGTTTAGCTTAGTTCCAGAATAAATACCAAAGTCCTCTTGAATGTGAGAGCCAAACTGCATGGAGCTGGTGTGGGTAGGTTTGAATTGGAAAGCATGGTCTGGTGCCCCATCTGGATGAAAAATGTGTCAACCCAGACAGCTCTAAATCAGTGACTACAACCCCTGTAATTGCAGACCTGAACCACATTGCTCTTTGAATATAAACTGCTTTGGATCCAGGTCTTCCCTTGGGGCAGGGGTTCACTGCAAGGGCAGCCCCAGGGAGGCAGGGCCAGCTGTCCCAAAGCTGCAGAGGAGCACTGGAGTGTGTCAGGCTTAAAAGCAGAGTGTGGCTGCATCCTGGAAGCTGGGCATCTCTACAGGTATTTTATTTTTCACTAGATTACACATGGCAACTGCACTATGAGGAAGCTTTCATCCAGTTTGTTTTTTTCATTCTGTCTGAGTGAAAATCAGGTTAAAGCCCCAAAGAAGCATGTATTCCAGCTAGGGAAAACAGGTCCTTGTCCCTCATGCACTGCACTAACTCTCCCAGGCTTCAGTACAGGGCAATACAGGCAAAGCAGAGTATCCAAGCCTCAATCCTTCCTGGTGGGGCAGGACATCAATGAAAAAAACAACTCCAATTTCTTCCTCTTCCCCAGCTGCAAGGCAGATTGTGACATTTGTCCTGGGGGTATTTCATGACAGACTCATCAGAGAGCTGCCTGAAATGCACATCTCAGCTGCTCTTTTGGGACCTGGAAGTCACCAACTGGGAGGGTGTCCTGGCTCTAGGGGTTGCAAGATAAGGTGCATGCAGGTCTGTAGATACTGCTGTCACAGCAGTTTCCTGCAGCAATAGCTAAATTAGTTTTCAACTAACTGGTCTGGGATTTAGTAGGAGAGAGCAATTAGGGCAGGAAGGAGTTTAGCAATGTAAATGATCCCTCTCTACTGCTGCGTCCTGACATTACCCCTACCCACGTTATTAAAAACACAGCAACCTCTAGGAGTCCCCCAGGCCTTCACAAACACCTGCAGTACATCTGTTCCTTGCATTTAGGAATGACCACGATGAAAAGAACTCTGGCTCCCAGCAGAAGCAGCGTGGACAAACGCCCTGCTCTGCTCGCTGTGCGCGAACGAGGGCAGCGGACTTCATTTCCTGAGCAAGTTCTCCATCATCTTCCCTTCGCCACCCCTGCTGCTGTGCCTGCTAATGCCTGTGATCATTAGCCATGAAAATGGCACCCATTTGTCTCCTTCTCCACAGTGCCCAAAGTGCATTTGGACTCCAGCCAAGGGGAGCAGCAATTCCGTGGACATGCAGCACTGCCTGGAGAGTGCATTCACGAGTGCACGTTAATGCAATTACAAGGCCAAATGAAGCTCGTTTCCGCCTCACAAAGAGTTCCAGCTCTGCCATCCTAAATCACCAAACCAGTAATTTTTGATAAAACAAAGGGCTTCTTTAATAGGAAGATGCAGTTTTATTTCTTTTATTATTCTGTTCCTTCAGTTTCATGTGTGATGCTAAGTGTCTTCAAACAGCCATTTAGCCACCCACAGAGAGAAAGCAGGTTTACAAATTTCCTTGTTGCATAGTTTTGGTTGTGTGCTCCCCAGAGTATTGCCATTTTGGTTGTTTTCATGCTTGGAGAAATGGATGGGTCCAATTTGCAACCCCAACAAAACTACATAGAAGTTCACTCTCCCCCTGCCCCCATGGTTTTGTGAAGATAAAAATTAAAAAAATAAAAAATNGAATAGAAGTTCACTCTCCCTCTGCCCTCATGGTTTTACAGTCTGGTTTGGTGGAGATAAAAAAATTAAAAAATAAAAAATCAATGAGAGTCAGAAGATACAGTGTACAGAGGAAAAATGCCAGAGGAGTCCTTTTATTGCAAGAGTAAACCTGGAAAGGAGGATACATTTCTTGTGAATAGAAGAAAAGAAATGAGAATGACAAGAGCAATGAAATGTCTATGTAACATGACCCTAAGGAAAGACTGAATAAACTGAGGTTTTTGACCTGAAGAAGAGATATAAAGGAACATCACAACAGCATTGTCCTTTCAAGAGCAGTCCTCTCCCAATATTCGCACCAGGAACAACTGGAATTGATGAGCTAACACTGGAGCAAGGCAGATTTAAGGGAGACATGGGGAGAACAGGGACTGCAGAGGTGAAGATAGCAGTGACAGAAGCCTGGAGACCACCCTGGGGAAGGCAGAGACCCACCACAGACACAAGTTCATACATTTGCCATGCATAGGAGCAATCTCATGTTGAGCTGGGGGAAACTCCTAACATTATCCTCCTACTTTGATAGGAATCTGTTACTGAAATGATTAATTTTTTGTCTGCTTGGGGGAAGGCAGCACCTGTGAGGCTGCCTGTGCTCTGCAGATGCAGCTACACCCTCCTTCACACACCTCTTCCCATGCCACCCTTTCTGCCTGTGCCCTGACACTTTCTGTCTCCACCATTCATCATGCAGAGTTAAAAATTCAGGGGTTGGTTTTGATTATCTTATTACCATGGTGACCAGCATGACTCTCATGCCCATCTGCGCATGGCAGGATGCTGCAAACCTTTACTTCAGTGTAAGCCAGGAGAATTATTCTCTGTTTTCCTCCTCACAACTCAGAGCCACCTCCATGCAGGAGCTGCTGATGCTGCACAATGTAGTTATCTATTAAACACCAGGTTTTTAGGGAGAACCAGAGAGTCAGGATTTGCACAGATAGGTTGTCCTGTATGGAAACACGTAGCCCCAAATAGGGCTAAGGCAAAGAGTTTTGTTAAAGTACAGCAAAAATATATTTTTTTTTTTTAAAAAGGATGACAGAAATATTAAAGAAAAATAATCCAGATTGGACTAAGATCTGGGAGATGGGTAGGACTTAGGAAACAGCCTCCAAGCAGAGCTCAGGGCAAAAGCTTTAAGATCTGGCTTTCCTTATTTCATTATTGTTAATGGAATCTCCCATGTCCACATGAAAGACTAATTTAAGTCTTACTTAAATATGCCTTGAGTCATTTCTGTGCATTTAAGTCTTAGTTAATCTTCCTTAACTCATTTTGTCACTTCCTTTGAAAGGAAGATGAGTGTAATTAGAGGAGCAGTCAACTTTATTCTAGTCTTAAGAATTTTTGTGGTAACTTTGAAAGGTTTGGTCATTATTGCAGACAAAAATCTAGCAGATTAAATGTTGCTGTATCTTAAGGATGTGTCAGTCCACCACTTGGAATGCTTTCATTGTGCTCAAGTACAATGTTTGGACTGACTTCAAGGCTTTGTTATGACAAGGAGTACTAATATTTTAATTATAGCTGCATTCAACAAAGATCTTTTATTTAATACCTCCTAATTTTTCTACACTTCCAGACCAAACCATGACAAATAGACACTTCCTCCAAACGGTTTCACCTTGGATAACACTGTCTCCCTCTCCAAAGAATGAGGATGGCTGTTCTTGTGTGGACAGGGATGCACATAGGAGCATCCTCTTTTTCTGGGGTAACACCACTGAGATTTATCCTGTTTATGCTTCAGGTAAATTCATCCAACCAGCTGCCTGTGGGAGTGAGTCAGGAGGTGAGGGCAGCCCCCAGGTTTGCAATAATCCATCCCCAAACAGGAGCATGGAACTTTACAAGGGATTGTGGCACAGCTCTGCATCTGCCACGACAGTTTAGATGCAGTGAGAGGTTCTGAGGTCTGGATCTTCAGCCCCCCCTCACCCCTCACGTCAGAAAACTGTCAGATTTATGTTGGGGGGTTGAAATTATGGCTTCTCCAGTGTGTTCTGGAAAGTTGTTGGCTCTGCTGCAGTGTCTGCAGTGTCATTGTGCCATGCAGACCCAAAAGGACAAAGCTGTATTTTCA
This sequence comes from Pycnonotus jocosus, assembly GCA_013400435.1. Taxonomy (NCBI): domain Eukaryota; kingdom Metazoa; phylum Chordata; class Aves; order Passeriformes; family Pycnonotidae; genus Pycnonotus; species Pycnonotus jocosus. The sequence goes on from VWYP01004811.1 coordinate 189,795, forward strand.
GGGACAAGTAGGTGCCAGTCTAAGCAAGATTCAAGATGTTTCAATAGATGCAAATGGAAAAAGAAAACTTCCTGATTACAACAGCAGCTTGTTTCATCCAGCTCCACAGGAGAATTTCATCTGGAGAGAGAAACAAAGCAGTGTTGGGAAGAAAGTCATGGAGATAGTGCAAAAGGCACAGATGAAAACTGCTCTTACTGACCATCTGATGGAGAATTTGCTTCCACAAATTGCCTTCAAAGCCTGGGAAGTGCCCATAGCTGCATTCCCAGGTCCCTGTTGTCCTGCTCATGAAGGAAATGGGGAATAAATCCTCAGCTCCTCAGGGATGCCCTTTCCTCTCTTGTGGGCTCATTTCTGCCTCTATCACCTGGTAACATTTGTCATTTCCAGCTTTAGCCAAGCAAATTTCAATCCTCTCTTGTTTACTTTTGATTGCTTCGTCTTTAATGTAGCATACAAGGATTTTATGTGCTTCTGTTTCATCAATGTAATTCTTTTGTTGCTATGGCAATCAGCTTCAATTTTCTTTCGTTCTGGCAATTGTATTTTTATAGTCTCCTGCTCTCAAAGAGATAAGCTGCCTTGTATATCACACAGACACTAAGTATTTTCTCTATATAGACACAGCCAACCTTTGCTTTAAGACTCAGTTGCTGTTATTTGCGAGAGTAGTTTACTCCTGCTGATGATGACATTTTTATTCCTTTCTGTGGGGTCTGTTTCGAAAAGGAGGTTTGCTCAAATTTACTCATCTGTTCTACTACTGAGGACATGCAATGGTGTAAGAGGTGCACTCCTGTAGGCACTTGGAGTCTGTGGAAAGAACACATTCAAGCCCTGGACCTGACAACAGAGATGAGCACAGTGGTTTCAGCAGATCAATTATCATCATAAATTAGAACTGATTCATTTAATATGTTGAGAATAACAGCAGGGAAAAAAAAAAAAAAAGCCTTGAGGGAAATAATTCCTCAAATTTACCAGTGTATCTGAAAGCTGAATTTTCAAAAATATCATAGAAAAATATTTATGGGCACTCCATCACTTTTGATCACAGAAAGAAATGCTGCCCCAGGGGTTCCAGGCTGTGCCTTGCCATGGGTAACAGGCAGTGATGACAGGGTGCTGCTGGAGAAACCCTGCCATGGGAGGAAGCCATCAGCAAAGCCAGACAACTCCAGCACCACTGGATGGTCCCAGTCCCCTCCAAGTCTTTAGATAATCTGCTGTCATTAACTCTGTGTGCCTGAGAAAGCATCCACCTTGAAACAATACCTGAATTTTCTGAAGTTAAATAGGTAAAGCAAAAGCTGTGCACACATGCAGAGCAAAACAAGGAATCCATTCACCCCTTCCCTTGGGCAGGCAGTTGTTCAGCATTCCCAGGAAAGCTGGGCCCCATCACATGGCACTGTAACATGGGGAGACAAAAGCCATCACTCTGAGTGTCCTCTCTTTTCTGCTTTTTTTCCCCACAGCTTTCTATGTTGAGCATGACACCACGTGGATATTCCTTGGGTCAGTTGGGGTCAGCTCTCCTGGCTGTGTCCCCTCCCAGCTTCCCATGCACCCTCAGCCTCCTGAACCATGGGGTGAGGAGCAGAAAAGGTCTTGGCTCTGTGTAAGCCCTGCCTGACAGCCATGAAAACATCCCTGAATTATCAGCACTGCTTCCAGCACAAATCCAAAACACAGCCCCACACCAGCTACTGTGAATAAAATCCACTCCATCCCAATCAAAACCAGCATGTGACATATAAATATATGTGTACCAAGACCCACTTCCTGTCCTAGGGAGAAAGTGGGAGAATCCAAGCACAGAGAAATGAAAAGGTACAATAAGGTTACACAGGGAAAATGTTGCACAGGGATAGAAATTAAATTGAGATCTCCCATTTCCCAACCATCCCAAGTCAAATATAAAAATGGCTAATCAGCACATTTTTTTGCAACCTGCTGATGCATTTGAAAATCTGTGCCTATTTTTTCTCCCCTCAGAAAGCTTGTGCCATTCATTGTTAAGCTCTGGAAATGCTCCATACTAAAGTTATCAAGTCTGTCATCTCTTCAGCACGGTAAAACCAGCCTCCTCACTCTCCTCTCTCCCAGGCAGAGGGTGGAAAAGGAGATAGAATTTACAAGGACTCATTCTGCCAACATGCCGAGATATGTGCTGCATTTGCATGGCCATATGGCTTTGTGATCATCCCTAATGAACATTAGGTAACACTAAAGTGGGATGGGTGTACAAAGCACCAGAACCTGAGGAATCACATCCCCTTCTCCCTGCAGCTCCCCTGGGGCACAGGGAGGTCACAGCCGTGACTCCCACACCCTCCAAACCACTGCAGATTCCACAGCATGACAAAGTGCACACCAAAATCAACTCTGGCTGCATTGGTCCCACTCCCAGCAATTCAGAGTGACAGGGCTTTATTATTTGATAAGCCACAGTCATAATAAGCCAGAAGATGGCTGTTTATTGCAATGAATTCCATTATAAATGACAAGGAAACATTTTTTTTCCCCCAACAAAAAAAACTCCCTTGCAGCCCAGATGCAGGGAATAAATCCTGCTGTCCCTGGGGAGGAGAATTGCCTCAAACAATCAGGCTCCCCAGGATCACCAGTCAGAAGCAGTTAAGGTTCAGGCAGCACTGCTGTGTGTGCCTGCTCCAGAAGGATATTCCATGTTGCTTTGGAAGGGAAGGGGCTGCACCAGATGGCAAATAATTAGAAATGGAACACTGAGAAGCTGATTGAAGATCTGAGTGAATAGTATTTCATAGGTTTGACAGATTTTTAATTTTTTTCTTTTCAAACTACATTTTTTTTGCTTTGCAAAGTAGCTGCATTCTTCAACACCCAGGGACAGTGGAGGTGTTAGCCACTTTCTCAGACAGTACCTGAAATAGCTGACACTGGTTTATAGCAAAGAGAACTGGACACTTTCAGACTCCGAGTTGCACCCCACTCTAAGACATGGACCTGCATCCAACACTTGTACATCCCAAATGGATTTATGCTGCTACTGATGCATTCCAAAACCAGGAACATACTTTCCATGCTGAGAAGACAAAAGTGTTCAGGGTCCCATTGCTGATGATCCCACATATTAGAATTATTTAGAGTAATCTCTGTTTGACTCTTCTTGCTGTAGAGTTCTGGGTTAGGTACCTGCAATATTTAGAGAAAGAATTTCTTCATGCATAAACTGGGGCACAATTTAGATTCCAAGGGATCTGCATTTTTCTGGATACCAGACAGCTCAGGAATGTATCCCAAGTGGAAAAGGAGAATCAAAGCTCCCTGGCCTTGAACACATGCAATGTGGGGATACAACTGAAGTTATTGGGAAAGACTGCTTTTTGTTCTTTTCAGGAAACTCACAGCCATCACTATCCACTGCTAATTTTCTTCACATGGAATTGAGCAAATGAGTGACCATCATCTCAGTGATGTCCTTTCATTTTAGTGATTCAATCACAAGTGGCTGAGCTTCCATCTGTTCAAGTGAAAAAATGACAGAAGTCTAAGACACAAACATACTTCCTACTCCTCCCCCAAAAATTTATTCCTATAAGTGGCTCAGTGCTTCAGAAAACGGAACATTTCATTAGTATTTATTTTCTGCTTAATATAAATTCATGAAAAAAAAAAAGGGAGGATTCACTAACTGGTACATCATGACTGTTGTGGGATGAAACGTTATCTCATTGTCCTGAAAATGCAGGTAAACCTTATTTCTCACTGGATAATGATTGTGCCTTAGTTCAACCTAGCACCAGCTTCTGAACTTGGTAGGAACATTAATTACTGGTTTCGAGTCTTGTTTGAAAGGTTGACTTGTTCTCCTTTTCTTCATTGTTCCTGTCACAAATAGCAATTGTCAGGTTTGGAACTAATTGTTCCAAACAATTAGTTTCTCCTGACAGAGAAACAAAGTTAGCGAATAAGAAAAAAAATCTTTGTGAAACTTTTAGTGGAGAAACAAAGTTGCAGATGAAGGAAAAAATCTTTGTGAAGCTTCTGGTGGAAAAATAATTTTCAAAACCTCTTGATATCTCCCATCCCAAGACTTTTCATCTACACTTCTCCATTGTATTGAAAAAGTGAAGGACAAATCTGAAGTTTCACTCACTACTGTGTAATTATATTACTCAGACTTTGGTTCCAAGAACATACACTGTTATTTCTCTTTTATGATTTACTCTCAGGCTCTTTGCTTGATTTTGCTTTTGATTTTGGCTTTTCTTAGGGTGGTTCAGGAGACTTTTGTAGAGATAATTACTCAATGTCAAGTTAAGCCTTCATGCAATCACATTTGTAATATTTTAAGCTTGGTTTGTCTTCCCAGTTATTGTGCTACATTGATCTGCGCAAGCCAAGCACAGAGCTTAAGTATTTTTATCTCTCGATTCCCTGTAGAAAAACTTCACATTTTAAAACCATTTCTTTTGGCCTTGGGGAAGTAATGGATTTATAATAGTCTGAGTACAAATGCACATCATCATTTAATAAGTGTATAAGTACAGCTCAGGCAGGCTGGGGGTGTTGAAGGTACATCCTGACATGTAGCTACCTGCAATAACAGCAGGCAAGAACAAGGACCACAGACAGCTCATGCAGCAAACACCAGCCCTTCCTTTGACCACAGATTATTGTTAGAGGATCCTGATCTGTTCTGCAGCCCCTTGCTACGTGAAACTGCTCCCACCCTCAAATTTAAAGAAAACAACTGTTACCCAGAGAGCTCCACAGGGACCATAAGCACAACCCAAGAGCCCCTGGGCTGTGAAGCGGCACAGACCCAGGCATTTGGGGTCCATGCCATACCCAAAATCTGTGGCAGAACCAGCACCCTATTGGGCTCTAGCCTAGAAGAGGGTCAGAGTCATGCGGGTGCTTCAGCCCCAAGGCACAAACACCTCAATAGTCACCAAGGGAGCCACTGGAAATCACAAGCAGGTCCAGACCATTCAAGCATGACAAACTCCTCACCCAGCAAGAGTTTCAGGGATAAAGTACGGAAGTAACATCCCAATAAGGATGGGTGGTCAAAAAGTCCCATGGAAAAATTTAAAAACTTGGATTTTTACTTAAAAAATTGTAGTTTTTCTTTGCAATGTTTTCTAGCTCTGTTTGCTTTCCTCAGCCCATTTTTTAACTCTGTCCAAGTAGAATAGACATGTTTCCAAATGAGTGCTCCTTTATTCAAGTTTCCTTGGAGCAAAGGAATCATGAGACTCTTTCTCGACAAGAAATGCGTCTCCTTCAGTGGTATCAGTTCCTCTTCAGTCGTGGTTTGAGATCCAAATGAAATACTCTAAGAGTAATAGCACTAAACTTCAAGGATTAGCTTTCAGTTGGCAGTGAAGCATTTTGTTCCTTGGTTAATTCATTCGTAACATCAGTATGTCTGAAACAAGAACAGAGAGAAGCATAATTACTTATGGCAATATTTGCTTGAAGTGAGAGTCATTTGTGCTATACAGATTCTTTTCTTCTTCCTTTGCAGTAGAATTTACGTTGCAGTAGAAGGAAGAAAGAAGGAAGAAAGCAAAGGAGAGAAGAAAGACTTTTTTTAAAAAAAAATATATATGTGCTGATTGAAGCATTTTCCAGAGAAAAATAGTCACAAATGCTTCTAAGTAGTTCTTGAAAGAGCAGCAGCTGTATCAGATACTCTATCTCTTAGAAATGACCAGGGTTTTTGCTGTAGTTGTTTTTATTCCTGTTTCCTACTGAATTGGAGTTTTCCTGTAATTGCTTTATCCTTTCAGTCTTCATCACTGCCAAGGTTTATATTAAAAATTAGGAAAGGAAGTGCTGCTCTGCTCCATCAGGATTTGATGGAAATTTTGTTTTTAAACCAAACACACTCAGCAAAAAGCTTTACACTGCTTTCTAGTCTCATCATTAAAAGCTTTGTGATTCTTCCACTGTAAACTGATTTTTGCCCAGATATAGCACTTCCTCCCCTGGTGATGCACTGACAGCACCAGCTCAGAGCAGGGAAACAGTGACGTCTCTCTGTGTAGGTGAGGATAACAGGGGGGATAATTTGTAAATTAAAGAGATGAAATGGCAGAGGATCAGCCACAGGGGAAGTCCAGTGATTACAAAGAAACATCACCCCGGCTTGCTTTCTTACATCCATCATTTGCCCTATCAATTAAAAATATGTCTATTTCTATGTATGTAAAAGTCTGAAGACAGAAGGTAAGGAGTATGCTGCTGATATGAACCTTCCAAACACAGCCTTGTGCTGAAATCCATCCCTGGATCTCTGCCTGAGTGGCTGGACCCTGTGGAGGCAGCTGAATTTAGGCTGTACATCATGGGAGAGCTTTGTTCTGCTGAAAGTGGGACTCCTGCAGCCTCTGCCTGGTCTCTGGGTTTGGATGGAGCTTTAGGACTTGAGCACACTACAAAATATCCCCCAGCACCCAATCCTTTCATCTTGCTCTGCATTTGTTGAGGGCCGGAAAGAAAAGACGGAGACTTTGGCATGGCAGCCAAAGGAAAGGGCTTTCCAGGCTGCCAGAAGGGGGGATGTGATCTGCTCTGGTGCTGTGCTTCCTCATTTCTTAGCACTTATTTGCAGCTCCCTGGCATCCAATAATTATTGTCCTGGAACGTTTCCAAAGGCACTTTTCTGTGTGTGAAACTCAGCTAGACACATTCTGCATGGCACGGTCCCCTGGCTGGATGAATATCACCAGTCGCATCAGGTCTCTGGCAGAAATTCTGAATTCTTGTTTCTACAAATCCTCTGAAACTTTGGCTTCAGTTTTGCCACTGAACTTTTTTGTAGGGTAGCTCACTTGTAAGAATATAGAAGAAAACATATCCATAAAGAAAGAAAACTATATTTTCCTATGCCCTGATTTCCAAAAACTCTTAAACATTGACTTAGCACTTCCAGGAGGATTCAAATATGTCTTCAGTGTTGCCCTGTATAAGAACATCCTGTATCAAAAATTGGTTCTTGAAACCTTTAAGTAACATTTCTTTAGCATTTATTGTTCTTCATAATTGTAAGTCAGAAAAAAAATGGGTAAGGGTGAAGGACCATTGAGACATGGAATTTTATAGTGAAAATATAAATAAATTATATCATCCTGTACAATTAAAAATGTTATTGCTAAATAATAAATAAATACTAAATAATACATTTTTTTAGAAAAAATAAAGGTTAACAGCTGATTTCTGTAGGGAAGCCATGAATTAAACATCATGCAAAACAATTAAACTCTGGGAAATAGGATTTCTGATAGAGTGGTCAACAATTAAAAATGAATGTGATGCTCTGCTCCAGGGAAAAGCAGTAAGATGCTGTGTTTCGTGCTACAGGAAACGAATGTACTGTGTGACTCCAGATGGAAAGTTCTGCAAAACACAAAGCAAATATGCCCTGAGTGGCAGAGGCTTAATCTGAGACTCTGCTGCACAAAAGGCACAGGCAGCAGTCGTTGTTTCTGGAGCAGGGACACCACTGGGAGACACTCACTCCTCCCAGCAGCAGCCTTCTAAATTCCCCACCTGCACTTGCAAATACAGCTCTTAACAGCGTGGGCATCTGTACGAGTAAATCCCAACTCAGGTCCACCAACTGTGATGGGTTTGTCTGGAAATTGGTTGCTGGGAGCCCAACCAAAACACAGCCTCCCCTCATGGACAAAGTCAACAGCTGGCAGACTGCAGCAAGGAGCAGGTTGTTCAGCTAAACACTTCAAAGAGTTAATGTATTTTCCTACAACTCTCCCTGAGCAATGCATCTCAAACACAGCTGCTCTGACATGGTCTTACAGCTTCTGAAGCTCATTTCCATGCAGCAATCTCCTTTCATTTTCACTCTGTCCTATACCTCCCCAGAAAGATATGCTGGCACTACACATATCAAAACAGAATAAAGCTGGTTAAGCCAAACCCAGATAACTTCTGATCTGATCTGATCAGATCATTAACACTTTCATAACTTCATTTCAGCTGGATCCACCCTGCAGAGATGTTTTGTTCCTGAGTTCAGTGCCAACAACTCACCTGACTGCGTTGTCCTCTGCCTTCACCTGAGCTGCAGGAAGAGCCAGGAGTCAGTATTGGTTGCCTCCCCACACCCATTACTTGGGGAGTTGTCTGAATTGTTTACTATGGCCAATGTACATCTAACAGATGGTAAATATCTCCATTCCTGCCAACAAGAGTCAAGAAATGCCACTAAAATCCATTTAGAATGCAAAAATTTTTTTTTTAAATCCTGTTAATAACATACTCAGGTCTGTTGCAGGTAAAATCTGTTAGCTAATGGGTAGTTTCAAAGTGCTTGTACTGAATGATTCATTAGAAAACTTATCTTTGCTTTGGGTGCTGATAGGAAGAACCCCAAATGGGCACTTTTTGCCACTGATAAACAGGTTATAATTATAACCTGAAAGGAATTTGATGTATTGTAGAAGTTGAAAGAGGTTGCAAGTTGAAAAGTTGAAAAGAAACGCTGCATTTTCTATCTGTTTTATATCAGCAATGCACGCTATTATGGAAATTCTTTTAGACTTGGCAGAGTTTTCCAGAGAGAAGCAATCGAGATATAAAACCTCACAATGGTTTGGTTCACACAGCCATTTCTTTCAGCTCAGGCAACCTCATTTCTTTTCCCTCTCTACTCTGTAGGGCTTCATGGTTATCAAATACAAACCATGATTGAAAAATGGGTCATAGCTTTGCAACACATCCATTGGAGATGCCAAGAAACTTTTCCAAGCTCTTTCACACAGCCATTGCTTGTGGCTTGATTACAGTCACAGATCTGTGCAGAGCTGGCACCCCCAAGATATTAAACTTTCATATGAGACAGTGTGAATAGTATATCAAACACACTTGCTCTCTATAGGATAATCTGAAACACTTTAGCTCTCATCTCCCCTCAGCCCTCGCCACGGCATTGTTTCCACCTTGCTGGTTGTAAAATGGCTGTGTTACATTATTCTGTCATGTTATTTCCCAAGACAGCAATACAGGGTTGGCATAAGCAGCCTCACATCAGTGACCAGCTCTTGCCTGTGGTGTTGTGACAACACAACCCGAAACAACATCACTTCTTCAGCTGCTTCCTGCCTTCGTGTCTCAGTGGTGTAATGGCACCTGGAGCCATCTACCAGCCCTAGTTAGAAAGACATTGATCCCCTCTCTGGTCTCTTTTCAATTATCATGCAAGGATTCCAAAGAAGATTTTAAAGATTGACCCTAAAAAGTGCTATCTTTTGCTTTGAGTAGAACATGAGGTACTACATTCCCTTAGGTCACCAGTGTGAAAAACATATAAAATACTGAAAATTCTCCAAGAGCTGGACTGGAACCCATTTCAGTTAGGGAGAAGATAAAACAACACTGAACTTCAATTATTCAACTAATTTATCCTCTTTTATTTGTTTTGAGTTTTTGTTTGGTTGTTTTTTGTTGGGTTTTTTGGTCAGCCAAGGTGATGTGTTAAGGTTTGGACAGTGAGTTTGAGCTACAGAGTATGAGTTTGGTAGGGCCAGGCTGAAATCAAGGAGTTCTGCAGTACTTCTATCTTCATTAAAGAGCTCATGGATTTGACAATATCCTGGCAACAGTGAAAACAGAAGTAGAGATACCATATTTTGTGTCAATGAATAATTTGCCTCAAGGTAAATACAATGTGGAAACAACTCTTCTATGTTCCTATTTTTGGATAAACACCAAGCAACTTTTTCATCGACTCAAACCTTCTAAGAAGGTTTAGACAGGTTCTAAATCCTTATTCCAACCTTCAATACTCCACTTACCAGCACAAGCAATAGTTTTCAATTCATTATATTAAGCATCAGACACTCATCATTCCACTGGAAGAATGCTTGAGTGGATTTTGAGCCTGGACTGGTAGGTATTCATTCCAATTTCTAGGACCAGATTTATGGTCTTGACAGGGAGTGGGTGTAACATTTTTGTCTAGTCATTCATATCCTGTTTTCTCCTGGGTTGAATCTAGTAGCTTATGTACTCATCCTGTGACTAACTGTGAGAGCTTGGCCAAAATTTCCCTCCATTGTTCAATTCTTAATTCAGACCTCTCTGCTGTACAGTGTAGGTACACACCTGTTACTACATCAACCATAATTGAGGTGTGGGACAGGCTCTGGGGTCATTTGTATTTTCAATTCAAGACCCAGTGGGATAGGCAGAAGCATCTTCCCATGAGTCAGAACTTGGGCCCAGACTACTCTGTAGTCGAGGGAAGCTGCCTGGAAGTGGCTTTGAACAGCCCACTCCCAAAGCTGTCTCTTTAACAAGCTGAACCAGACCAATCCACCTCCAGAACAACGTCCTTTCCAGTTTTCTTTCAAAACAGGAAGTAATTCTGTAATTTAAATGAGATCAGAAAACTGCTGTCATGGTATCATGGAAATTTCTGATGGATTGTGTGCTCTGAAATGCACAGATTACACCACAAACTTCTGCTGCACCAAGGGCTACAATGCCTTTTAGATGGAGTAAGAGGGATGGGTGGGTGTGGGGTTCAAGGACATCAGTAAACCTTGCAAAAAATCGAAAAGATAGGTGACACAGTCACGTAACACTTGGTGAGAAATGGAGTGCAGGTGGTGTTCATGTTTATTTCCCCCAACATAGATTTAGAGTCATATCAAAGCAGTTCAGCAAACAAAGCTCCTCTGGGCACCTGTGCATGGCTGCCCTTCAGCAGACAAGCTGTGCTTTCCCCTCTGGCTCCTCTGGACACTTTCCAGTGCTCCCTTCAGAGCCATTTCCAAGCACAGCTAGAGAGCCCTTTCTTACACAGCAGGAATGGGATGGAACAAAAGGATTCCTCAACTCTTCTTTTGCAGCCAAAGTCTCAGAGGAGCACAACATGATTATAATGTTTAAACCTTCCAGAGAATGATGAAAATCCACAGTCTTTTCAACCCTTTCATCCCATCCCAAACACTGGTGCTCCAAGTCACAGAAATTCTAATGTTGACAGCTACCAATGAGGCCAAAAATTTTCTCGTGGTCAATTTGTTCTCAGCTGAGATGACCCAAAACCATTCTGGGTGTGATTGTGCAGTGCTCAGATTGAGAGGCTCAAAACAAACACAGCTTTTGTGTGAAAGAAATGTATTCATTTAATAGACTGTTATATCATACTTGCTGAAATGCCCTTCAATTAACTCAAATAATTGAATTACCATAATTTTGGCAATTGGAATCCCATATACATTCCAGATCATTAACATCTGAACATTGAGAACATTGGTGAGAACGTTGGTGTCTTTGGTGTTGATGTAGAAACATTCCTTTTTGATTTTCTCCCACTCTTGCACTATTACAGTAGGAAAACAACATATTCCATGTGGCAGCAAGGGTTTGCACTTGGAGAATTGGAGTAACCAGATGAATCTGCTTTGCTAAAAGCAAAGAGTTAAACAGAATAATTTTTCACTGGCTACCTACATATACACACCACAACTGTTACATCTCCCCCTCCTCATTTATCCCCATAAACACTGCAGGCACCTCAAATGTTCAACCTGCACAGCAGTTTGTGAGCATTTCAACCCACTACTCTAATTAATGCCAATAACACTAATGGAATAAGCCTAATTCTCTCAGGATAAATATCTGGTGCCCAAGACTGTGCTTTCAAAGACACAATGTCCATATGCTGATTTTAGCTCTAAATTTCATAATTACACAGCTTCACATCAATATCAAACCACGTGCTAAATGTGGTTGAGTTTATCATATTCAGTTACCTCTTGTATTGCTGGGTTGCCTTTACAATCAAGACAGAATCTCTTATTTGCAGCTCTTTTCTTCCCATTAGTTTAAAAAGACCATAGATGACTCCTTCCTGAACTCAGCTAACTAAACATCTTCTTGTTCTATTTTCCCTTGCCTGAAAAATAGACAAATATCTATTTATTTTACTTAGATAAATAAGTTCATCTATAGGCTAATACAAATATTTCACTGGATATGAATGTTGTATGAACCTATTTACTATTCTGTTGGTCTCTACTGTTTATGAGAAAGGGTAGGAGCTTTGAGAACAAATTCAATATTAATAAAAAAGATTTTTAATAGAGGTTGAGTGAGAAAGAGTTATTTTCTCCCATGTCCAACAGTTCTGTGAGTTCTCCTGCACAGAGCACATTTAGATTTTCCTGACAGAGACTGCACCTGCATATAAATGCAACCACTTCTCTGCATGACTGTGTATAATGGATTTTTAGCAGCACAGTAAAAATTTCCTTACAGCTACTAGCCTGTGACCCAGGCTCATTTACAGCTCTATCTTGCCTGTTTTTCTCTTGATTTAAGCCTGCCAGAGCTTTCTCTAACAGGCCTGGTTTATGCCAGGTTAAAAGAAAGCTGGCTCAGCAGCACCTTGCATGGATGCTGTCCCTGGGGGGGGAGGGGTACAACCAGCCCAACTGCTGGGGATAAATCCCACCTCAGAGAGGCAAAAGCAACAGAAAAATCTTACCCAATGGCTAAAGGGCAACATCTCACAGCTGCATTTCACCTAATCATAATTTTGACCATGTTCCTGCTGGGTTTCCTGACTTCTGACTGGGAACCCATGGATTATTTTGCAAATCGTTGGATGAACAAATCAGGTCATTGGTGAGAAAAGTTCACGGAAGCTGGTGTTTATCAAAAAGCAATAAAAGTAAAATGTAAAGAATAGCAACTTTACAATCAGAAAGGCAGATTAAAAAAATCAATTTTTCAATTAAATGTATATGTTCTCAAATTGGCGCTTCATTTGTTGTGATATGAGCTACCTGAACGATGCCATACAGAAAAATTCATAGAGGTAATTAAAGGTGTTTTCCATGTGCTCATCTCCCTTGAAGATGCAGGTATCTTCAGAGCTCTGGTAATTCAGCTTTTTAAAAATATTTAAAAATCTTTCAATAAAAGAGCTCTTTGGAAAGGCTTTGCAACACTATTTCTGACAGGGACATAAATAAGGACAGCGAAGAAGTGACAGAGTAGGAAGCACTGGTCACAATGTCAGCTGTCCCTCCTCCTCCTTTTGTACTCCCCTCATCCTTTTGTACTCCTGACAGATTTGAAAGGTCAGAAAGACATGGAACAATGCTCAAATCCTAAGAAAAACAGGTAAGAAAAGTTAAAAAAAGTTTTGCTGCCAATGTACTTGAGGAATTTTCTTCCTGTCGCTTCACAAAGCACTGAGTTGTCTGGGTTTTGTGGGAATCATTTGTGGTTAACATTTGCTGTGATTGGTTGTGTTACTGTATAAAACCAAAAGGAAAGTTCACCTTTAAGACATATATTTTTAGCAGCTGACCTATATGGCACAAGGTGCTGTCCAAAATTTATTTTTGTGGCAATAGACTTTGAGGAAAAGTTTTTCTTTGTAGAAAGAAAGAAAGAAAGAAAGAAAGAGAAAGAAATCTCCTTTAAATGATGTGTAACACAACTCTTCTCACTTTCTTGGTGGAGGAAACTCTTCAGCCAGAGAAATTCCTGTTCCTTTTGTCTTATCCTCCCAAATATTTCTGCGTTACCATATTTATTCCCGTTCTCTGTTCTTCACAGAGGAAATTTGCTGTCATGTCAAACAAACACATTTTAAGGGGACTTGCTTTTTTTCATGGAAAAAGTTCTTTAGTCAAGAGACATTGACCATAAGGATTTCTATTTCTTTAAATCTTAAAGTGGAATAAAACTTCTGAACAATGGCAAACAGCAAGTACAGTGGGGCTCTGGACAGATTTGTGGCTGGACCTTAATCATAAGAAAAAATAATGCTGGCACAAACTGAGGAAGACAGAGCTCATTTGCTGGTGCTGCCTGGGCACAAGCTACAAATGTGCTGCAAACCCTGGGAGCTGGAGTGACAGGAGACCCCAGGAGCAGTTTGTATGCAGGAGATGACACCAACGTCCCCAGGTGGGTGGGTGTTGGATTTACTCCAACCTGTGCATAGCTGAGAGTCCCAAAACCTCCTGGCACCCTCCACAGGCCATGGTCCCTGCTTTCCCTCCCCAGAGAAGGACTTGGGGTGTCCAGCAGCTCTGTCCCAGCACTGACAGCACAAAAACCCAGAGGGCACCTTGCAAATGTCACCCCAACCACGACCAAGGGAGGACAGACCCAAATAACCCACCCCGAGGGGCATCTATCCAGCTGATCCTGGAGCCTCCCAAAGAAATCCTATTGCTTCCCTTTGAAGCTCAAAGACAGGGAAAACTGATTGCTGCCTTGGTCTTCACAGCAGCTTCGCATCACACCCCTGGTTGTGGAAGCTGTGCTAAAACTGCTCCGACGCTGTGTGCTGCTTAAGAGATGCATTTTGGCTGCCCCTTTCCCAGCATTTATATCTCTGTTACTCAGCAGGTGCAGAATACTCAGGTCTGCATCAGCCCTCTGGTTTGCCTTTCCACTGAGCTATCAGCCCCAAACTGCAGCTGCACTACCTGTCTGGACTGAAATTAATCCAAATCTTCTGTGCGTCAGTGTGGGGGCAGAATTGCCTGTGCTCAGCAGGCTGCAAATGCACTCCCCAGTCATCCAAAGCTCTGCCTACAGCCAGCTCTAATTTTACTCTATTTTGTTTATGCTGGAGTGGCTGGGTTGGTATTTTTTTCGTCCCTTCCACTTAATCTGCCTTTGTCTTTCTAATAACATCTCCTAATAACACCTTCGATCCTGATTTATTTATAGCTGCTGCCCTTTTATTCAGGTATTACTGCTGCAAGTGTTCTAAAATTGAGTCCAATTACTGGGAAGGTGCCGGGGGTAAGTCACTTATTTGTGGGTTAGGTCTTAGGTTTGAAATACCGTTGAGATGGATGGATTTTGTGTGTTGTTCCTGCTTCTAGTCACACTGCAGTCTGGATGGGAAGGGATTGCAGGGGGGGGGAGCAGCGTGGGTGTGTGCCAGCACGTCTCTCTGAAAAACTTACAATCTCCAAGGAAAAGTGACTGATGGAGTGTCTTTATTTCCCTGACAGGTGGTACTTAGCATAGGGAAGTTGCATTGGACATGCTCAGTCCTTTCATGCTCCAATTAAAGGAAACAAATGGTCAACAAAAAGCACAGGGAGAAATCCATCCCAAAGATGCTTTAATGTGCCCATCTCAGTTTGTAAACACTGCTGCTTGTTTGTCTTTTTTGGGTTTTTTTAAAATGACAGATCTCCTCATGAGATGTTGTAGCAATGTGACAGAACAAAGAGGCATCTGTGACTTGGCACTAAGGCAGGAAGGGAGCTCCACCTTGATCTCACATCCTGGGAGAAGCTAATTTCTCTTTCTCCTGCCACTGTGATCTGTTTATCTTAGAGGTGCAAAAAGCATGAGCATGAGGCTGGTAATTTCTCCTTTAGTCCCAACACAAACTCTAATGAAGCTAAAATGAAACATTTGTTTAACCTCTATTTGAGACCCTCCAGAGAAGCATTTTGAACAATTCCTCCAAGCTTCCAGTCTGTCTTTGTCCTTCCCACTGGAATATTTTTGCTTTTATTTTTTCCTCTCCAACAGGCAGCTCCTATTTGTTGACATTATTGGATGTCATTACCCAGGAAGTCAGCACCTGGTCCCTGTATAGAGAGGAAAATCTGCAACAGAGCTGGATGAAAGAAGTAATTTTGCCTCATGTGTTGTATTTCAGAATGAAATATTTGGCATGAAATTAAGATGTAAAAAAATATATTTCTTTTTGAACACCAAATGTAGGCTACAAGAAAAATTAGCTTGCGTATAGAAATAGTCTTAATTATTGCATAGGAGCTTCATGTCTGCCAGTGTCAGTCAAAATGAATGAGACAACATATTTCTATGGAGCATCAATATTGCAAGTAGCAAAATAAGCCCAGAATTCCTGTGAAGTGAATCTCAGATTTTTGTTACCACAGGTATTTAAGTCTCTCTTGAAAACCAGTAACCAAAATAGTTTTTGCAGTGGGTTATACCAAAACCATTCTATATGTGTAAAGCATAGTAGAAATTAAAACTCAAAAAAAAAAAAAAAAAAAAAAAAACCCAACCAAATTAAAACAGTAGTTCTATAGATTCCTTGTGGACACTGAGGAGAAAATTGTGTGGGTGGAAAGCAGAGGAAGAAATTTGGCAACACAGGGGAGGCCCCAGCAAATGGAGAATATGGTGATAAGGAAGGGTTTCACAGGAAAATAAAATAAGAAAAAATAAGAAAAGAAAAACAGATCTCAGGAATGTATTTGGCTCCCAAACCTTCATGAGAAAGAACTGAACTCCAAGCTTGTGGAAGAGTTTGGACTGAGTTAGCACAGAGCCCCTCAAATGACTCCTGGGATCGGGAGCAGGTATTGCAGGGCAGCAGTCAGACATTTTCAACTCAGCTCCAAGGAGAGCAGAGCTCTTGTGATGAAATTTGTGGAAGGGCAACAGAGAGGAGAGGACTTGGTGCAGATTCTACCACAGCCAACCAGGAGAAGCAGCAGGAGGCACCTCTGAATGCAACCACTGCTGCAGCAGGAGCTGAGTGATCAGCTGGCACCAAGGGATGGTTTATCCAGGGGTACAAATGGTTTATCCAAGAGCACCAATGGATGGCTTATCCAGGGGGCAAATTCTCCACCTGGCAGATGTCTGGTGCTGCAGCACAAGATCAGCTCCAAAGCTGCTGCAGCGCTGCATTTCTCCTCTCCAGCACACTCCCCACTGCAGGATCCTGCACTTCCAGGGCCTCATTTGTTCCCTGCCCAGGTCCATCCATGGTAGGGGGGGGCTCCTCTCCCCTGGTGTGAGGCAGAAGCTGCTGGGGACATCTGCTCAGATCCCTGTGTGTGCTGGTGACAGCCCTCACACACCTCCACGACTCTGTATCTTTCTTTTCCCTCCTTTCCCCGGTCCCTCCTTTCTTCTCCCATCACTGCCAGCCACTTCCAAACAAGAATTTTATTTTCATTTACAACCCCTTTTCATCTGGATCCTTCATTTTCACTCAGATCCCTCCTTTCCCCTCTTCTCTGATTTTCAGTGTGACAGAACGACACTTCTGACAAGCAACCTCCCCACCTCCCTTCATTCCGGGGATGCTTTTTCAGCCAATTAATCTAACATCATGTACCATTTCGCTTTGAGAGGCTGGTGTGACTCCTGAAGGAGACAAAATGTGCTGCTGGGAACAGAGGGGTGGGGGTGATGGAGAGGACCATGAGGAGCCTCCAAACTGTCTGAATTACTCATCGGGAGGGTGCCAACATGAAAGCCTGGAATATCTTCCTTCTCCATCTCCTTCCTCGCAGACACACGGCTGTCATTATGCCACAGAGCCATTTTGTTCTGGGAGGGTGTGATGGGCTGAGGGACAAAGCTCTGCTGAAAGGCTCTTGAGTAGGGATTATGGATGTGTCTGTCAGGCTCCCTGACAATCCCTTCACTTAATTAGCAGGTAGGAACAATACTAAATACTGGCTGAGGAGAGATTGCTCTTCCCTTCTGAATATGCCTCTCTAAAAAGAATAGACACGTTTTCAAGATCAAAATAAATAATTTGGTTGGGGAAAAAAAAGGAGAAATACACAAATCCAACGTTCTTTCACATCCCCTCCTTTCGGTAACATTTTTGTCTCAATTTGAAATACTTTATGCTTGAAACGTTGCTGAGTCACATGGAATAACATGCACAACATTCTAGAAATTGCAGCCAAATTTCAAACCCAACCATTCTACCTGAGTTCTGAAAGAATTTGGTTACTTTTCTTTTATTTTTTTCCCCCCCAGATTATAGTTTCATTCAATTTAAACTTGCTCAGGCAAATGCATCCTCAGCTTCCCCTCAGAACCTCCTGCCCTATGGTGTTTGGACTTCTAGATTGTGTTCCCAGATTTTAAATCTTTAAAATTCACAAGGATTAGAAATGCTCTCTTCCTGCTCTATTAAATAGCATAATATTCCAGTTCTACAGATTAATGCCTTCAGATTCATTAGTTGTGAGTTAAATCATGGGACTCATCACTGCAAACATGCAGACAAAAAGGGCTCTGATTTCTTAGAACATCTTTTTCCCTGGGCAAAACAAAAATCCAGTGTAAGAGCAGCGTTGGGTCATCACCTCCCCGATATTTGGCATGACAAGAACATTGGGATTTTAGCAGCACTCTGTTGCATGTCACAGTTGTTCAATGATCCAAATCTGATCACTTTGGGGAGGTTTCCCCGTAAGCAACAGTGTCCATAACCCCTCTGACAGCTGCCCTGTCTGTGAGCCCCTCTGCACCGCTGCTGCACAACTCCCCGTCCTTGTTTTGTTCTTATTCGCTTCCAACAGACCACGGAGTGAAAAGCCTGAAGGAGTCTGTGCCACTGTGTAGGAAGGACCTTTAAAAAAGCAAATGCTGGCATGTGAGAAGATTTGACAGGCTGTGCTGCAGTGGCACCAGCCTGTTGAGCTGTTAGCAGTTCCTAATATCAGCTCATCAAACACTGCTGTCTCTGCTTTGGAAATGACAAAGGATTTTGTACTCGGAGTGCGAATCTTGAGAGCGATTTGCTTCAAATGCAGATGGAATGCCCTCGCCCCTCGCACTGGAACGGGGAAATGGAGTCGGGAAACAGCTCTGAAGGATGCTGAGCCGGGATGTGTGCAACACTTTAAGGGAAAAAAAAAACCAATAAAAACCAAAAGTGACACTTTCCTGACAGCTTCACAAAAGAGGAAGGACAAAAAGTTAATCTTCACTCATGTGGCTTATGAGATTCAGCTCCAGCCCAAGGCAATTTGTTTTATTAAAAACAACAATTAACAATGCTGGCCAAAACCTTGCTGCAAAATCCAACAGAAGACTTTCCTCTTCTTATAATGTGACATTCAATAAACAGAACAAAAAAAAATTAAGTGAGCTCTTCCCTTCTGTAGTATTTTTGGCTTTTTGAAGGGGATTTAACACCAGTTTTAAAATAAATATGCAAAAGTTTGATTATTTTTTGTGCACAACATTGTGGATCTGTCAAGAGGAATGAATGCCATGGCCTTTGCTCCCAGGTTCTTGAAATAACTGTCTGTGAGACTAAAGAAGAGCCTGGGTGTCTGTGACACTTCTTTCATTACCCACTGAAAAAGAAAATAGATGTTGTGTAAACTAGAGCCTTGTGGGCGCTAATAGCAGATTCTCACATGGGATAAACATATGTTCAGTTTGCTCAGAGCAAGCGAATTTCCCATTTCGCTACCAAAAAAAAATAGATAAAAGCCTTATTTTAACTGATGGAAATTTCACTGTAGAACACACTGGTAATCACTTGAAATATTCAGTTCTCTGCCCTTGGATGTTCAAGTGGGTGATGAGAAAAACAGTGTGGAATTCTGGTTATTTATTATCCACCTTGAAAAAGCCTGTAACATCCAAGGGGTTTTTGCCTTTTGTGGATTAAGATTCAATGTCAAAATTGAAGATTGGTGAAAAACAAGGCATGAGTAAAACCTGAAAGGATCAGTGTTGAGTTAGAGAATAAGCCAAGGGAAGTCTGGGTGTGGATTCTTCTGTGCTAGCAGAGAAAAACGAGCTCACAAATCTCAGGAGAACATCCTGCCACCCACTTCTGTAGTTTCAAAGATACCTTGATGTTTAACCTTCAATCTGCATCTCAACAGCTCTTCTCCCACACCAGCATTTTGGTTTCTGCACTTAAAACCAGCAAGTGAGAGGGAAAACAAACAGCGTAGGAAGAAAATATTCAGTTTTCTTTGGTAACTCTTGCAGAGTCTGGTCTGTGCTGAAAATGATGGAGGATCTTTGCTCCACAGAAAGGGGTGATGGTTTCTCTCACAAAGTTTCAAATCATGTCCCAGATCATCCCCACTCCCCTAGATAGCTTGGTTTTAGAAAAAGATTGGAAACCCTGCACCACTTGATGGTTATTTCTGAGAACATAGTGGAAGAGTTGCAGGCGCCCTCATTCAGTGTCGCTGCCCACAGGAGTAAGGTGGCCCAAGCCTCCAAATTGCTCCACATTCCACAAACTCAGACAGACAACAGGTTCCAACATTTCCAGTACCTCAAACCCTTGAGATTCCAACCCTGACATAAGCCTGGATCAATAAAGACCTTCCCCCAATCCTTAACAACCACTCTGTGGTGCCTTTTGGCCTAAGCCTGATATGTGAATACACATGTGCACAAAACAAGAGATATTTAAGCACGATATGCTGCAAAACCAGAACTTTTCTATTCATGTGCCATTATTCAAAGCTTTTTTTTTTTTTAAATGTCTGTGCAATTGGAAACAGTGGAAAATAAGAATTGGTCATAAATAAGGTTGAAGTAAGGGTAGACTAGAGGGATTTGATACCATACCTAAAGCAAGATTTCATTACAGGGACTGACAACTTGAAATACTCATGCCAATGTTTTTGCCCTCCATAATTTTTTTTATGTGGTTTCTTACTACAGGAGTTTTGTGACACACAGCAGAAACTGTGTGGCTGCCAGATTCCTCATGACACGAAACCAGCAGTGAATCAAACATCAGCACATCCTTCTCTCCCTGGCTTGGCTCATGGTCACGCAGAAGGGCATCTTACTTTCGCCTTTTGGTGTATTTGCTGCATTCATCAGATTTTGGCATCAATCTCACATTCACTTTTTCTCTCTCCCTCCATCCTCCCACAGTGTATTCCCTTTGTGCAACTCTGAGTTTTGGTTACAGGCCTGCTCCCATCCTGGAGCATTACTGAGTAGCAGATACCAATGGCTGTTACTCTGTTGGGGGAACAGGTATCAGTAAGAGCTATTTGGGGGGAAAACTTGATTGGTTTTTAGAAAACAGCAGAAGTACCTGAAACACACTTTTTAGATACTTTCAGACAACTGTGAGGATTTGTCAGTGCTGTTAAAGCCTAGGCACAAGTCGAGGCAGAGCAGAATAGAAGTAGGAGCTGAGCTAAGGATGACAAATCTTGGGTGAAGAATTACTTGAGTTGTGAAAACACTGAAGACCAGAGGAAATCAAAAGCCACTCCTAGCTGCCATTTTCAGTTTTCCTTTAGGAACCAATGCCTAGTTTGGCCATATTATCAGCCCACAACACATCATCACAGATCTCCTACCATCTTTTCCCTCTTGATACACATTTGCTGTTCAGTCAGGGTTTTCCTTCCAGTTGCCATACACCTGTTACTGGAGAAGTGGAGCAAGTTTGTAGGGCCAGGATGAGTGAGAATGGCATTGAAATAAAGGCTAAACAAAGATAACTGTCAATGTGAGGCTCTCCAATAGTAATTCCTAAATAATACATCAGGGAGGAGAAAGATAGTTAAGGAATGAACTGTGAAGCACTTAGACAAGGTTATCACAGTTGAGTTGGGAAATATCCCTAGAGGACAGCTAAGCAAGAGGGAAGAAGGTGGGATACTCAGCTTGATGGGCAATCAGGGAGGGCTGGATTCAACATTAGAGGGAGTTAGTTTGTTAGCCTGGCACAGCAAGAAGCTGTGTAACCGTGCAATGTGATTATTGATCCCTTCCCTTCATGCTGCTCAGTGCTCAAATGCCCTGAATACAAATGGGGGCTTGTAGTGGATTCCAGCTATTTGAAAGGAAAGTTTTGAGTATGTAGTGACTTCTGAACCACCTACATGACCATTCTGTGAGAGCAATACCTGCAGCCATGAGGAAAAGGAAAAGAAGAAGGAGAAGGAAAGATGAAAGAAATGTATTTCTGTGTTTGGCATTTGCTTTTATTCTGACAGTACCATGGGCCCAAGTCCCCAGATCCTGTTCATGAGTGATGGAAAAGAAAATGCTTGATGGATTCTGACATAGAGGGACCATCTGGGCAAGGTCTGAACTCAGAGTTGCAAAAACCACATGAGGAAGTGAAATTCAAATACGATGCACCCCTGCCACTGCCACACACAGAGAATGACTTGAAAAGGCAGTGACAGCTCCAGCAAAGCTGTTTGCACAGCAGAACACTGGGACAGTCAGCTGAGGAAATGGGGTGGAAATGACTGAGCTACAAGATGCACTCCAGATCAACAATATGATTTTGAACATGTAATTTGTTACTATCATTCATATGGGTACTGCATTAGTCCTGAGACACTCTGTGCACACAGATTCGTAAAGAAGAAATGATCTTTGCTGCGTGCCAGTTAAGGATGTTGAAAGGCAAGATGGATATGGGTATATCAAAATGAGACAGAAGCCTGTGAAAAGTAAAATCCTCAGCCTCAGTCACTGACTAAATCACTACAAATAAAACCAGATTCTTCTGAGCCAATCCAAAGGTTCCTCTTTATTTCAATGTAGCTTTGGTTACACTCTTGCAGAATCCAATATCCTCATCTTTCTCTCGCTGTCTCTGGTGATAGAGACTCTGCTACATTGACACACAGTTGGCATCAGCACTTTTCTCTGGAAAGACTTAACAACACTCATCCTTTGCTCTCCATTTCCTGTCTATAAAGCAGAGCTAACACTGCTTGCCCTCCCGAGTTCCTCTCTCATATCTATTTTTTGTTCAATACTTTAGGGCAAAGATTTCCTTATTTTATGTCCTCTGCAGCATTAAAACATAAACTAACAGCAACTCATGGTAAAAAAATGTGGCTTACAGGAAGAAAACAGCCTCCCTTTTGGAAAGTGGCACAGTAAAGGTTTTGCTATTTTGGAGTGTTTCAATAAAAAGTTTTAAGTGATAAATACACATTTTTGAGGTCTTGAAGTACCAGCCACTACCATTACATTTACCAGACCAGGCTGGGAGCACAAAATATTTTGGCAATTCAAGTCCTAACCTTCTATTCTTCCCTCCTTTCAAAAGGATTTTGTGTCTGCCATTCTCATGAGGAAACAGTTTGTGACCTTGTTTCTTAGATGACACTTCCCACAGAAGTGGTTAAAACAATTCAGAGAGTAAAATTCGTTGGTTTGGGGTTTTGTTTGTTTGTTTTTATGATTTCTACTCCTTTTAGAATGCAAATATCTGGACATCACTTCAGTGAAGGCACTTGACAACCGCTGAATGGATGTCAGCTCATACACGAATCATAACATAATGAAAAGTTGGCTACCACAAGATGATTTGGGGGGAATTCTATACTTTAGGGCTTTAAAAAATATTAATTCCTAAAGAGTTACCATTTCCAAACTGCCTTATTTCCTGTATTTTTCTTGAATACAGAAAGAGGAAAAAAAAACCCAAACCCTGGGAATATGAGCAAAAGCTTTGTTTGCCATAAGATCAGCCACACCATAAAATAAGCTCATAAAAAGGAGTGACATGCACCATAAATCTCAACTGCTTTACAGAAAATAAAGCAAAGCTGTCACAGGGGTGACATCACTGAGCACAGAGGAAATGCAAAAATCTTTGTGGAAATGTTGATTTCAGTATTAGAATTCTATGTAGATTAAAATGTTGGGGAAACTTTTAGCCCACATCAAAGTGGCAGGGAAGGAGGAGATAAATCAATAGGAAGTAGATAAATTTTTTTGCTTTTTAGTAGCAGTTATGAGCCAGAGAACCAGGTTAAAACCATCTCTGAGGATTCATATCCCATCTGAACTGGTAAAACCTTTGGCCATGAAGAGTCCAGTACAATGAAAATGCCAACCACATGGGCAGTTTTTGAATTTTCTTTGTCCATGAATCCACCTGGTTCATCTATAGACCACTAACTGCACCTCTTTACCCACTAGTTTTAGTATCTGGTCCTAACAATCCAGGATTATGGGTATGTTCCTCGTCCACATCACCAAAAGGAGCTATTCCATCCCTATTTGTTTCTTCAGACTCAACACTCAGATGCTTTGGGATGGTGAATGTATAGCTTCCAGTTTGCTGAGAATCCCAAACCAAGTAAATCCTGGAAAACACTGCTGCCAGCTCTTTAGTGAAACTCACACATGGGTTGGACTGAGCACTGGGACCTTTTACTCTTGAATCCCCAGCATTTGTTCATTATTCTTTCTGCCACAGACAAAATATACATGGGTACCGTGGGGATTATTTTAGTGTGTAAGAAGTTACCTGTCTCCCTTGCTAGCTGCTCTGCTGTTCACCCTTGATGAACATCCTCTGATGTTTACCTTTGTGATTTGCCTGCTGTTTATTTACAGATACGGATTTGCTTCTCTCCCCTTCTGAGTAACCTTTGGAGCAAAGCTCTCAGTAAGGGATAGCCTGAGGTGGCTGAGCATACAGTCTTTTCTTCTCTGCTTGTTTAGTTGGGAGGCAGTAAAGAAAGAACAGACCAAAGGTCAGCTTGGTTTGCACAGCCTAAATACAGTATTATTTATCAACATCTCCTCTGAAGCCATCCACAAAGCTTCTCAAGTCATGCCCACCTTAGGGATGGGACTGCCAGAAGAATAGTAATGCTGAGATGACAAGGGAAAGGGGAAGAACAAGGAAAGGAAGAAGGCAATGGCAGCAGAGGAATGTAGAATGCCAAAATATTCATAGAAGGTTTAATAATTGATTCGCAAGTTGTGAATCAGTGTGTCACTTACACCAAAATATTATAACCAAAAAATATATTTTTAGTAGCCACCGAACTGTGAAATACTTTCTCACTGGAATGTGCACCACTGGATATGCCCAGGAGAGATTTTTTGGCACAGCTTCCTGTGCTGGAATCCAACACCAATACATGTTCAGTTTTGCACTGCATCTATTTGTAAAGAACATGCAGGTAAGCAAAACCTCAATATTACTGTGATTGTTCTGGATATCCCCCACTAATGTTGACAGAAGATTCCTCACTAAATGGCAGGAAGGAAAAGTGAACCCTTTTGTTGCTGGGTACTGGAGCTGAACAAATCACTTCCAATGAATAATTTAGCTGACTAAATGAGATGTTTTCTGCTTGCTGAAGACCAACAATCCCTCTAATATATACATATTTTAGTATTTGAACATCAGACGACTCCTCTGAGTGTGGGGTGCCCATGAGCTGGGAGGGAGCAGCTCTGTGACAGAAGCAGCTTTCACTGGCTGAGCTCTCTACGGGGCAAACACAGCTTGGCTGAAGGACAAAAGTCTTCCCACCACATCCACAGGGGCCTCCTTTGGATCAGCAGGTAGGATTAGGGTTGGGGAGTGATTTTCATGAACACTGTTCTGGATGGCTGAGCCCTCACAGCACTTCCAGCTCGCACATGTATAATTCAAGCCCTGTGAACAGCAGCAGTGACAGGCTGGGTAACTATTTGCAAAGAATCATATTTTACTGGGAAATGAGGATCTATTTTGATCCATCTGTACATTTTGACATGTTGCCAAATGAAGAATCAAGGCTGGTCAAAAAACATAAACAAAAGGCCAAGGCCCAATACTGGCACATATTTGAGACAGTTTAATTAACTACATGATAGTGATAATGTCTACAAGTGCCTGAAGAACCAAACTCTGAAGTGTCTTTGACCTCCAGCAGCAAACCGAGGCTGGGGATGGTGTGGAGGGTGGCAGTGCTGTCCCTGAGCTCAGCAGGGGAGGTGACAGGCAGCACCCCAGGGTCACAGGGACTCTGCAGGTCACAGCAGTGCCCCGGGGCTGTCTGACAGCTCTGGCAGCTCATGCACACATCGGCTGGGAATTTCTGACTGGGGCAGGGAGGCAGCATGAGAGAGGGCTGTGGTGGATGGAGGACAGTGACTCAGGCTGCCATGTTTGGGGAAAGGCAGAAGCACAGACATGAGTCACCCGTCACACCAGGCAGGAAGGGCCAGCTTTCCATCCACAAGATTAATTTGGGACTGGCTGATTTCCAAGAGGAAATCAGATGGAGGGATGCAGGAGGCAGTGTTTCTACAAGAGAGATATTTAAGCACATGCGAGATGAGAGGGAAGATTAACCAGAAAGACACAATATCAATGAAGAGAGAGTTATTTTGGAGAGGGAAGGGAAATGAGGGGGAGGCACAGCCCAGTGAAACTGCTTAAGGTTTGGGAATATAAAATTCAGTTTGCTGTGTTTGTGATTTCTTCTTCCCTGATAAAAGTATTGAAATTCTTCACATGATGGAGCTGAGGGACCTCTTTTACAAACATCCAAGAGACAAGGAACGTTGGAGGATGATTTTCTGGGATATTGATTTCATGTAGGGACACAAAACATACAGGTACCATGAGACCAAAGAAGAGGCGCAGGCAAGGAAACACAAAGACAAAGTTGAGAAGTAACCATGCTTAATCCTCCTTTTTTCTCTGCTAAAATGGTCTGTTTGGCTCTGCTAACTGGACTCTCGTGAATGCTACACTGGGCTGATTAAGACTATTCCAACAACCTTCTCCCTCTTGCAGGAGGAACAAACTGTGACATTGAGGCTCAGCCTGACTCTGGTCCTCTCTGAAGACCACATTCCCACCATCACCAAGTTGCAGGAGATAAAAGGTGGTGCAGTCTGATTGTTACCATACCTACAACAACAGAGGGGAGCAAACAGGAGGAAATCTGCCACAACCTTGAGAACATCATTGAAGCTCTCTGCAGCCTCTTTGCCTCACCTACAGAACAGCATTTATGAATTTTCCCTGCTTCCTAAAGATAGTCTGAAGGTGTAGTTCAGCTGAAGACAGTGACTTGAAGAGGAGTGTGTTTTCACTCTGTCAAACATTATAATTTGCTATAAACTGTGGTTTCAGGAGTTTTAAAATCTTGATCTCAGTGCATTGACTGAAAATCTGATTAAGTATGAGGTGAAGAGTGCAGTGACTTCTCTTCAGAGCATGTTTTCATTGGAACATCAGAACTATTATAGCTGTCTAAGTAATATATAGGCTTGACATATATGGTATCATTAAGGATTTACATCTTAGTAATGGATTGAGAGCACACACTTCCTGGACTCTCTTGTCACTAATATTACACTGAAAAAAATCCCCTGGTGATTTGTTTACATTTGTTAATGCAGACTTTAAAAGATACTGAAGCACTAGACAAAGTAATTTCATTGCTCAACATGAAGAGATTGCCTCCATTTCTTTAATGCTCAGCTGTAATGATTTGTTCCTAAGGACTCAGGATTACAAAAATTCTCCCTACAGACAAATTAATATTTTCTCTAACCACGTGTTTTCAGGCTTTTATTTATTACCTGAAGCAGTCTGTGGTGGGAGTCACAGGTAGTGCAAAGTGAGTATTCCAGTCAGTAATGACTGGCAGCCTCCAGCAGCTGTGAGCTGGTGACAAAGTCTGTGGTGCTTCCCCCAGACCCCTGCAGCTGAACCTGAGCAACAGAACACAGAGAAAGGGTTAAAAATATTCCAGGGTGTTAAAAACCCCCTCTGGATGCCAGCCCTGGTTGAAATGCAGTTCAGCTGGTGGAAATTCAACAAGAATTGACTGATGACCTCTGTCCAACCGACCGTGCATCATCCATCTCCGACACAAGCAAATCACTTTGCAGGACGTTTCCATCTGTCTCCATCAGCTCCTGCCCTTGCAGCTCCGTGTCTCTGGTGCAGACTCTGCTTTCCAGCTCCCCAAGCTGAGGCATCAGGGCGTGCCAAACACCCTCCTTTTGCCAGGATGATGTTGTTGCATCTCCTCTCTGACCTCTGTCCCACAGCACAGGGTGTCCAAGCCCTCTCACTGACCACACCACACAGAAGTTGTCTCCCTTTCCTGCTTCTCTCAGTGATTAATGTCCAAAGCCCTTTCAAGCAGCCCCAGTTTCTGCTCCTCTCCCAGCAGCCCCCTACCAGCAGGTTGTTTTTTAATACCTTGTTCACACACTCACACACAGCCCAGGACATTTTCCTGCTCAAGGGAGAATCATTCAAGAGATTAATCTGTTGTGACACAGATTTTGTTCAATAACAGCTATGAAAACATGGCAGGAAGTGGGAGAAAGAGAAAGAATAGCCTGACTTGTGGTCATTTTTCTTCTGTGGAACTTCTTAATTCCACTATAAGATACATTTTACATGGAGGGATTATTTAGTTCCCACTTCAAACTTTGGTTCTCTAAATACCTGGCTAACGCTGGGATCAGTGTTTCTTTCTTCTCTCTTGCTCTCACCTCTCCCCACTCCCTCTCACAGTGTCTGAAGGACATAATATAAGGTTATATATATATATATATATACACATATATATGTATATAACCTTTTATATATATT
>VWYP01004811.1:217920-234008 GCA_013400435.1 Pycnonotus jocosus
ACCTTTTATATATATTATAACCTTATATATATATATAACCTTATATATATATTATAGGTTATAATGGAGGAAAAAAAAATCACAGCATATGATATGAAGCTGCAGAACTTTTCCATGAAACATTTTATATCTGATTTTTTTATATTTTTTTTACACAGCAGCAATTTGAAAGCTAAACGGAACTGCAATGCATAGCTACAAAGCTATTTCTCTTTTCAAAAATCCTTATCATGCTCAAACTTGTCAGCACCCTGGCTGGGTACAAGTCCTGGAAGCAAATCTGCTGGCAGGGATCCAGGGGGGAGATCAAGCTCTGGGAAATAAATGTGCCCAGGCTCCTGGATCTCCAGAAACTGAGGTCAAGTTTAATGTTCACCGTCACAGGTATGTAAAGATGAAGATTGATAACAAGAGAAGCTCAAAGTCAGGGCTGCTGTGCCCATTTGCATGGTTACACCTGGAGGAGAAGCAGCTTTTCTGGATCTGAGAGTGACACCTCCACAAATCACAGCCTTCCTATGGTGTCCTCTGCTGTTTTAGCTGCCCCAGACACAAAAGAAAAGCAGGAAAGTCATAAGGGGACCTTTTCCAGTAGATATTCTAGGCTGTAGCATAAAAAATTTCCATATCCCAGTCCTGATACTGCTGAAAGATTTCCACACAACTGGGCTGCAGCTGCCTTGCCTCTTGTCTTTAAAATTAGGCATCAGCTTGTCTGCAAAATGCTACAGCTCCCAAGAGAACTGAAGATGGATCTGTTTGTCTCCAAAAAGGCACCAGGCTGACATCAGGCAGCCAGCAATACCAAACTGTATCTGCCTCCTCTGTGACCAGGAGAGGTGATCCTGCTCAGAGGAGCTCCCATCACCAGTGCAGAGCTCTTGGCCATCCCTGAGCTCTCCAGCTGTGGGCAGGGTGCCAGGCTGGCTGCCACAACTTTCCTTGGAGCCCAGTTTTCCAGTGGGCAGAGTGCCAAAAGCACAGACAGAGCTCCCCAGCTGGGGTTCTGCTGAGCATGACCTGCCAAAGTATGGTGCCAAGCTGGTAGGGAGAGGTTTGATTGCTAAGAGTGATGCTGAGCTGAAATCTGTGGGCTGGGGATGGGATGGGGTGGGATGGGATGGGATGGGATGGGATGGGTGAAATACTCTGGAGCAAATGAGGGTATCTTAGAGCTTAAACCCAAGAGCACCTAAAGGGGGGCTAACACAAGGCTGGAGAGGGACTTTTCATCAAGGCCATGCAGTGATAAGACAAAAGGGAATGGGTTTAAGAAGAAAGAGGGCAGATTTAGATTAGATATTATGAAGAATTTTTTCCCTGTAAAAGTGCTGAGGCCCTGGCACAGGGTGCCCAGAGAACCTGTGGCTGCCCCATCCCTGGAAATGTCCAAGAATGGGTTGGATGGAGCTTGGAGCAACCTGGGATGGTGTCCTGCCCATGGCAGGGGGTTGAAAAGAAATTATGTTTGAGGTTCCTTCCAAGTCAAACCTTTCCAGGATTCTGTGGAACCTGGCAGAACATGAACTTGCTGCAGAGGCAATTGCCATCTTTCTCGTCATTTCAGAGGGACTCAATGACCTTAAAGGTCTTTTACAGCCAAAACCATTCCATGGGTTTTTTCTGGTCTGTAACAAGGAACAAAAATTCATGTGGCAAGGAATACTAAATTTAAGTGAATACACTACAACAAGACTTTTAGTTCTGTCTGTTGACAATACTCAAATCAGAATAAGAGAATCTAAAGAAGAAGATCCTGCTTGTTACAGAGCAGGATAATCTCAGCAGGCCTAACAGAATAAAAATTCATTTCTGCCAGTACACTGGGAATGGCTCAGGATAAACAAGGCAAGGAGATCTTAAAATAAAAAAGTGCCATAACTTCTAGCTCCAGGATAGGGAGGAGGGGAAGATTAAATACTTTCATTAAATTAATTCTCATCTGAATGAGGCTTTTGTTTCATTTCTAAGAGAAACTTGTTTCTTTGTTGTCATTTTCTTCTTGAGTGGTAAATATAATGTAGAATTCCAGAAGCCTCATTTCTAAACAAGCAAATGTAATCAATTTCACAGAGCACTGAGACAAATCAATATGGAAAGAGTCAGAAAACCAAGCAAAAACAACAAGGGAAAAATATTACCCTATTTATATGTCCATAATACCTGAGAGAAAAAAGATATTTAAAATTACAGAGCTAATTTCTAAAGCAGCAAACATCACTAGTCAGTGATAAAAGCCAGTAAACTGCCTCAGCTGAAAAACACCACGAGCCTGTGATGATTATAACAACCCATGTGATGGTCATTATTGTCTGTAGTACAGAAACATGAGCAATTTTTCCTTTCTTTTTGCTCTTTTTAAAAATTTGTCATTAGCAGAGAGTAAGAGACCAGAGAAGTAATTATTGCCCAATTAACCCTTGTAATGTTATATGACATTTCAGCTTCATTTGCAGCTTCAAAGTTGGATTTTATAGCCTGGTGACTCTTCAGAAGGGTATCAAGACTTTGCTGAAACATGCAATATCTGCCTTGACTGGCAGCTGCAAGAGGCATAAAATCAACATTAAACTGGTTTCAGCCCACAGAGCCATGGCTCAGAGTCTGGCTACAGCATCAGAGAGAAAAGATATTACACCATCAGTGGAAAAAAACATCAAATCTCATCCTTTCTTTCTTTATTTTTTTTTTTTCCCATGAGATTCCTCCTGTCTCCACTCCAGGAAGGCTCATCTTTGCCCAGAAAGCACAAGCTCTCCAGAACCCAGACACTTTACAGAGCATTTTAGCAGGGTGGGAGTAGGCTTGGATATCTTTGAAAGGGGTGCCTTTCTTGTCTCTTATTAAACCCTAAATCACTTTTTTTTTTTCATAAAATTCATAGTGAATTAATTTTCTCAGCTGTAAGTGAGGATGGAAAATAGAAGAAAAAAAAACAAAAAGCAAAAAACAAAACAAAACAAACCCCCAAAACAACAACAACAACAATAAAAAACACAACAGCAAAAAAAACAAACCCCAAACTGAACTGGAATAGAACTCTGCTCTTTTGACATCATGTTCAATGAATCTGAATGTAAGGAAAGAAGTACAGGTCTGCTATTGCAAAAGGAGAAAAATCATAGTAGCCAACTACAATTTGTGACTGCTTTCGAGGTAGGAATATCCCTTCTGAGTTACTGGGAAATAGAAAAATCAAATCACCCTTAAAAAAAAAAAAGCCATAAAGTTCTATTTCAGCAAGGAATAGAGAGGCTGAAATTAAACTAAATATTAATCAGCTCACCCATTATTCTTATTTCAGTACTAGAGAACCAGAAGGAAACATCCAGCAAAAAAAAGTTAATATTCATCTGGAGACATATCAAATAAAAATAACCACAAAGTCAACAAACTTCAGCTCATAAAAAGTTGCATGCACATTTTTATTCTGCCATCAACTCTGCTTTACCTTTGGGCCATTTCAGATCTGCTTGAGTTATAACTGGTGTAATAAATGGGGTTTTAGGCAGCATATTTCCATGCAAATTTACATTGTCAAATTACTATTCTTATTCCAGCTCCATCATAGATGAAAAAATAAATTGAAGAATGTGTTTTAAAAAAAAATCCTTATGATAAAAAAAATAGACTTACCCTTTGAAATATTACTTTTCACTCTCATGGAACAGAAGTGTATAAAATTTAATGGGAGTAGATCCAAAAGGCTTCTAGAGAAATTCCAATAAAGACTCTGTAAAAGAACCTTGTTTAGAGACATTTTGTTACACTATTAAAAAAAAAATTAAAATCAACAGAGTTGATTTTTACTGACTGGTTTTCAAAGATGATCATTACCATCCAGTTCTCCCTCTATGCTAATATCACACAAACAGAATTAATTGCAAAACACAGTATTTTCCTTCGGAAAATTCCAGCATTCAAATCCAACTAAAATTCAAGTGAGATGTGTGTTTAACTGCACTTTTTAAAAGAGACCCAGAGTGACTCCCCAGGCCCTGCATAGGTGCCCAAATCCTACCAGCACTGGGGGGCTTCACTGAATCCCAGCCTTGGGAAGCTCTGCAGGAGAGGCACAATGCAGGAGTTGAATATGGAAATTTTTCCTGTGTTTGCACCATTCTCTCTCCCACTTTTCTTTTTTTTAAAAAGGAGGAAAATTTCAATGCATTCTTTTTGCAGGCCCTGATAGTATGAAAAAGCCTTTGCAGCATGTGTAGCCAGTTGGCTGGAGGAGCTGGCTGAGAAAACCCAGCCTGGTAATTTTGCCTATGGTAAATGCTGACAGAAATTTCTCTGGTGCTGTTTCTCTGATGCAGCTGCCTCATTGTTCTGTTTTAAAGTAATCAGCACAGTAAGGAGGAAGAAAGGAGCGTTAATTTTATATCAAATAAACTTTAATTGAGTCTTTCATACTTGGGTACTGTATGATAAATGCGGATAATGGTCTGTGAGATGGTTCTGGTTGGGATAACGTGGTGTGTCAAAACTTTTCTTGGGCACGTTCTGGTACTTTCAGCTTGGTGTCACCACCTTGAAGCCTAAGAAGGGCTCCTGAGACACCCCCAAACACCTCTGCAGGAGACCCTGAGGAATCACAAGTAACCAAAGAGGCTCCTGGGGAAGGAGGAGGCTTCCCAAAATAACTGTAAGGACCAAGGTGGTTCAGGATCCCTCTCACTGTCAAATGAGAAGGATGATCCAGAGGGGAATTAACTTCCAGCCAGGAATGATTCAGAGGGGAATTAACTTCCAGAAGCACTCAGTGCACAGAGGTGAGCCAGGGCACCCCTGGCAGTGACCTTTCAGAGACACTGATGGAAATCCTGAAATCCACCGTGAGGAAAACACAGCAGATCTCACCAGCAAACCCTCACAGTTCTGTTCAGTTCTCATTAGGCTGCAGCTCCTGGTAAAGGAATGAATTTTCTTAATCTCTGTCTCCACTTATTACAGATGGGATGCATTAACTCAGGGGGATTTTAAGATGCTAAACCTGCTAAGCCTACAGATAGAAAACATGTAACCCCCTAAAACAGGAAAAGCTTCATTCCAAACATGTACCAAGCAGTGCAGCCACTTCTCCCTCCTTCCCAGACCCACCTTGTTTTGTTTATACCAATTTTAAATAGAGGATCCTCAGACAACATTTAATCCTTAGATTTTATGAGTGAAAACAAATAGCCTCCCAGGTTAAATTCTAATTTTCTCTCACAATTTGTACCAGAATCACAGACATGGCAGTAACATGGATGAAGGTCACAGTGCTTATTGCCCATGTCTCAAGGTGCAGCATATTAGACTTAAAATCATGCCTGGACTCTTCCTAAAATATTCCAAGGCTGAGGACTACAAATGGTCCCCTGCAGGTTTAATGAACCTTCCAGTTATAATACTTATTTTAGAACTTCTCAATGTCTTTTATTCCATGGTAACTTGTCCCAGCCGAATCAAATATACAGAACACTTTAGCCTCCTCCACACATTTTTTTGGTGTTATCTTTGTACATTCTCTTTCTCTAGAAGCTGGGCAGCCTCAGTTCTTCTCATCTTTCTGGTTGCTACATCTCCAATTACTTAACACAAGTTAATTCTCATTTTTTTATAGAACATAGAAGCTCAAGACAGGAGATTGTTCTCAAAATTCTGAATAAAAATCCTGTGATAATGCTATATTTTAGGCTTTTTTGCTTACTTGAAGAGTCAAGGCTTATCAATGAAGGTATCAGCACTGTAACAGCCAAAAAAACCCTGTCACTGACATTTATTATTACACCTGGACAAAAGGAATAATTTATCTCAGTAGTTTCATCTTTGTCTGTTTAATTAATTGAACTAATTGGTTGCAAATAGTTCTTGGTTGTTAGCATATTCCCAAGCGCAGTGTGGCAATTATTAATTACTTCAAATTCAATTTGCTTTGCTTGATTGATCAACAAGGTCACAGAACTCTGTGGCTTTGTGTTTGAAAGAGGGCAAAGAAGTCTCGAAGAAGCTTCTCAAAGAGATGAAAGTTTGCTTTGTCTAAATATCCTGCAATGATCAAAATCATGTTTTTTCCAGAATTACACCTGCAAGCAATCTTTGCTAGAATAATTACAGAAAATGGGCAGTGGAAAAGGAAACAAAGCAAAAAGAATGAAAAAATTCTCTTCCTTTCCTTCACTATGCAAAGACTGAGCCCCTTCCTGTCGTCATCTCCCAAACCAGCTCAGGATCTCACAGCACACAAACAGGTACATTTTGATGGGAAAATTATGAAGCCAAGGAGTAAAGCAGAACAAAGGGAACAGCTGCTGCCAGTCAAGGCTGGAGAAGAGAATCAGAAGTAACACGGAATTTGTAAATTTAGCAAATCTATTCTGAGAATTGGGAATGATGAATCATTGCCTGCCTCCACAACTTCCGATACGCCTTGAGAGAAAGTTCATCTGGCTTAACTCTGGCCCTCCATTGTCTTTTAGCCAAAAGAATGCCCCAAGTGCTGTGTTCCCAAAGATGAGACCTGGACTAAAAGTCTAAATACATGTATTAAGCTGTTGTTTTTACCTTTCAGTCCTTCTTATTAATTCGTCAATTTTGTCTATATGGTAAGAAGCTTGTTTCTTTAATTGCCCTTACAGTTTTAACTTTCCAGGCCCTGGAAAAGACTCATTAGGAATATTCAGCAGGAAAACTGGTAGGATCCATGACTGATCCAGCTGAGCAGCCCAAGGGGTGCTGAGCAAGGGCAGCCTCCACCAGTGGTGTTGGAGAACCCAGCCCTGCATGGAGAACAGCCCAGGAAAGCAGAGAAGGATTAGATTTCACCACTGAGAAGAAGTGGTTCAGCTCCCCTTGTCCACCTCTATCTTTTATCCCATGTCTTGTTTGCCTTGCCTGCCCTCTACTTAGATTGATGATTCCCTTGTTTTTGTTACCCTTCCCACACAAATTCCCAAACATTCTTGAAGTTGCCCTTTTCCTGCAAGCCTCATTGTCTGCAGTGTCTCTCCCTTTTCTATAACTGCTCTTTTCAACCTCCTTTCTCCTCCTTTCTCCCTGACCCTTTTTTATCCTTTTGCCTTCTCTCCTAGCACCTCTCTGCCCTGCACCTACCACTTTTTGCTCAAAAGGAAAACTATAAATCAATAGCCTGCACTGTGGAACTGCTGCCTTTTCCACTTTGTTTAAATCCTGCCCTCATAAAATCAATTCAAAACTCCACTATCTCAGCTAGAAAGGGAAAGAAAAGTGCATGCAAGCACTATCTTCACATACAGGGGCCCACACAGAGCTCCAGTGACTGTACACACCCAGACACAGCCCACTGGCACCTGAAAATACAGGTGGCGTGTCAAAAATCACACTGTCGTCTCTTCTGTGGTTTTGGTCTCTTTTCAGTCTCAAGGGAGCAAACAGAAAGGAAACCTAGGATTTTGCTGTTCCCATTTCACATTTTCTGCTCGTCAGAGCAGGGAATTTTCCCAACAGAATGTTGTGTCAGATGACAGAAATCATAATTTGTCACAAAGCAACGTTGATTTATATTACCCCACAAAACAATTAGAAAGTCAGGCTCGGAACCTATTACCCAAATCCTCACTGATAGGCACATTTGACCACAGCAATGCCAGGTAGAAGCTTTATTTTGGTCAGGGAATGGATGTTCCTGTACTGACCCACAGTCCTGCTCCAGCTGGAGGATGCAGCAGCAGCTCAGCAGTGGAGCCCGGGCAGGGCAGGAGCCAGCACTGATCAGCAGCTGCACAGGAGCCCCATCCTGGTCCTTGCAGCTGCACAGGAGCCCCATCCTGGTCCTTGCAGCTGCACAGGAGCCCCATCCTGGTCCTTGCAGCACGCCCCCATCACCCAAAATACAGCCCAGGTAGTGCTGATTCAACCACCAGTCATAAAAGCAGCAAGGAGTTTGGCTAAAAAAGTCAGCGCCGGTGACGGCAGCTGGGAATGAACAGATTTCTGTTCATAATGCATTAGGAAACCTGTGAAGACATCTCACCTATTTTTAGTGAAAGAAGGAGCCCACAATACCTGGGGTCCAGCTGAGGCTCTTCAGAAAAGTGCCAGATTGAGGTGGGACTAATCTGACTCCTTGTCCTTGCAACAGGGCAAATGTGAGTCAGTGTGCAGTGAAGGACAAGCCGTGCTCCACTGGAGAAAAAAAAAAATTCCTTTTCAGGAGAAACTGGTGCTCTTAGGTTAGAATTTCTCATGGCAGAATCCTCTGTGATCCTGAAGCCCAGGTGCATGTGGCATAATAATTTGGTGCACTCTGTAAGGAAGGCATCCAGTTGCTCTTTGGTGCTCAGGCTAAATTCTACTTGGTCCTTTGATGGCAAATGAGAGACATAAATCAATGGCAGCTGATCAGTAATTATACAAAATTACAGCATGCTTTTGTGGTGTTTTTGAAAGAAAGTGTCATTTTGCTGCTCAGCCTGACTAATTTCTGGCTCACATTGAATCATTGTGCCATGTTTGCAACTCTTTAAAGCCACACTCACATCTCTCACCACTTTGCCTTGGTTTCTGTGACGACAAGGGGCAGAAATGATGCTTCCTCCAGGCTTCTGCAGTACCCTGGGACTTGCCTTGAGGTGACAGGACTTTGTCAGGAAAAGCCAGCCCTGGAGGCTGGGCTGACAGCTCACAGCTCACCCTGCAAGAGAAGCAAGTGCTGCTTGCTCAGCTGCTCAAATTGCCACACCAGGTCAGGCTTGGGGAAGGACACAGAGACTTTAAAACCTCTTTAGGTTGTTCAGTCCCTGTTTCTTGTAGTCCAACCAGACCTAAAGGGTCTGGAGCTGGAGCACAAATACACAAATCTGCACTCCATAAAATGTTCCTACAGCAAAAAAATCCATTTCAATACTTTTTGGTTGGTTGGAGGATTTTTTGGTCAGTCTGTGCTGTGCTAAGGATTACTTACAACGTACCTATACTTATTGCCACTTTGGAAAAAACTGACTTAGACCTGAATTTTTTTCCACCTGTTTCTATTCCATTTTGTCCTGGTTTAGAGCAAATTTGTGAGAAAACTTCCAAAGGGGTTCCACTAGAAAACAGATTCAAGCAACCCCTCTCCCAACTGGTTTGGGAAAAGATTTCTTTGGAGAAAAGTGGAGAAAACCCTGTTTATTTAACAAGCGAAGTATTCACAAGCACAAAAAAAAAAGAATAATATTAAACAATAAAACCTCTTGCAGTTCTGAAGAGATGGACTAGAAAGAGTAGGAGTCATATGTTACTTTAAGGGGCAGAACAAAATGAAATAATTTTCAAGAGATCAACCAGAACAAAATGAAACAATTTTTTAAAATTACTTTTATGAGAATGTTCAACAATCATGATTTTTTTTTTCTTCTGTGGTTTTTTTGTGCGTTTTACCAACTTATTTAAGAAAAGGCACTTTAGGCTGTCTTACACTCAGGTTATACTTCTATTTGGATAATTCTGAGCATGTTGGTGATTATTAACAACCTCTAGATTTAGGCAATTAAGTATCTAACTTGAATGACCAATCCATCCAGGATCCCTGCAGGGTTTAATGGGAAAGAGTTCTACTCCTTCAGAAGCCAGTTCACTGAAAGCACCTAACATTTGTAACTTTAATTCTCTCAGACAACTTTTTCTCTCTGCTAACTCTTTTTGAAGGCCAGGCTCCCACACCTTCCCAAAATTCCAACCTGCTGCTAGAAGGATTGGATAAGTTCTTTCACATCCATTGGGAAATAACCATGCAACACCAGAGACACACAGCAAAAATACTCCTGCTGCACACACGACTCTGGTTTCCAGAACACACATTTAAATATAAACCAGCATTTCTGAAGTAACATTGTGGGTGCTGTCCCCAAGATATTCTTCCCATCAATAAGGACACATGATCATAAATGAAATGGAGTGTGCTCCATGGCAACCATAATGAACAAGATCACTTCAAATGCTGCCAAAATGGCAGCATCACAAATCTCATATTGCAATAGGTTGTCTGTTAATTAAAGAGCAAGGGCCAGTTTCAAAGGGGAACCACCAAGGTTTTAAAAATATACCAGGGATAATGTACTTCATGCACTGCTAATTACGTAGGCATTTTCTAAAACAAGCCAGGATTAATTATGTACCAGATCCACCCCCAGTATAAGGGAATAATTGAGTTTCTCACAAAGTTTTGGCTCAGCAAAAGGCACTGTATGGGCTGCACACCCTGTGCTGTGTCACACCGTGGTGGAAATGGGCTGCCATGCTGCACTTGGCTCAGTGCAAAGGCTGCTGCCAATTAACACTCCTAATACATGCTAATTTAAGATTTCCCTCTTCCAACTAATTGATATCTGATTAAACGCAGAATAAGTTTTTTTAAGTGTTCATTAAGTAGCTGAAATTTCCTCACAAGTTTCATGTTTTGTATGAGGCCACAATCACGGAATACGTAGCTCATGTAATTTCCAAATCATTACAGAGTAATTGGACTTATCAGTTACATGCTAATTAAACTTCCACTGAATGCTCTTTCTGCAATCATTTGCCATCAGATGGGTGCACGGTACCCATCTCATTATGGTAAAATGGAATTGCTGAGGCACTTGAAGTGGAGCGTGGAACAGAGAGCAGAAAGCGTGCTTTGCCCTGTGAGGGGAGCAGCACCTGCAGCTCTCACAGCCACAACAGACCCAAAACTCCAGCAGAGCCAACAGACACTGGACAGGCTTCAAAATACATCCCAAAGCCTGGGTTAATACAGGTGTCTCACCTGCCATGTGCTCTGTCCTGCCATTGTCACATTGCCACCAAAAATGAGCTTGGCTGGGTTTTTATGTCCTTCAGAGCATCCCCAACTCACCAAAGCTCAGAGAGTCCCAGGATCATCAGCTGCACTCACTGACAGATTGTGCCCATGTCAGAACATGGAGCAATTCTGTTTCTGGAGCCCTGCTGCACTGGCTGCTGGTCTGGATGCTGCTCCTGCCATGCAAGAGTTAAGAACTTGTGATTTCCATGGGAAAGAAGT
Source organism: Pycnonotus jocosus (assembly GCA_013400435.1). NCBI lineage: Eukaryota > Metazoa > Chordata > Aves > Passeriformes > Pycnonotidae > Pycnonotus > Pycnonotus jocosus. The sequence goes on from VWYP01004811.1 coordinate 228,932, forward strand.
GATCCATGAAGAAAAGAAACAAGGAAAGAACCTTTGATACATCCAAAATTCAGATGTCCTTTCCTTACCTTGTAAAATGAGTTCATCACCAATGTGATAATGACAGAAAGATTTGGTGACATTTCCTGATGAGAAGGAAATCAGACTTATGTCCACAATGAGATTCTCTGGCTTTTGATAGAACAGCATGATTGGGTGAGGGAATTTGGGGAACAAAATGTGATGACAATTGTAACTCTTCCTAGTAATTCATAAGAAGGAGATAAAAAATACGATAAAACATCAGGTGTTTTAATATTTTTTTCACTCTTTCTATCTGCCAGAGCTTTTTTTTTCTCTAAGACTGTGCTTAGTATGGCTTCTCTCTCCTGGATTTGGTTTTGGTGGCTGGAGGCAAGAAAAATTCAAAGGAATTGTCTTTCAGGGAAAGGGGAGGGAAGAGAAAAAGAAATGTAAGCAAGTTTCCCTTTCGGTGCTCCTGGGGAACTGGGCCTTTACTCCTCTCTCTTGAATAAGAGAAAACCTGCTGAGCTGCATGGGAGGTTTTCCTGAATGTAAATTGTGGGGTTGAATCCTGCAGCTGATCAGATGGGCTGCAGTCCCAGGCTCACAGCTGTGAGGAAGCTGCTGCTGCTCCTCAGCCCACGGATCCAGCAGAACCCAGCCTGGCAGTGCACCCAAAGCACAGCTCCTGCTCCTCCCCATGGGAGCCTGCACCAAAATAAGCAGCTAGAACCCAGGGAAACACATGAATTTCAAACCCACAGGGACCCAGCCAGCTCCCAGAGAGGTTCTCTTTGGTTGGTTTTTTATCTGTTTCTGTCTAGTTTTTAAAAGAGCACGGATTTCTACAAATTTGTATGGTGTAGACACTGATTTCTCCAGCTGATATTCCTGTGGTGCTCATTTACAAGCATTTTCCAAGTTGAAAGCCTGGCATGAGTGTTTTATTTTTTTAATGAAAGCCTGAGAATTAGTAGGAAGACCTAGAAGAGATGTCAGAGTCAATTACTAATGCGAAGTTCTAAAAATGCAATTAAGCATGGATGAGTATTTGCACTAATTGCAAACAAGTCACCTTGGACCAGTTAACCTGTCTGCTCAAGAGAAAGAGAATTTCTATGACCTATGTGAAAAAAATCCTTTAAAAATTAGTCTCTTCCATTAAAAAAAAAAAAAAAAAAAAAAAAAAAAAAAAAAANNAAAAAAAAAAAAAAAAAAAGAGAAAAATAATTCTAAACCATGCCTGCAATTATCATCAACTTCCAGCACAAGGAAGATAATAATTTGCCTGTAAGCTAAAAAGCCAAGAGCTTTATGTTTCTTATTAATGCTGTAACACAAACTGTTGAGCCTTTCAATGCTGTAGGAGTGACTGCCTGACTTTACTCTGGGTTTAAAACAATTCTCCAGACTCCCTGCCTCCAGAGCTGCATATCGATATTTTCTGAAGCCAGCAATTGTCCAGGGTGGTGGCATCTCTTAGAAAGAAACGAGCAGAGCCCACCTGGATTTTGGTGCTGCTTTGCATCTCAGTGGCCTTTGGATGTTGTTGGCTTGGACAGTCCCCGTTCTCAGCCTGAGAATTGACCAAAACTCCTCATCTTGAAGAGTTGGAGAAAATCAGATGGATTTTCCTGCTGCCACCCTTCCTCCCAGCACCGGCTGCAGAACCAGGGCTGTGAAAATTAAGGGAGTCCCTCAGCTGTAATTTCTGTAATTGCGTGAGAATATTTTAGAATTAACATTCATCTCCCTGACACGCACATCCCCACACCTGGAACAATTTTCCATTTGTTTATATGTTCAGGTGGGAAGCAGGATCAGAGCTGACATGCACCCTGTCACATGATTACTGCTGATTTGGGTGGCAAATCCACAAACAGCTACAAAGCCTGACAGAATCGTGTATCACTATCATTATACATGTGTTGGATCTCTTTTTTATTTCGGAATTGTTTCCTTTATGGCACGCTGATTTTATTTCTGCATCAAATTTCATTGAATTGTCCCTTGTTTCAATCTTGCAGGAGCTTTTAAATCACTGAGGATTTAAAATTGAGGCTCCAAGAATTTCATGTGTTTACAGGTAGTGTATGCAATGAGAAGTATTGCTGCTATTATTGCCATTATTAGGGGTGTCTCTTATGATGGGAGTGTCATTTGATGTGTCTTATGGGAACAAAAAACCAAAACGAAACCAAGCCTTTTCCCTATCTGGCACTTTGCCATTTCACTGTTTCTTTTTGTATAACTTTTCATTCTTTTCAATAATTGATTGCTTTTATTTGGAGGAGGGGAGGATGACATCCCCAGTAACACCGTTAGCTTGGAGGGTTTGATCAGAAGGAATGTGACTCACTTCAAGCCAGCTGGGAGCTGGCTAAGTGGGAAGTGGCAAATATTTTAATTTTGAGCTGTCTAAATCAGTATTTCCTTGGCCTTCTCTTTATGTGCAGCAGACTTACTTCCCCAGGCAACCTTTTGCACTTTTGTGTTTTGCAATTAGACACAACTGCAATCGTTTTTTATCATGTGAGCACGGGGGAATTCAGCAGCATCCCGTAAAGAGAAGGTTGACTGGCATTTTTCCTAACAAAATTTCATCTTCAATTGTCAAACAACAGTTGGGACATGAATTCTATTCTGCAGTTCAGCTTTATGATAAAGTTTCATATCAGGTTGTTTACCATTTCCAGAAGTTAAAAACAGGTAAAATACACTGTTGCAGTCAAGGTAAAAAAAACCCATAGAACCACTTAATTGAATATTTTTTCTCTGCTTTCCTCCAGAGGGCCATTTTGCTGCTTTCTGTGAATAACAGGATACAATAAAATATACATCTTAAATCCACCACTGCTTTATACAATTGCATGCTGTTTCCACTGTTGCTTAATAAATTGTCCTGTGTAATACAAACTCCCCTGCATTCACCTAACTCCATTTTCACTTGCTACTGTGTGACTCAGAAATCTGGCTTGGCTAGAATTTTCTACCAGGAATGAGTTTAGCGGCTTCTAGCACGAATTTGGGATGAATGTATGCAATTTTCAGCTTTTTAAGGCAGCTGATACGGGCACAAGAAGCAGCACTGGATTCCTATTCCAGTCCATAAGGGCCCCTTCTCTCTGTTCCTATGAATGTGCCTCCTATGACAATTACACGTTATTTCCTTTATCCTTCACTCCACAGTGCTTAAAACTGGCCAGATCATCACAGGGTTTAAATTAGAGCTCATTGCCAATATTTCACCTCCAAATGAATGCAGCTTTTAATGAATTATCCCGAGCCTAGGAGAGGTTCCATCATGATTCACTCTGGAACATCTTGAGCACTGGGGTTTGCCAGCAGAAATAATTTCAGCGAGGCTCTCTGTGAAGATGCAGCATACGTGATTAAAGGAGCTGCAGTTCTGAACAAATGGTTCAACATGTTGGTGTCAAAAGGAAGCATTTTCCCCCCTCAACTGGCTTGGCAGCTGTTGGACTGCATTCTGAGGAGCAAAACACAGAAGTGTGCAGACAGGTGCACGGCAGATTAAGGGCTCCAAAACAAGGCAGAGCAACAGCTTCGTTTTGCTGGTGACAGAGCAGAGACAGAAAAAGAACATCCATGGGGAGCTGTGATTCAGGGAGAGCATTAGTTAAAAAAAAAACCCAAAAAGTAAGAAAAACCCAACCCCTAAAACCCCCATGCTAATACTAAATACTAAGTACCAACACTAACTAACACAGTAGTAAGCCAAACTACTAGCAATTCACACAGTATAAGAACTGCCTCCAAAAAGAAGGGAATTGCCAAAATGCATAAAGCAATTTGTGCCTGTTTTTGCCTGTGAGAATGATTAAAAAGAAATTGTGTCTTGAGCTGGCAAAGCAACAGCTCCACTCCTCAGCTTAAAATGAAAATTAAGAATGTGGTTATTTGGTTATTTAATGCTTAAGGACTGATTTCCTGATGCTAAATATGTATTCAGAGGCTTAATTCCTACTGAAATTAAACTGCCAAAGTTCCTTTCAGAGTGTCAACTTACACTTTTGGAAGTGTAAAAAAAACCCACTTTTGGAAATGTAGGGATAGACACAACACTCATGGATTGCCTAAGCAAAAAACAACCTTGTTGTTACAAGTGAGGCTCATCAGAGGGGTTAAAGAGTGAAGCAAGAGAGGACCTGGAATTATTTAGGATGTGTAATAATGATTAAGGCCTTGGTGCCTGCTCCCAGCATCTGGAGAAGGAGCCAAGGGGATCTGGAGGACCCTGGAAATTCTCCATGGGAGGGTGTTTGCACATGGGGCAATTGAGAGTCAGGATGGGAGAGCCTTCCTCCAAATCATCCATCCCAGAACGAGCCAAAAGCACCCACTGACACCTCCACAGCCTGGAAATTGCCAATAGAAAGAAAATTTCCTCTCCCCTTACAGATCCTGAGGTCACATGTGGATCTTTCAGGAGCAGCAGGAATCAGGGTGCTCTGGTGCTGGGCAGACAAACAAACACACTTGGAACCATCTCCACCAGCCCCTCATCAACATGTATCACTAACTGGACTGGACACATAATTTGATAAGAAAGGTCTTCATTTCAGCCCATTCATGGCAGCACCAACTCACAGCATTTCTCTGAGGTTAGCAGGATACTATAAAACCAAAAATCAGCATTTTTTTCAACTGAAATCATTCCCCCACATGTAAAGGAAAGTGAAATCATTGGTCATGCAGGACACAAGGGCAAAGAGCAAACCAGAGAGGCTTCTGCTGCCCAAGGTAACAATATCTTAAATAAATAATAAGATACTGATGATGTTAAAAGCTGTGTTTATTTTTTTGTTTTCCATTTTCCTGCTGCGAAGCAACGCTTGCCCGTGAAGAATTGTCTTTCTTTAAATAAAGCACCTTTCAAACAAGCTCATTACAAAACCATCTGAGCACTCCTGACAGTCAAGTTGGTGTGTGAGACAATGGCAAATTATTCATCATGAATAAATTACCAGATGAACACACTCTCCCTTTTTTTTTTTTTTTTTTTTTTTTTTTTTTTTTTTCTGGAGCCTTTGGGGGTGGGGGGGGAAAAAGG
>VWYP01004811.1:234013-252390 GCA_013400435.1 Pycnonotus jocosus
CTTTTTTTTTTTTTTTTTTTTTTTTTTTTAGATTTTTACTGGAGCCTTTGAGGCTGGGGGTGGAACAAGGGCCTCAGCAGAGGATAAAAACTGAGCACTGAAAGGTAACAAATACCCAGCCCCATCTAAACCTATCAATTAAATTTACAAGGCAAAGAACCACGTGGGGAAGGAAACTATATGCTGAGGAATACTTTTGGTTAAATCAGGGACTAAATCAAAACTAAATTCAGATCTCCTGGAAACTTGAAATAGTTCAGGTTAGGAGCAAATTAGGGATGGTAAAAGGGGAGGTGAGTGAAGAATATATGGATGATTTTTCTAGTGTTTGAGGACCACTGGTGAAGGAAAAATCAGGTCACAGCTAGATTATACTGACTATCTGATTTTTATCCTCCAGATTTTCTGCAAATTCCAGCGGGGTGTTGCTCAGAGGAGGGGATAAGATTTTTCTGTTGCCTTCTTTTTACTGAAAGGGTCTAAATAAGAGAATGAAGAAAAGCTAAAAGGGAGTAATCAGTGGATAACAAAGGAATAGCTGCTGACAGGATAAGGGAAATTATGGCTGATACATTTTATGGCCTTCAGTAGTGACAAAAATGCAGTAGCAGGAAAGATGTGAACAGCAGCAAATAAAAGCAGGGTTGCACACAGGCCCTGAAGCTGGCTTTCAAGCAATCCTCTCCATATCCTATTCACAGCATTTGGCTTGCTGGCTCTGAGTTCTTCTGTTTCTATTTGTTTTCCTTAAACGAGCAATTAGTCAAATCTGAGTTAATGAAGCTTGCTTAGTCATCCGAGGTCTGTAAAACTTTGCCAGAAGTCAGCATCTTTGCAACCCTTGAAAATGAGGGAGTCTGGCACGACAGGCTTTGCTGACTGGCCTCTTCCATCATCTGAAATCCCATTTATCAGCTCATTTCAGGCATCTTTTGAAAAGCAGGAGAGATGAAGAGGGAAGACTTTGTCCTGTCAGGGTAGTTCATATCAGTTCCTTTAGACTAAAGATTGAGAGACTTAATCATCTCAAGTAGAGATGACAGTGAAATATCAGACTCTCGAATCAGTAATGATCAAGGGGGATGGATTTAGAGTGTGCCTGAGAAGTGCTCTTTGCTCTCTAAACGGCAATTTGGAATCAGGGTTAAGTCCGCGGGGATTTATCACACATCTGGGACAAAAACTGAAAGTGCTGCTCTGATCAAGAGGAGTTTGATGGCCTTCAACTCTTTCAGGGTAAAAAAAAAAAAAAAAGCTTTTCCTCTTCGAAGCTCCAATTGCAGACTGAGTGAGAGGTGCTGGGAGGGCACATTTGGAAGGGAAAAGGCAAATGTGGTGTCCTCCACACAGCAGCTCTTGGCAGTTCCCAGCATGGAAAGGGATCTCCCAGGGAGGGAAGGAAACCCACACCCGTTAGACTTCACAGACATGCAGCAATTAGCGTGCCAGCAAGCTTAATTTCCTTGATAGAGTTATAAAAGCAGCACAGAAGAATCTTTTGACACACACACTCCCAGCTAAAGCAGAGCCTTCAGCATGCCTTGATAGCCAAGGCAAAGTCAGCATTAAACATTTTAACTCAGATTTTCATTCATATAATAAAAAATCGTAAGAAATACCTAAACCAATTTTCTTGGAGGAAAATGGAGAATTAATTCCTCCAACCTCTATGAGTCTGTCTTCTCTCAGATGCTGGTGACACGAACACTTGGTATTTCATTTGCAGAACAATCAGTTCCCAGAATGAAAGGCATGGACTTCTACACAGGAATTAGGAGCTAATGTCTCAGAGTGAAGGCAGTGGCAGATTCCTATTTTTAGTGCATTATTCACAGATATGTACAACCAAGATGTGCATCACAGGATTCCATGCATCCTCCCTCCTGGGGAGACACAGCCTGACCCAAAGTTGGTGCCACCTCCTCCTTTCCTTTCCACTCTCCAGTCTCTCCACGTCTCCATCTGTTTTGAGACCACATAATAAACCACCTTTTGTAGTTTCTCCTCTTGCATAAATCCTTTTAAAACTCAAATGCATCTTAGGAAATCAATTAGCTGAAGTAAATTGATGTTGTGGCCTTACATCTACCTTCTGCATTTACTACACCTTCTTCACCTTTGTCCTAACTTCTTACAGGTCGGTGTCTCACTCCTGCTGTGCAATCACTGATCTCCTGAAAGAGTTTTAGAAATCCTGTCCAGGCCAGGATGATGTAGGATGCAGTGAAGGATTCATATCCTTTTCAATTCTGTGAGAGGAAGAACCTTCCTTCTTTGGAGACCTAAAGAGATTTGAGGTCCATCCCCAGTGTCCAGCAGTTCAAATACTCCCAGGTGAGAACTTAACCAGGCTTGGGTGCAGATTCCAAACCAGTACCAAGCTCTAAATGAACAAGGAAACCATTTGACTTTCTAGTTCCGGAATTTTTTTCTTCCACCTCAAGGAAGAGTTAAGTACTTTGTGTTAAGGGCCAGTAAATTTGGACAAAAAATTAGGTTCTTCTTTCCTTCTGGCTTGTTCTTTATGACATAGAGTGCTAAAGCAGCTCCCTTCTAGGATTCCCTCTCTGTGACTGGGATCATCTCTGCACCATCTAAGGAAGCAAGGTTTTGGTGTAAAAATATGCCTTTTACCTCTTTACCTACCCAGAGGCATGGTAGGTATGATTACAGCTTAATCATAGGTTGTTAAATATATTAACTAATACCTGTAATGAACAGAAAATCAATGTAAAATCTGCATTTTCGAGAAAAACAAGAGTCAGTGTCAGCCCTGTGGTGATTCACCATAGAGGTTTCTTCTTCATCTTCTTTTTTCTTCTTTTTCCTTCTTTTTTCTTCTTTTTTTCTTCTTTTTTCTTCTTTTTTCTTTTTTTTTTCCTTCTTTTTCCTTCTTTTTTTCTTCTTTTTTTTCTTCTTTTTCTCCTTCCATTTTGTTTCAGAGAAAAGAAAATAAGCACAAGCTTCCAGCTGTATATAAATATTAGGAACTACTCTTCTCGTAGTAGGAAGTTTATTGGTTTTATGTCTCCTGTATGGGCTATGCATGCACAGATGGGTCAGGGCAGACTGAATTTAAGCTGATTTCACACACAAGGAGATATTTGCTGAAGAGGGCTATAGTTCCTCATCCACTGGCTTTACACACCAAGTGCCTTTTTCCAACACATTTCTGGGAGGTCTTTACTGCGTGAACCATTTCTAGAAGCCCAGGGTGTTTCTTACAGGTGCTGTTCTCTAAAAGCTGCAAAGGCCAGGGGATGATGAGGAATTACAGCCCTTGTAAGGGACCTTGGGAAAACACAAATCAAGCTTTTCTCCAGTCCCCAGATACATATGGCCATAAAACTGAGAAAACATTGTAAAATGTTACCCCGCCAACCATGAACACAAAGTTTTAAAAGTTGGGTTTTTTCTAAAGTCAGCTCCTTCAGATTTACTAGTTATGACTTTTATTTATTTGTTTGTTATCCTGTAGCAGCTGGAAACATCATCATTAAGGCATCTTCTGGGGCAGCAGTACCAGAAATAATTAACTGGGCAAAGCTGAGATCCAGGGGAGAGGAGAAGGAGAGTGGATTCTCAAGTCAGGAATCTGGACATGCAAGTACATAAAATGCTTTAGTGAAGCTTTTAAAAGTGAGAAAGGAGTCTTGTGGTGAGAAACAAACAGTTCATGAAGCTGTTTGAAGCCTTAATGGAAAGCAGTGCTGCCTTTGCAGGGCAGAGGAGGCTTTTGGAGTGTGTGCATTGGCCAGAGCCTCGTGTGGAAAACAGCTGAGTTTTCCATGGGCAGAGAGGAAATCAAACACAGGGACACTGACCCACAGGAGAGAGAAGGACAGGAAATGAAGGATGTTCTCAGGAGAGGGAATGCACAAGCACAGGGCTGGGATGATGGAATATCTGCCACCTTCCAGCTTCCACACAGCTAAACACGCAAGAATCTACACTGTGCATCTCCTCACCACACCTGGAAAATGCTACTGGTGCCTGGCAAATGAGAAACCCAAACCTGCAAACGCTGAGGGTGGGATTTTGTCAACAGGGTAAAATCACAGCAGGGAACTGGAGGCATTCCCCCAAACCCTAAGCTCATTCTTGCTCCTGCACCAGTCAGTCATTTTGTGAGCTCTGATTTATTCTTATTAGAAAAATAAAACACAGCAAAAGAAGGCACAAACCAAGCATTCATCTCGTATTGATCCAAATTCTTTCACTTAACTCATCATTTCAGTCCTTCAGAGAAAATGCATTTCTGTCCAGGCTTCAGCTAAATTGCTCCAAGAGACATATTCTAAACATGTATTCTAAAAGTTGTCATATGCCTCCGCCTCTTCTATTTGGAGCAAATGGAAAAAGCAAAAAAGCTAATGGAAGAGGAGCTGAGTATTTCACAAAATTGTATTCTGCTTCTGCAAACCCAAGGGCATTCAACAATTCAGCTAAAAATGGGGAGCATTTGTTTTTGGTGTTCTTCATTTGCAAGTCTCTGGAATATTTTGAGCTTTAATCATAACACTAAAAAGAGACATATTCTGCATTGTGATTCACTGGACCACAAAGGCATCATCCACACTTGGATAACAGATTTTTTTTATGCTGGAAATCTCTGATCAGTATCAACACCTAAAATATGTGTGTGTGCTCTTAGGTCAGTGGGGAGCAACAATGTAATTCCAGGCTGGGATATCCCTTAACAGCCACATGTTTTATTTCCTATGTTATGTGAGGAAAGCAGAATAGAAAGGTGTTACAAACATCTGGGACTGTATAAATAGAATTACAGGATGGGGGGGAGGCAAAGCCCCAGCACCATTAATGGAATTTTTAAAAGCAACCCATGTAGTAAATATCTCCAGTATGCTGAAGATTATCAACTTTTCATGCTGGAATTTTCCTGCTTTTTTTTTTTTTTTTTTTTTTTTTAATAAATCAAATGCCTTGGTTGTNTTTTTTTTTTAATAACTCAAATGCCTGAGTAGTTTCTTTATTGAATTTTTTATTTCATGTATAACTCAAGCATATACAAATAGATAGTAAATACTGATAGGTTTAGTATGTAAAAACAAAGAGATGGGAAAACCAAGAATTTGGTTATTAAATCCTAAAAGCAAGTAGGGCAAAAAAAATCCTATGGGAACCTCCAAGCCCCAGTGGAGTTCTTGAAAAAAAAAAAAATAAAAGGTAGAGACAAAAAATAGTCTCATTCTTTGGATTATGTTAACTGAAAATGTGATTCCCTGTTTGACTCTGAACATTTACTTGAAATAGCACATTAATTTCTCTAATGAAATAATGGAAAGAAACTGAAACAAAATTGTAGTTAATGACATTTTCTCCTGACTGTACAGGTACATTTCCTTATTTTCTGTGGGTTTTTTCATTCCTACAGTTCTCTGCAAAGTAAATCAAAACTGCCACTTCCTCTGAGTGATTGGGAAGAGGGGATGCAATGGGGAGAAGAAGAATATCCTGATGGTGCTTTATACTCAGTACTCAATACTCAATTCAAAGTTTACTGGAAGAGGATTTCCAGTGCTCCTCACTTACAGGAACTCCTCTAAGAAAGAAGAATTTATGGTGAGCAAGTTGATTTTATTGGAGTGTTTTCCAGTGCATTACACTGTAATGGAACCCTCATTCATTTACAGACAAATGCATGTCCTGGGCTCTGTTTCAAAGGAAATTGTGCTTCCAATAACTAAATTGTGTACAGAAGGCAGTCACCTAAATTCCACGCTGTAAATTACATGCAAAACAGAATCCTATTGATTTCTTGCACGTTCTCAGCCTTCTACTGGAGTAACACACAAGGGTATGAAACAGATTTTTCCACTGCCTGGGAGTCTAAGGAATGGTATGTGATGTTTGAAGCTACAGTAAGTCCATGTATCAGAAGGAGAAAACAAGAATGGTTCACTTTGCTGCAGATCTTTCACTTCCAGCCATGGAGTTTACTCAGTAATCTACTTGAGAATTCACCCTGGAATATTCCTTTTTACTCAGTCTATGCAATTCCCACAAAATACTGAGCAATTCTAACACTGCCATCTATACATCTTCATTCTTTCTTCTGGCATGGAAATTTTAATGAGCTCTAGAGCTGTTTCTTCTCCCTCCATTCTCTCCATGTTGAGTTGTCAGTGCCACTGGAATGAGGTGCCACCACATGAGTGGCCAGGTGAGGAAAGTTTGGGATGCTCTGGGACTGGGGGAAATGATCTCCCTGCCTGCAGCAGTCCCCCAGGTCTGCAGCCCCTGTTGTCACCTGTCCCTCGGGTCTGGAGCCCACCCTGTCACCTGCCAAGGCAGAAAGCAGAGCAGGGAATCCAGGGGCTCTGTCTCCCCTGCAGAGGAGGAGCAGGATGGAGCTTGTTTGCACAGCAAAGTCCACTCCAGCCAAGGGAAATATTCCAATTATTTGAAGTGGGTTGTGGATTGGAGTTGTAATTGAGGCTTGGTTTCTCAGCGTTATTGCAACGTGAGTGCTGATCCATTGCAGCAATCAGCGCAGTGCCCTCACTCACGGCAATTATTTAAAATTATTGAAAAGCAACACCCCATGGAAGCAATTTCTTTTCTCTTTTAGGGCATCATTTATTTGTAAATCACCCAGGGTGGGTCTTTGTGTTGCAAACATCACATATTAATTCTACCTCTCCTAAACCATCATCTGGTACCTCTTCAAATTGAAAAATAAAGCTGTAATGTTATAAGAACAGCTCTAATTGACCTCTTCCTTTCACAAAACTCACAAACAAATATGAGGAGCAAAGAATAATGAAATAAATTTTCTAAAACACATCTTTTTCTTCTAAGAAAAGCACAAGATATTTGTTCAGTTGCTCACAAATTCCAGGAGAGGTTACACAAGCTTCACAAGAGATTACCTTTCCAGCCAGAGCTGCAATGCTACAAATTTGCCAAATCAGATTTCAGGCATTTCAAATGGAAAAACCTGGAGAGACTGTCCAGGCTGTGCAGCAATTCAGACAGGGTGCCATGGACAGATCAACTTTCTAATGGAGGAGATGGGGGCATTTGCTCTACACACACCCAAATCTGACTGAACCAGTGTGTTGAGCCACGTGATCCTTTACAGGAACATTTAAGAATGAAGACGGTTCATCTGCCATGAAATAACCTGTCAGATGAGTCAGGTGAGACATGTCATCAGGGTCAAGCAAAAGCAATTATTTTTCCCCAATCTCAGGTTAAAACACAGGAAACAGGGTTTTCTTTTTAGTTTTGGGTTGATTTTTTTTGTTTTCTGCTTTTTTAAGGGCAGCTATAAAAAGTCTAGACACACACAGCCTCCCTGGAATTCCCAATGATAGAGCAAGGACTGGATGTGCAATCCTATGTTTGACTCTGCCTTTGAAAAAAAGTTGTTTTTTCTTCCTCATGGGCTGATTAGAGTGATACCATCATACTTCAAATCCAATCTGTGCCATCAGCGTCAGCAGAAAGATTTGTTTACCTTATCAAAATCTATTTAGGCCACCCAGAAGTGACTCCACGACAATGCACAAATATATTCAGAGGGAGAAGATATCAAGTGGTAAATAACTATTCAGTACATCACAAAAGCACAGCAACAACCACTGGATGAAAGATAAAGCCTGACTCATCCAAATTAAAGTATGGTACTAATTATTTAATGACTGCAAGGGAAACTGCTGGCATAGGCTGCCTTGGGACTTTGTCACCTTTGTGGAGATGAACAAGGACTGATTGAACCCACATCCTGGAGCAATTTTTCAGGAGAAGCTGTTGCTGCCTTGGGGCAGGAACATGGGCTTGTGCCACCTTCCTCATTTCCCTCCCAGCCCTCCTTTCTGTCACAAAGCAGCACAGGAAGCTGTAGGACTCCCTGCAATGGTAACAGCCAGCAGAATGTAGAAACTCAATACAGCATGTCTGCTCACCTCCAAATCACCAAATCTGGAGCACTGGAATAAAATCAGTGCCAGCCCCTTTGAACCCTATAGCCAGCAGGATTTGATAAAGCACCAGGGAAAAGATTAGGAAGTGGGAAGAATGTTTCCCAGATGTTGGATGGTGCTTTTAGACAGCGGCAGCTGCAAGTCAAGGCTGGAGAATCAGTGACATTTGATTGCCTCTGGGCCCAGGGTAGCAACAATAGAAAGATGAATTTCAGGATTTGAGCTCGATCATACAGCTCCTGTTCATCTCTATAAGCAGAGATCAGAGGGGTGAACGCAAAGAGTCTCCTCCCTGCTCAAAGCATGCTCTGCTGTGGTGCAAGCGCTGCACAGTTTGCATGCAGAACTTGCATTTCTGCCCAAAGAGAGCAGAGCATGAGGATTCTGCTGCTCATGACCTCTCTGAAGGGTACCTGGCTTCAATGAGCAGTGACAACTCAGGCATAAAGATGAGTTTCAGTAGCTCCAGCTCTACCTCTTCAAGTGCTCATGACCAGATAATCCCACAGGTGGCTGCACTCCTCGACTCTCCCCACTGACCTTCATTTGACGTGCCCAGTCACTTACAGATCCTCTCATAGCAATCACTATAAATCCATCTCAATGGGAAAAAGGAGGCATAAATCATGTAGCTTCATCTCTTCCCATTCAAATATTCATTTACATTATTTATAGATAATGAGATATCAGAGACCTCTTTCCTCTTCTCACTGTGCATACTGTCCTGTCAGAATTAATGCTGCTCCAGCTCTTCATTGATTGCATTGAATCTAAAGATCAACATTTCTCCCTTTTGTCTCCATTCTCCAGGGTGAAGACCTGAATATAGAAAATGAAAGAATCACTAGTCATAACCCTAGAATGGAATTCATTTCATCTATACTTAAAATACTGAGAAATCATTTACAATGTTGGGAGTGAAATTATTGATGAGACATTGGGCAAAAGCAGAGCTCAAAATGTTCTGTTTGCTTCAGTGTCTTGAGGCTGGACACTCTGCTGTCCAAAGCAAGTACTGGGCTAAACCACAGTTTAAAAAAAACCAAAAAAACCCAAAAAAACCCAAAACCAAAACCAAAACAAAAAACCCCAAAAAAAAAAAAAAAAACAAGAAAAAAGGAAAAACTGTGCTTTGAAACCCAAAGAACAGCATTGCAAGCAGCATTCAAATTTCTAGGCAGTGTCAAGTGTTGATCCAGAGTATAGCACAACTGAGCTCATCTTAATCATTAGTCCCATTTTTTTACCTTTGGGGGGTAACAGATTTTAAAATCTCCAAAATATTTGACCCCTGTGGAACAAATGGAATTGAAAGTAAATCCCTGAACAAATAACAACAACCAAACAAAAAACCCTAAAAGTGATGTGTGAGGTTATTGAGCCAGTCTCTTACTTCAGGGAAAACAGACAGAGAGCAAATAGGTCTGGTCAAACACTGCACACCTGGAAATCCCTCTTGAAGTCATGAGTGTGTGCAGTCTATTGACATCCAGCCATGTGGCACTGGGCAGTTTGTCTGTTTAACATCCTCTAATCCCAATTTTAATTCTCCCTTCACCCCCTTTACCCCCCAGGTTCTTAACAGCAGTGGTTTTACCTCTTTCAAAATGTGGCCCTCTTCCACCTCATGCTCCCATTTCAAAGCCTTACCTAACTTCCAGCAACAATATTCCACTAATAACAGTGAGAGGTGGGTGAAACCTCTTTCTGGTGTCATTTCTCATGCATAAGAAGTCAAATTGTGCTTTCAAGAGCTCTGTGTATGGGTAGAGAGTTACACGAGCACCAGCCCAGAGGAAGTGGAAATGGGATGCTCAGGTGCAGAACTAAACTAATTTTAAAGAGGCTGAGCAAGTATTTCAGGGAAGAGTTTTATGAATTTACCCACAGCTCTACAAAGGCTGTGAAGATTTGCAGTGGAATTCAGCTTGAAAATAATGAACTGAAACACCATCCCTACCCAAAGTGTTCTTCAAAAGCCCCTTATCCAATGCTTCCTCCAGGCTTCTAACTTGTCTCCTGACTGCTGCAGAAAACAGTCTTTATAAAAACCACATAAATGAACAAAATCCATGACTTGCAGAGATAAGGAATTACCTTTTTTAAGCCTTGCAACCCTCCACATTCAGTGCAAAGTATATGAAAAAATAACATTGCTAGCAATGACTCTGCTCATGGAAAAAACATCTTTCCTGATCACTGACATGGCAGATCTGCAGCTGACATCTGCTCAGCACTTTGAGATTGCTTTGCTGACACATAAAATTGAGTTTCACTGGGAAATCAAGATGATATCATTGGCTATTATAATAAGCTGTTAAAGCCCATGGTAATATTTTTCTGTCTTTTTCAATCAAATTGTTATCTTTTTGCTCTCCTCTCTCCCTCCCAGTCACCAGCTCTGATTTTATCTCCTCCACAAAACACTCATAGAAAAAGTATTTCCGTTGTGTTTTCAAGCTGCCGTTGCTTTCAATAAAGCTAATTAACATCTTGCAGTAAATCACTTCCTGGGATCTCCTTAGATTTCAAATGAAGCTGACCTATGCACAACAGGGTCTTCACCTGAGATTGAATGTGCTCATTAGTACCTCCTAATAAATGAGGCTACTGGGTGGTGCTGCCCATCCCACCTCCAGAAAGTGCTGCAGGAGGGGAGGCTGGAACGGGGACAACTATTTGATTTAAGCACGCCCCATACCTGTGCTCTTTTCCAAGATTCAGCAACGATTAAAAAGCTGAGAAAAGACTGAGGAAAAATAATTGAGAGGCTCAGAGCTCCAGGAGGTTCCTGCTAAAAAAATGGGCTGAACCAGAGAGGCCCCATGAGCAGCAAGGGGCTGTGCTTCACCCCAGAGACTCAAGGACACACAGGCCTTGAGAATGCTGGGTTTTACCCTCAAAGCTGAGGTGTCATGGGCCAACATCTCTGACAGAGCAGAGAAACAGCTTAGAGGAGAGTTGTTCTTATATCACACCCGCTCCAGGCTCTGTGTAGCCCATCATCATCACACTGAAACTCCAAGGGGAGCAAGCCAAGCTGCCTGTCAGTCAGCAAAACCAGAGTTCAAACCTTTCAGACATCCCCAAAAGAGAGGAGAAGTTGATGAGGCAAGATTTCTCATCCTCAATTGTTCTTCAGCACAGTCACTACAGTCAGATTTCAGTAAACACCCCTGCAAAGCATTTCCAAAGGTGATGATCTTCTGCTTCTACAGATAACCTGAGGTTACTTGGCAAATTAATGCAACATCATTAACATCAGAAACACTCAAAGCATCCCCAGGTGAGGCAGGGGTGCAGGGACCCCTCAAGCTTCAGCAGGAAGGTTTGCTGGGTGGGCTTTGGCAATGGAAAGGTGAAGGTCAGAGCTGGGTCAACAGCACAGTGAAGGAAACCCAAGCACAGCCTCATCCTGTCCTCTAAGAGATTTGTGTAGATCCAGAGAAAGCATTTGCAAGGCTGACACTCAGGATCTGCTCAGAAGAGGGACAGGGAACATTTCTGAATACCTTTAAAATGTAAAGAATAAAGTAAACAAACAAACAAAACCCCAAAACCAAACAACCAAGAAAAAAAAAACAAAAACAAAAACCCAAAACTAACTAACCTAATCCAACAAAGCCCCATTAGGGCTCTTCATTTCTTGTTAGCCTTTTTACTACTCCCTCTATTTGTGCTTAAAAGCTGTTCACAACTGGATTTCTTGTTTCTACAGGCTGCCCAACTTGAAGAAGAGCTCTTACAAAAGATCTCATCTATAAACCCTCATTTGATGAAAAAGAATATCTGTCTTTCCTGTCTAAATGCCAAGAGCAGCACTTCCTCCTCCTGACAGCTCCACATACAATCCCAATTAAATTAATCCAGGAAAATGCTCACTCATTCCTTTTTAAACCAGCAGATTGCCCATAATCCTCTCCCTAAGAATTCAAATTTTCTTTCCTTTGAAAAAAGGCTCAGTCGAGTCACATCTGAAAAGAGAACACTTAAAGATCTGCAATGCAGGATTAGACAGTAAATAAAAGTAAACTCCTGGTAAAAGTGTCTCCTTTTATTCCTCAGTGAAGAAAACAAGGCCTGGAGCCAGATGGGTACCCAGCTGCAAAACTACATTTCCCAGGTGGCCACAGGTCCCAGATCCAATTTCCACTCGAAATTTCCTTCTGTAAAAGACTTTGTGGCCAACTAAAACCTTTTAGAGGTGATTTGGGAGGGTGGTGATGCCATTTTTGTAGGTTGTTATTATTCCTTAAGTGAATAAAAGATTGGGGTTTCTAAAGAGTTGCTGCTTTTTTCTTGAGTTGATGACTGAGTTCCCATTTCTTGAGTTGATAATTTAGCCTTTTATTCTCACAATTTCTAATTCTCCTTTGCAAGAAGGCAATATCAAGTTAAAGCTTTAGGTTAGCATGACCAAAATTCTCAATTGTTCAGTAGAAGAAGGTTTGAAACGTAGCAAAATTCACAGTTAGGCCTTGATACAAAGGATTCAAGGACCAAAACACTCATTCCAAGGAGAAAAATCTCCGAGCTCTTTACAAACAAGTGTGTGTGCCTCTCCTGCCTCAGGCTGCTGATCAAATTATGGCCTGGGTTAGCTGAGGATGCAGAGGTTGTGTATTTGTCAGAGTCTACTTGTAAATATAGTTAGCATTTAAAAAAACCCTCGCAGATTCATTAAGTGCCCTAATAAAGGGAGGGAAAAAAGAGAAACTGAATGGAAAAGCTCTTCATTAACATCACAGTTTTGTCTTTTCCTGTGCAAAGGAGCTTATTTATTTTCAGTCCCAGTAGTGTTTAGATTATGTCCACTATATCTTCTTTTTTTTCTTTTTCCCAGGAGAGTAGAAGGAGGAGATTTCTTTCTGAATAATACCTGAGTCCTATGTGTTTGAATTTGGTGCATAAAAGGGGAAAAAAGGCATTTAAAGACTTTGGGACTAGGCTTATGCTTTCAAAGGAACTTTGGTGCTCACAGAATCAAATATTAATATGCTGAGATTTAGGTCCTAAATATTAAGGCAGATGATATCTTGAAATCACAGTGCTTAGCTTGCTGGCTTAAAGTGCAAAAGTCTCTTTTTGTACCAGAGAGAGATTTATTCTTAACAATTGATTAGAAAAAAATGTAAGATACAATTAGAATTCGTTTTCATTGAAGGCTGCAGAACAGCAATCTACCTCCTATGTTCCTTATTGTTTAACAAGGCACCTGCTGGGAGTTTTTATGTGTGGAGGTTAGGTATATTTAGAAGTATATTCTGATTTAAATACATGTTATTTTGATGTGACCTACTCAATTATAAATGCAGGACTCTGATATAAAAACACAGCTCCTCCTAGAGAACTAATATCTAGGCTTTAATTTAACTATTAAGCACTTCCAAATATACACACTTAATTAAAGCGTTAGGGAAACCTCTCACAGAGTGCAAACAAGGATCCTTCGTATTTTTCACCCCAAATGCCCCTTCCTGTCTTTGAAACTTAGTTCTCCATGTAACTAAACAAGTTTTTTAGTGCTGCTGGGTTTATGAATCCGAAGGGGACTAATTGCCAGGATGTTTTAATATTCCTCTGCAGGGCTGGAGGATGCTGCTGCTGCCTTTAACCTCATTGTTCCTCTGCTTTTGAAGAAGTGGGGGCTCAGAGAGGGTCTCCAAGAAGTGGCAGCCCCTGAGCAGAGCAGCAGCCCAGGCTGGGGAGATGTGCTCACGTGGAGCCAGAGCAGTGCCTGGGCATATGCTGTCAGAAATGAATGCTAATTGCCCTGGCACTGGCAGGCCAATAAAGCTGATTGGTTTTTAATTCCTTGGCGCTGGGATTCCAGCTGCAGGCAGCACAAACAGAGCCACATTTCACAGGTACTGCTGGGGCTGCTCAGCTGTGCTGGTGGCTCAGTCCCACACTGAGATTTCTGCTGGAGCTGCCCAGGTCACTCCATTCTCTGTTGTTACTTTGCCCTTTTGGGCTACCTGAAAATACAAGCCAGACAAAATTAAGGGAATAAAAAGCAGTTATATTTGTGGAAGGACCTTCAGGTACTTTTATGGCAGACAAAGCCTCCCTGGGGGCTTCATCCAGCAATGGATGATGGGTCACAGGTTTTCACACTTTTATAACTTTGGTTCATTTGCATACTGGGGGTTAATCTTCCAATCACAGTTTCAGGTAGTGAAGTTATTTACCCCACTTGCTTGCCCCAACTCACTTTTGTTTACAGAGCCCAAGACAGTGAGGTGTCTTTGATTCCCAGGCCTGGAGAAGAATTGTTGTCTGACCAAAATGGGCAATCAGTACCTAACACTCTGTATGGAGTTTAGAGTTATACACTAAAGAATTGCTGCATTACAAATATACGGAAAATATAAAAGCTAAAATCCTGAGGCATCAGCCTCCCTGCTACCCAGGCACTCTGCTGGTTTCTCAGGGAGTTGTGGTCTCAGGGAGAGCAGCACAGGAAATTGGGACTCATTGCTTCTTCTCTGCCTCTTTCAGGCTTTGCTTATTGCTTCATCCTACAGTGTTTCCAACCAAGTTTTTGTTGCAGCACTTTGTGGGTGAAGGCAATATTATAATGGGACAGAAAGGCAAGTTCAGGGAAGCATTAACCATTGTTCACTGTTCCGGTTATTTCAAGAACAGGGAAATATTCTGGAGGTGGAACTTGCAACACAAGAGAGGATGAGGAACTGCACTGTTGCCTTTCAGTGAGATAAATGATAATAGAGGCAGGTTGTCCTTTCCATCTCTCTTCCTCTGTGTTTGTTATAACATTGCAGGAGGGAGAACCTAAATCCTGCCTGCCCTGGGTTAGCACAATACAGATCAGGCTCTGTAAAGCTGATGGTGAAATAGAGCTGTGTATGTACAATTAACACCTGCTGGGAAGGGTTTGCTTAACTCAGAGTTCTTATAAAAATCAACTTACTCTGAGTTTGATGAACTGTGGAAAAAGGGTTATGGAGTCATTTTAAGGCATTTGGAAACCTTTCCAAGAAACTAAATGTGATCTGTTCAACTGCACATTGAAACCTTGATGGGTGTTGTGAAAAATTAAGCACCATCTATTGAGTGAGTATTTTCTTTCTTTCCACTTTCCTTTCCTTTCTCCAATCTGCTGACTGGGCAGCTGATGTCATTTACGTTTCTCAGTTGGAGAAATAGGAATTACGGTTATTTGTATTTTTGGAACAGAGTTTAAAACCCAGGAGTGGGAAGCTGGAGGTACCACGAGCAGAAAGGGCCGGGAGCTGGCACAACCAGGCAGATCCACCAGCTGAGCAGGTCTGGCTCTGCCAGTTCTGAGTGTTTTACTCACTTGTCCAAACCAGGAACATGGATTTTGCTTTTTCTTGAGATGCATCCCTACTCAGTGAACTTGTATCTCATAAATTTGTCAGATGGTTTAAACTGGTGACCTTCAGCTTTTGCTGGCTTACATAGAAGTCTACTGAAAGCTTCCTAAAGGGTCCATGGGCTGCTGTAGTGTGACTGGAGACCCAAGGGACAATGGACATGATCCTGCTGATTCACTGCTGGCACGCCTGCAGAATGAGGGCAGGGATTCCAAAGAGTCACCAGAGTATAAATAAAAATACAGTCCCTGTAGGAGAGGTTTTTTAGAGTGCTTGGCATTTGGGAGGCACTGACAGCTATAAAAACAAGTCACATAAGGAATGTAGGATCTCTTTTGGTCATTTCCAGGTGACTACTCAGATTTTCCAATGACTTCCTCTCTCCCCATCTTTTCTCACTGCCCAGAGATGGTGCCCCACGTTGTAGATTTAGAGAACCAGTAAGTGATATTTTCCCTAGAAACATGTTGCTTTTCATGGCAAGTTGTAGATTTACTGTGTTAACCAGAAAGCAAGTCCTGCTGAGGCAAAAGCCAAATAAATTTTAGGCTGTGGTAGCTGCATGTGTGATTTTGTGTAACTGAATGAAAAGTCAAATGAGATGTTCTGACCTGCTGCAATCTGTATGCATTGCAAACTGAATTGCCTGAGCATCACAGGAATATCTGATACCTGTGTAGGATGGCACTGAGGTGAGGCTGCAGCAGCTGTAAAAGCTCTGGTTTGGCATTTGACCATCTTCTAAACATAAACAGCAAAGCAATTCATCCATCTCCAGGCCCAGAAATGGCTGTGTGAGTTACCCTCAACTTAAACCTTGTAGGTTTAAATTGGCTTTATAGCCAAATACGCTCAGGCTGAGGTCAGACAAGGTACTGGCAGGTTATGCAGGCAGGCTGAATCTTATTTTTATAAAACTCACTGGAAACCATTTGCAACAACAGAAGCCATGGAGTGCATCTGCCCGATCATTCACCACTGATAATAGAGCTGGAGATAGCTCAGTGAGCCTCTCCATCATGAATTTCTATTTTCTTTTATAGTCTTAAATATTCTCACTGCCTTTATCTTAGAAAACATATTGTGCTTTAGTTTCTATTTCACTGGGTTTTGAACAGTGCTGTTTTTTAAGGGGCTATTACTTTTCCCCTTTGCTAAGTTCAGCATCTTATCCCCAAACAAGAAAAAGTATAACTGAATAATCTAAAGCCATTTTTTTCACTTTGTCATTCAGATGACTTTGGAAAGCAGTAAGCTGCAGATACTTTTGGGTTTTGTGTGTGTGAGAACCTGCAGCGAAAATCAACCACTTTCCTGTATTTGATTCTATGATTTCTTTTTAATTTTTTTTTTTTTTTTGCATTGCTTACCCAGAAAAAGACACTTAAACATTTGCAGTCAGTAAATGCTGGCAAGCTCTGCCATGATTTTCCCTACTTTTCCCTACTTTTCAAATTTTTATATCTGGCATTACTTGAAAAGGGCATTCTTCTCTTACTGAGTGTATTAAGTTGGGATATAACTTGTTTCCTTCTGGAGAAATTCTATTCTAACCCTATTAATTTTGGGCACATCCTTATGCACACCAGATATCATTCCTGTATCTTTATTTCATCACTAAGATTGGTCCATTTGATGAACTTATCTTCAGAGAAGCTGAGAAATAAGATTACACGGGCTGGATTCAGTTTGAGGAGCAGCAGCAGCAGATTTGCATTTGCTTTGCACTGATGTGCTGCTTTTCCACACTCAGCAGTAGAACCACTCCTGTGCAAACCTCCCCCTGCTTTCTTTCAAAGTCTGAGACAAACAGATGTTTGGCGAGATGTTTAGCATTTGAAACGATTCGTCTGCTCAGATTCTTGCATTTATTTACTTAATATTACTTGAGGGTTGATTTGTTTTTGGGTTTTTTTTCCCGTTGTGTTGTGAAGAGAAAAAACTTTAGCATCCCATTGTGAGTTTCTGGTCTTCAAGCTGCAGCTCCTGCCCAACAATGGGGCAGTGAACAATGGCCCATCAGAGCTGCAGGAAGCAATTCAAGATTTGAAGTGGGTAATGGAGAGAAAATGTACTCCTGTCACCACAACTACGTGGAAGATGCTCAAAGATTTTGTGACAAATCTTCAGCAACAGCCCAGCTGCAAGAGAAATGTCTTGTGGAAGGGCAGAAATAGAAAGCCTTCATTCATCAGCAGTGTCTCTTTGATGGCTTTTTTTCTTTCTTTCTTTCTTTTTTCAGATTTAGTCAGATAAATGGATATATTCCATGTGCTAAGGTCGAAGATACATGTTTTGCTTGCAGTAGCTACAGCAGAATCATCGTGTTTGTGTAGGTGAGCCCTTGTCTCTGTCACACCAAATATCAAGAACACGGGAGGTTTGGGTTTTGGTTTTTTTTAGATCTCTTTATCAGATATACATCATATTTTGGTGTTTGTAGAGTGAACAGTGCTTCTGGTTCAAAGATACTTGAGTTGCAGAGGCAGATTTCCCATCTTCCTTTGGCTTGGCATGCTGCAGTGGGTCTGTAATTTATTAAAGTTAGTTTTATTAGTGTTTAGTGCTGGGGAATGTCCACACTGGTTAGGCCTGTGGGTGAAATCAGTGCCATGCAGAACACTGAGTCCCATTATTCTAATTCTGCAGCTAAACTGGTGGGATGTCTAGAAGTGTGATGGATAAGCTGGAAAGTAAACCAAGGAGCAAGATCTCTTTGGTCTGTGAAAGGACTGGCTAAAGGACAATAGAAATGAGAACATGCAGGCTGGAACATAGCAGCTAAAATAGTGTAGTGGTGATTGGCGTTTATTTGCATACCTGGCTTAGATAATTAACTCATTCAGAAACGTTTGATAGATAAAGGACTGAATAATCAACAGGAAAATGCATAATCTGACATCTGAGAAACTGATTCTGTGTCTGAAACCACTGATGCCTTGTGTGGATCTGCTTGGTGGATGTCTGGTGATGTCCTGCACTAATTCACTAACGAACATCTGAACTCATTACTCACTGAACTAATTCACCTGACTGGTAAATCTGGGCTTGAGCTGTGGCTGTTGGT
>VWYP01004812.1:0-25142 GCA_013400435.1 Pycnonotus jocosus
AGCCTGAAATTCCCAGTTTCCAGCATTCCAGCAGGATGGGTTATAGAGCACCCACATCCTGCAGCAGCTCAGCTCAACACACTTCAGCTGGGGAAAGGAGGCAAGGCGAGGCCCCAGCTGGAGCCCCAGCAGCAGCAGTCACTGCTGGTGTCCTCATTGCTGTGGCTCAGGGCCATGAGAGCTCTCAGGATCCCTGGAATTGACTGCCTGACTCTTCAGAACCCCCCTCTGAACTGGGCCCACCTGAAGCTCTGCAGATCTCCACGCCTGCCACAGCTTCCTCCTTGTGTTTGGAAGTTCTGCACCTCCTTTGCTGGGCACAGGGAAAGGAATAACAGATGAGATGAATTTCCTTAAACAAGGTGAGATTGAAATAACTACTGAAAACTGCCCTTTTCTTTGTTTTCTCCCTCCCCAACACTCTCAGAGCTTGAGCTCAGGTTCTCCTTGGTGCTCCTACCCCAAAACCTGAGTGAGCAGCCAGCTGCTGGCCACAGCAACCAGCACCAGTGCCAGTGGGTGCTGATGGCTGGTGTGTCCCAGTCTGCCATGAGCAGACTCTGCTCAGCTCCAGCACAAAGCCTGGGACAACCACTGAGCAAGGACACAGGGCAAAAATCCATGATTCCTGTTCAGCCTTGGCTAGAGATTTCCAAATGCTGACTGGGACAAAATCAAGGTGATTTTGAGCTAGGTGGGTGTGACACTCCAAAAATGAACTTCACAGGACTGGAGTTTTTTCACTGTCACCAGGCATCTCTTTTTTGGTAAGGGAGGAGGAAAGGGAGAGGAGGAGGAGGAAGTGAGTGAGTGCTCACAGTTTTTTGTTGGGTCCCCTCAGTGTCTCTCAGTGAGGCTCTGAGGTCAAGACTGATGATGGAGGTGAAAGGATTATCTGGAAAAGGCTCCTTCTGTATCCACCATCCCAGAGTAAGGGCAGCTGGTCCTCGCTAAAAGGAGGTTCAAAGTCAGCTGAAGGGGGCTGCCCCTGCAGCAGAAAGGGGAATCACTTCTGTCAAGCTGGAAAGGAGAAATTGAATTCCTCTCCCTCCCCAGCAGCCCCACCCCTGCAGGCCTGAATCTTGCTGCTGTCAAGACATTTCTTTGCTTTGGCTCTGTAAGATTTCTAACCACTCTCAGAGACTTACACACAGCTCCCTCCTGGTGTTTTCCTGGTTTACTTCTCAACCAATTTGGTTTTCAATTTGCTGTCTCCTAGAAGGGCTGGTCCCAATACTATTAACCTTATTTAGCACTTAACCAGCACCTCTGACACACATCACCAAGAGGCTTTTCCAGTTCCAGAAATAAATATCGTCTAATTAAGTCTACAAGGAGCAGGAGAGCTCCTATCTGCCTGGGAGGTGTTGCACCACGTCAGCTGGTCAGGTTTGGAGCTATCACACTTCAAAGGGCAGGTTTGCAGCAAACACCTGCTGCATTGCACCACCAGGTCCCTGCTCAGCCTCCTCCAGGGTGTGGAGGCTCCTGGAGCTCCATGCAGGAGCCAGAGCACGTCCCCTGCCTCCTGCCAGGCTGACTCACCTCCTCAGATCACTCCAAATCACAGCCTTCCCCCTCTCAAGCAGCACAGCACAGCACCGAGGTCTGTGATGATGAAATCACCCATGCTGCTGTTCGAGGTGCAAACAAGCAAGTGTTCAAGCTTGGCCATTATTTAGCTTAAATGTGGCCAAAGTGTCCTCTCCTAGAGCCCATCTGTGTCCTTGGATGAGGAGCTCAGCTTCACAGAGGACCAACTTGCCCCAGCACAGGGAGAAATCAGGGCAGTCCCCTGCTCCAGAAAAGGTTGAGCCATGCTCCTGGCAAGTCCTTTGATCAGGAGAAGAGAGCAGCAGCAAGCTGGAACTAAAGAGACACCCGATGCTTCCCAGAAGGAAAACTGGGATCACCCAAGGGTGTGAGACAGCAGAGCTGGGAGAAGGTGGCAACACCAGCAAAGAGTTTAATGGAAAGGTGTCTGCAGACAGCTGTGATCTTAGAGCCAGCTGAGGGTGGGCTGGGACATCACTGGGGACAAACGGTGACAATCACACCTCCCTGCAGCCTGGCCATGCCTCATGTGCAAGAAGCAAAGTGTATCAGCATAAAGGGGGGGAAAATGACCTCTTCTTTTGAATGGGAAGCAAAGAGGTGATCTAATCGTGTTCCCCTGGCCTGGCTGCCAGCAAACCAAGCACAGTGACCCTGCTTCCCTCCATGCAGGCACTACTTGTGGTGTTTGGAGAAGAGATGACCCTGTCAACCCACAGGATGAACAAGGACAAGCTTTCCCCCAGTGAAGCAGCACCTGATAAACCTCAAACAGACCCTGTAGACACCCACACGAGTTTCCCAAGCCACCTATTTGTCACGGCTCCCACCTGAGAGGTGATTTAGCTCACCAGTGGGCTCATGGAAAGTCAGAGAAATCGAGGGTTGCCATGGAAATTGTTTTCACCAACAAACCCCACACTTGCCAGAGCTCAGACACAAGAACACAGCACATGCCTTGTGCCTATTTATGGGTAGCATTGCCCAACTGGAGGGGGCTCTTACAGAGGCAATCCAAGTGCATTAGTTCTGCTTCCTAAGGAACAGATAAGTCAGCCTGTTGCTTTCAAGAGGAACTCAATTATGCTACTGAGGTTCAAGTAGAGGAAGCCCTTCATCTTCAGAGAGCTGCAGTGCCCTGCAAGCACCTGCTCCACCTCTGTCCTGAGTCACCTTCAGCCAAGGTCTTTCATTAAGTGGCACCAAGCCTGTCCTCACCTGGCACTGCATCAGTGTGGCATTTGCTTCTCATTACAGAGTGGAGTCAGCACATGTGAGCAAGGACAGTCATTTTGAATCCATCCTTTCCATCCCTGACTCCTCTGGCAGACAAGTCAAGCTATAATCATGTTTGAAACATTCAAGGATGAGCATTTGGGAACTGGATTTTAGGGCAGTTAACCTGCGTTAACCTCCCTCTGTACAAACCACAGAGTGCAAAGGGTATTTAAAGAAATAAAAAAAAAAAGTCTACAAACAACTTAAACTGCCATAAGGATTGAACTGCAGCCAAAGGTGGAGCTCCAGGGCCAAAGCCTCCCCAAGTGTTTGTATTTTGCTTGCAGTGTCCTCATAAGATACTGGCTGAACACTTAATTCAGCCTCTTCCCCTTGCTCAGGAAGGTGAGTGTGGGCAGGTTGGAGACAATTCCAGGAACATCTTGTTCTCCTCTTCTCATCCTGCCAGCAGTCACTCTGTGCTGGAAACAGCTCATGGAACACAACAGCAGAGGAGAGGTGAGGTACAGGCCTTCTCAAACACCCACTCAGTTGTGTTACTGAGCTATCTCAGGGCTAAATCACTTTTTTAGAAGCCTGAAAAAGGCTGGGTTGAGATTCCCAAAGTGGAAGCAAGGCCACAGAGAGGCCTGGAGTGAACCATTTTACCCCTCTACTGGTCCTGGCCCACTTCTCTTAAAGTTCCAGGTAGGCTGGAGGGAACTTGGACCACAGGATGAGATGCTGGGTTTGGCTTACAGGAGGCTGGAAAGCAGCTGGGGTCAAAGCAGCAAACAGCTGGGTGCTAGATGGCGTTTAGAGGTCCTTGAAGAAGCAGTCACAGTGCCCTGGAGCCTCTTAGGCTCACCTTAACACAGTTCAAAGAAATTCTTCTCCCACTGGAGCACAGAATGCATCCTGCAGAGAGGAGCTCACAGAAGCACTTGCAGAGGGATTTTGGTTTCACTTCAGGCCAGTATTTTGGTACAACCCTGAGCCTTTTACCCTTGATAAGGGTCATGGGACATCTCCTTACCCTCCATCTCAGGACTTCCTGCACTCACCCAAGACCATCCCCTGAGCTGCCCTCCCCAAATCTCAGAACCAAACTACAGTGAAGGGGAGGGGAGGGATCAGGCAGAAAGCGACACGGGGTAGAAACTTTTTATTTAAAGAACCTGATGGCCTAAAATGAGAGTTGGAGCAGTGAAGAATGCAAGAGATTAAAACCCTTGTGAAGGCACCATCAGTGGCGCATTGCAGACTGTGGGGAACAGCAGGACTGGACAGAGGGAGAGCTCCTGTCCCTCCTCTGGGACAGTGCCTGACTGATTCAAGGGTTTATTTTTCACAAGGTGGCCTGGCCATGTCCCCCAGCACTCACAGGCATGAACAGTCACCTCATGCCCAAACTACCAGCCAGCACACTTAAAAGCTTCAAGCTAAACATGAAGGGGCAGCCTGCCTTTGGAGCTGGTCCCAAAATAATGCTGCTGGCATCAGAGAGAAGAACACTTAAAGGCTCGCCTGCACACATGTCTGAAAATCTCCAAAAATAGCTCTTGCTTCCCCTTTGAAAAACACACAGTGGTTCCCAATGCCTCACAGGAACTCTGGTTCTGCTCAGAGAAGCCACAAAATAACTGAGCAGCCCAGAACTGATCTATGAGCACATCTGGACTAGCTGAGATTGGCCTTAAGAAGAAAGAAAAAAAAAAAAAAAGATTTTAAACAGCATGTATCAAATCCAGGGACCTTTATTTCTCTGGAATGGAAAGAATTTGCCAGCCTGGACAAAAAATTGCAGGCAGCAATTGTACATTCTTTCAAATAAAAAAAAAAAAACCAACACACACACATAAGAGTTTGGCTCCATAAATTTCTGTCATAAGAAACAACTTTGAATTGTACATCAAGCTTTTTACAAAGCATCAATGTTAAGATGTTTTACCGTGCTCTATCCCATTCTTGGCCTTTTATACAGAATATGCCATACCAAATGCTACATCAGCTTAAGACATTTTTTTAAAAATTAGTATTAAAAAGATACAAAGGCATCTTGGCTTTCATTTGGGTTTTTCTTTTATTTATTAAGACACGGGAGTTTTTCTTTGTTTGTTTGTTTTTCCTAAGGAAGTCACTAAAAAAATATAATAACTTAATTCATAAGGACAAGATTGGTTAAAAATCCAGCCTTTCTTGCTTGGCAGCCCTCTGAGCTCGTACCTCTGTTGCTCCCATGAGCCTGTGAGCACCTCAGGCTGTGGGGTTCTCAGCCTCCAGGTCTGTCCAGCCTCAGTGGGCAGCTTTGTTCAGAGTTCCCACTGCAGCCAGGAAATATTCCTGGCCAAATGCTGACAGGGATCTTCGGCCAAACGGGGGGGTTTCAATCCGGGCCAATCTCACACGGGTTCAGCCCTTTGTCTTTTGCCTCTTTGTACATCCTTTGGAAGTCTTTAAAACGAGGGGCACAGCCTAACCTGGCCTCCCCAAAGTGCATACGTCCCGTGAAGAGGAAGTCTCCATCTCCTGGCTTCACCCCACATTCCAGCAAGGTCTTTATTTGTCCTCTCCAGTTCCCACTCTCCCCTGTCAGCTGGAAGACTTTGCTCTTCTGCCTGTACAGTTTATTGACACCAACGTGAATTACGGATTCTTGCTCTTCTGCCTCGTTCGTTACGTTTTGAATGGAGCCTCTGATCACTGGAAACAGAAAAAGGGTTTAAGGATTAATTACTCAAAAATGCTTTGGAAGACCCTGGTCCAAACTCAGGCCTGTGCAGCCAGGGGAAATGACTTCACTACAGCAGCCCAAGCTTTGGTCCTTTGTTATTCTGAGAGCTAAGATTACCCAGTAACCTCCAGTATATGTTCCCATTTTTTACAGTTTATATTTGTAACCTGTCCAGCAAAAGGCACCCACAGATTAAATTTAAACAGAAAAATAACTACATCAGAAAAACAGCTTCAATCATGAAGAATTCTGAAAAGAAGATACGTGCTAAACGCTCCCTGACAACGTACTTTCTGTTCTTCAGCCACTACAGATACAGCTAATGCTAATTTCCCTTTTTAAAAGGGAAGCATGGACAATTAGTGAAACTTTTGGTCTTTTGTCAGGTCGACCAACACTGCAGGGCAACAAGTAATGGCCTGTCCTGGATGCACCCAAATCCTTGAGCTTCCACCCATGGTTGCTGTGTCACTCTGTCCACCCTGGGGAGGTGCCAGCTGGGCAGACAGTTCTGAGCTCCTCAGAGCTCTCCATGTGCCCTTAGACCACATTTTCTGCTGGTGGAGGTTGCCAGGTGTGAGGTGGGGTCTGCTGGGTGTTTATGGGAGGAGAAGGGATTGGGGAGACAGCAACTCACCGAAATCACTAGTGCAGACAGCCAGGAGGACCTCAGTGTCACTGCAGGGTCGGCAGGGAGCTGCACAGGAAGGGTCACAGTTAGCAAAGGACTAGGCAGCAGCAAATAAATAAACAAATTTAAATAAATAAACCATTTAAACTAAACAAAAACGTCACACACACACAACAGGGGCACAATCACTCCAGAGATCTGTCTGGCATCTCCAACACTACGAGAAATGGGGGCTAACCCTGGTTAACCCTAGAGCCTCCATGAGATTTTTGTACCCAAGCAGGAGTATGGCTCTCCTCACCAATCCTGCTGGGATATTTTGTGTAGCCAACATTGCACACACTCACTGCACTTATGCAAAATATATTTTGGTACTGGGTGAGTTTGCAGGGCGCCCTGCTGTAAATTCACTCAAAAGTTTCAGTTCGTGTGTCTTTTATACTCTGATGGCAAAGCTTCTCTCTTACAATTTCTATCAAGTGTTGTTGGGCCATTTAGTCATCACCACATCAAAGATCCAGGAGGTTACAGAGTGGGGGAGGCCAAGAAGGGAGGAAAAAACCCCAATGCATGTGTTGGAGGGCGATGAGGCAAAGCGGAAACTCGAGCCTGTATCTGTTTGAGCTCAAGCAGCACAAAGACCATTTCCTGTACTGCTGGAAACATTTGGATATCTGCACGAATCTAATCAATGCAAGAATGTGGCTCCTCTTTGTACTCAGCCAGATATTTCGGAGGAGTAGGTGCTGTAGTTGCAATACAGATGTTTCTATAACACCCCGTGGAGTTCAGGAATTTGCTTATGATCAGGATCTGCCCATGCTCAGTGAGTATGTCCTTGGTGCCACAAGGAGCAGAACCTTGTCTGTCACCTGGTGTCATCCCAGAAAAATGGAAACCCTGGATCAGCACAGGCAGAGACTCCAGCAAAGCAGGGCTCCTGCTGGAGGTGGCTGGAGGATGAAATTCCATCACACAGTTCACCATCAAACCCCAAACTGAAGCCACCTCTCTTCTCCCCACCCCTCATAAATTCGATTTTTGAAGCTCAGCATCTGAAAACACCGAGTTTAGGTTCCCAAATAGTCACTGCTTTCCTCTCCCCCTCCACCTGGTTCCCAGAGTTGATCTACTGCACTTAAAAGTAGATTTAAACTTGTCCACACAACACGCAGCTGGTGCCTCCAGTGCTCTGTCACCCTCCTGTCAGACAGCACAAGCCACTCTGACACAAATGGCAAATCTCTCCTTCTTTCCAAGGACCCAGGAAGGCAGTGATCCAGAAAGAAGGATTATTGAACCAAATCCACCAGATTTGCTCCAGTCAGATGATTCATACACAGTGTAACACGCTGTTTAATGGGATTAAAGGAAATGCAAAATGCACATTTCTGGGCAGGGATATTGGAAGGAATAAGTCAAGGAGCTTTAAAAGCTCCAAAAGAAGAGAAAAGGAATAGGCAAAATAGCTTCTGAATCAAATATATTTCTGTTCAGTTTGAATACCTCCAAAGCTTTCAGAAACAAGGCAGTTTTCCCTGCCCTTCTTTCCCCACATACTATTTCAGCTCTTTTTTTCAGAAAATGTTTAAAATCATGAGAAATGCAGAACCAGATGAAGCCTGGACATAACTGGAGTACAAATTCAGGCTAAAGATACTTCAAGTTTTAGACTCAGGAGATTTTGATCAGTGGCTAGATCAAATATACAAGCCTCATCTGACAAAGAAAATTGTAACAGAATCGTGGAATCATTCAGGTTGGAAAAGACCTTTTAAGATCATCGAGTCCAATCATTAAGCCAGCACTGCCATGCTCATCACTAACCCCTGTGCCCCACACTCATTTTGAGCACTTCCAGGAATGGTGATTCCAGCATTTCCCTGGGCAAGTCTCAGTGTGTTAAGTCACTAAACATCCAACTATGGACTTGTTTCATCCATGGCACCTCCCAAATCCATCCCTCCCTCTTCCCCAGCCTCCCTCTGTCCAAATGAGGACCTGACTTAGATCAACCAAACAGAGGGAACTTGCACAAATCCCATGGCATTTTCACATGGACACAAACTCCAAAACAAAATACAGCTGATGGACGTCCTCTAAACCCACAGCTGGATTTCAGATATTTCCTTCTGGAAAGACCTCATAATAAAAAGGCATCTCAGCCTTTTTAAGTTTTGGGTTAGACCAGACATCTCTGTAGTTCATCCAGCCCCACCAGAAAATTGAAAACACCGAAATGACTAAGGCATTTCTGTTCTCTAGAGGAGTGCAACACAACCAACAGCATTAGAGATGAAAAACAAAATGCTTTAAAAGTGGTTCCTTGCATTTAAATGGACTGACACAGTAATAAATCAAATGAGCAAATCTCCATGTGTACATGGAATCAAATCATTTTAATTGTGGACCCTAGGCAAAATCCTGCAGCCTTTTTAAATACAAAAGGAAATTAAAAATGCTCAGCATTGCTCACACTGGATCATTATTTAAAACCTGCTCCAGGTCCAGCTGACTCACAGCAGTGTGGTGGCATGTGAGCTGCTTTAACAACCATTTTCCACCACCCATCTCTGCAACTCCAGACAGATGAAGATCAAAAATCCTCTTCTGTGGGACAACTCCCACATCTGCATTCACAGAGTATCAAATAGATCTTGCAAGTGGCAAAAACAAGGTACGGAAGCACAGATGGAAAGCAACTTGTGAAGGATTACTACTGAGGTAAATGGACCATTAAAAAGCAAATAACATCCACTGGCTACAGCCAAAGCCTCATTACTATAAAGGCTCATAAAAGAAACTAAATCCTTAGGAGGTGGCAATGCCTACACCTTCTTTTGAATCACAGCCATGAAGGAATCTGTGTGTTTAACACAGAAGTTTGGGGCTTCAGCTGCAGTTCATTGCCTTTGGATGGGGCAGCAGGTGCTCTGCTCCATCCACGGGTCAAAATAACACACACACCTCAGGCTAGAACAGGAAGCATCCTTATGACTATAAAAAAAAAAATTAAAAAATAAGTGAACCCCAAGAAAAGCACTTCACTCATGCACAGCAGGTGAAGATGTTCATTTTCTGGGGAACTGGGCCTGGTTACTAAACAAGGCAGCTGTGCTTGCCAGATCCTGACTCTCTGGGGATGTCTGCAGGGCTGCCCAGGTTCTCACATCCAAAAGCCAGCCCATGAACTTGCAACAACAACATCAACGTCAGCTGCTCGAATTCCTTCAAACCCGATGAGCCAAAGAGCCTTAATTCATACAGCAGCAGGAGAAAGGTGGGGGATAAAAAAACAACCTAGAAAGGCAACTTTTTATTGAAGTGCTGTAAATGCCTGTATCCCAAGTCCACCACCAGTGGCATAAAGCCTGCATTGTGCAGTCGGCTGCCAGCTCTCCTGGGAGTGCCTTTGATGGATTTTGACAGTATCCTGACCTGAGGTAACCTGAGGCAGCCCTCTCACTCCAACGCCCCAGCCCAGCGCTCCAAAGGCCTCTCTGTTCACCTCCCCGCAGAGGGAGATGTAATTACATCATTCCTCACAGGCCAGCAGCCATGTCCCAGCTGCTCTGAGCGATTTGCCCTCTGAACCTGCTGTTACTGAGGAGGACGAGGCCATGCTAACAATAGACTGCACTTGTTGGCCAACAGCTCTGGCAAACGCACTGCTGGTCCTCTCCTGGACCTCTCCACAGGGAGGTAGAAATGGTGAGAGAGAGGGATGTGCCCTGAGGAGATGCCACCAGCCTCAGGTGGTCCCCAGCTCCACCAGCAGCAGGGAGCTGGGCTGTCTAGAAAGGATTTTCCCCAATATTGTGGGTGGGTTTGAGCACCCCTTTTGTGCTGCGGTTTAGCACGCTGCCCAAAGAGTGCTGGGAGGTGTCACTGGCCTGTCTCAGCTCACACACACAGCTCCAGTCCTTCCTCCTTTGGTCTGTGAGCATACAACCCTTCTTTCCTTGCAAAAGAGGAGGTGGGGGCCACGGAGGGGCCGTGGTGGAGGATGACAGCTCCCTGCAGGACACACGCAGCCCAGACGTGCTGGCTCTGCCTGCAGGCGTCACAGAAACCACATGAAGGGGCCTGGTCTTCTTTTGAAACATTTGTGTTTCAACAGCCACCCATGGGTCTGACTGACCTGACCTCACCCCAAAAACCAGCTTCCAGCCCACAAGAAAGAAGTTTCCTCTGCCTGTCCAGATTTTTCTCGACACACTCCATGATGTCACAGCCACCAGGACACTGAACAAGCCACGCTGCAGGTCCCTACACCCCATCCCAAAAAACTCCACTGAGTGAGCCCTAAAGACTTTCCCCATGCTGTGTGCCCAGCTCGGCTGTGCTGAACACCCACCCCCGTGCAGGCAGCACGCACAGGAAGAGACGCACTTGAAGCAGAAGTGAAAATGTTGAACACAAAGTAATTGCAGAAAACCACTTCACCGAGGAATGCCCTTTGGTTTGGTGAAGAAGCGGGCGCACGCGTGCCGTGTGGTGAAGGTGTGGAGGCTGGGGGAGGAAAACACAGGGCTCTTTATCTGCCCTTCCATGGCACACATCACCCACACCTCAGTACTTCTGAACAGCCATTTGATGAGCAATCAGACCTTTTCAGGCATCAAAGGCTGCCAAGGAGGTCCAGGCAGGGGTGAAGCGTAATTTTCTGTTCATTTAAAGGTTTAAAGCTTCTGATTAAAACAAGTAGTCTTTTTCTCTTCAAGACATTCAGATGGGTCTTGTTGCAGTCCTTGTACTGCAGCACCTCCACACACAGATCCATCTCCCTCAGCCTGGCATCAGACTTAGTTCATATGGAATAAAGGAACCCACCCACACCTTTCAAATTCTTGCTGCCAGCTCTGCAACTGGCAGCTCTTGCTGGCAGCACCCAGACTGGAAAGAGCATCACAGGGTGAGTGTCCTTCCTGGAAACACAGAGTGCAGACTTCCCAGAGCAGATTATAAAAATAGAAATGTGGTTTCTCCAATAATGGTGTGTTTCTCCATTATTTTTCTGAGTCCTAAGCAGAAATGATTATGTCTCAACTGCTTACTGGATCAGTGACTTAGCTGGGAGACAAGAGTTTAGGGACAAACATCATATGAGCAAGAAAAAAAAAATATCTTGCCCTGATCCTGCTTTAACTAATTATAAAGTGAAATAAATCTTTGTAATTATTTCTTCTTAAGTATACCTGTGCTTCCTCTCTGAAGGAGCATTTCTTCCATGAAGCAAACCTCTCACAGCTCTTTACCCCAAACAAAAAAAAAGATCTGCTTTGCAGTGCAGGTGGGCAAGAATTTGCTAACCACTCTGGTTTACCAGGCTGTGACTCGTCCTTTCCTTTCTTGATACACCTCAACTTTCCTCGCCACCTCAGAAAGCTCTTCCTGAGCAAGCCAAAACAACATTCAACCTCACAACCCCCACGCTGAAACACCACCTAAGATGACATCGATGCATCTGCACAGTCAGTGCATCTCATATTGAGGAGGAACTGGGAGCTGGGGCCAGCAGAGCTGCATCCAGCACACCTGCATTTAACACAACACACCCAGGGAAAACAGGGCCAGAAGACACAGAGCCTCTCCACAGCTGGCCTGGAAATTACTGACACCCTGTCACAACACACAGAGGAGCTCTCTCATCACTCCTTTGTTTTACAAGGTCTTCCTGTCTTTGGATGGGGTAGGATTACAGGGCTTTCTGCAAGCACTGCACTTTTTCCAGCGTTTCAGTAGGAAAACACCAAGCCAGGGAACAAACAGGGGAGCTGGACTTGCCCTGCTCCCAGCCCTCTGGATCAATCAGACACGGGACCACAGAATCACAGAACAGTTTGGGACAGAAGGACCCTAAAGATCACCTCATTCCCACCCTCTGCCATGGGCAGGACACCTTCCACTATCCCAGTTTGCTCCAAGCCCACCCAACGTGGTCTTAAACACCTCCAGGGATGGTGGAGCCACAGCTTCACTGTGTCAGTAACCTCACTGTCCCCAGAGCAAAGAATTTCTAACATCTAATCTAAATCTTTCTTCCTTTAGTTTAGAACTTATCCCTTATCTTATCATTATTTGCCCATGTAAAAAGACACTCTCCCTTTTTTTTGTTAACCCCTCTTTAAAGCCACAATGATGCCGTGCTTTGATGAATACAAAGTTAATGCTATGAGTAACACAATGAGAGAGTTTAGAGCTCTTCTGAAGGCAGAAATGTTCATCCCCCTGTTTGTTAGGAAGTTAATCTGAGCCCCTGTGATGAGCAGAAGAGGCAACTTGGGACAAGGATCATGAGCACAGATACAAAACTCAAAGATTCCCTTCTCACAGCCACAACACAGCCAAGATTTGGTACAGGACAAGGTGGTGAAACAATATAATGATGCTGCAATGGACATCCTTCCCTGACCTCTCTGTATGAAGAAGGTGATTTTACCCCTCCAGAAAAGGAAGTGTCAACTCCCATTCCTTGCCTTAGCTCGTTTCTAACACTCAGTTCCACTTGCACATATGTACAAGTTTCCAGAAGTAACTTGGAAAATATAGACACTGGCCAAGAACAATTTGAACCTGCAAATAAATTTAATGAAATGCAGACTTCTGCAGGCTGTGGCATGGGCTGTGCCAAGAGAATCGAGTTAATACCACTTCCTTCCTGCAAAGAAAGGATAAAAAAAGCATATTGTAAAACCTCACCATTAGAGATGTGATGACCTTTGTGTTCTGAGAAACGTTAGGACAAGAGATCATAAACCAGAAATTTATCTTTTCACAGAACTGTCCTCCAAGAGGGCATTAAAGTCCCTGAATACCAAAGATTAACAAAGAGTAAACAATGTGAGGAAGAGATTTGGTACTAGGCAAGCTCCATTTGCAACAGCTTTCAAATTGAAACTTGGCTCAGCAGACACAGAGCACGTAAGGATCCTTTGGGATTGATGCCTCTTTGCTGTTCCAAGATGCAGCAGCCATTCTAACAAATGAGCTGAAAGGTCAGCTAGAAAACACAGCCATTTGTTTAAAATTTAGAATAAAACAAAACAAAACAAAGGGAATGAGAAAACCCACAGAGCAGTTTTTATTTAAGCAGCTTTAAGCATTATCAGGCTCTACCTCCATGCATGAGTTGCATCAACCCAGGAGAAGTGATGGGAAGTGTCACAGCTTGAAGACACTTCTTTGTGTCCCTGCTCTTGTGGCAAAGCCCAGCACTGGGGTGGGCAGAGACAGAATGGTGGCTGGATCAGTGCCAAATCCCAGGCCAGCTCCTACACTTACCCATTGCATCACAGCTCTGCAAAAACCCTCACTTACAGGCAAGCCTGCAAGATATTGTGGCCAAAAAGGCCCTCTCAGCAGATCAGATGTCCAGTTAAATTCCTCTCTCTGCAGAGCCCAGGAAACAAGAAGTGTCTCTGCAGCCACACCAGCCCACGTTCCTGTGCAAGCAGCACCTGTACACATCTGCCTTTTTTTTTTTTCTCTCCTCTTCTCCCTCCCTAACTGCAATTAAAGGGAAAAGATGGCAGCAAGATAACTGCTGGGAATTTCTCCTGCTCTACGTGCACAAGACACCACTATAAAGCCATAAAAAAAGCAGCTCTATTTGACTATCTCACAGAAAATACCTCTCTCCTTCCTCAAATCTACCACTACTGCCCAAGGGGGATTACGAGTGGGAAACACGAGGTGAAATGAGCTGCTGGAAGTCAGAGGTGCCTCTGGATGGTTGAGAGGTTCCTCTGATCCCCTCTGACCTGCAGCAGAAGGGCTGGGGCAGAGTGTTCCTCACTGTCACCCCAGGAGTGTCCAGCACTGCACCCCTGCACTGCCCACCTGCCACACAGGACCAAAGGAAATGCTGCCCCTGACTCAAAACCAGAAATTCACTCTGAAAATATTTCTTCTTTCTTCTAAAGAAACCATCACGCCAAAGCCTTGTAAAAGCTCGCACAGGTCAGATCTGGGAAAACGTGAATTTATAAAGTTTTTGATGTCTTGTTGGGTTTTGTCTCCCATAGCCAACACAGCCCTCAGCTGTCATGCAGTGCTTGCACAGCAGAAAATGAACAAGAGTAAGGTGTTTTTCACTCCCATGCCCTGGGGAAATTGTGCAGCCAAGCATTTCTCCCTGCCCCTGCCAGGGCTATAGGAGAGGCTGGAGCCAGCACCTACTACCAGGCTGGAAATCTGCCAGGAACACAAAAGCCTTCCCCTCCCTCCTCCCCTTGGTCCAGTCCATTAATGACTCTGATGGAGCAGAGGAATAGAATTAAGAAACAAGTGGCTGGTTAAAGTTAAACCCTGAGAGTGGAGTAATGACAGATCAAAGATTAAGTGAGTCTTAAAAAAAAAAAAAAAAAAAAAAAAAAAAAAAAAAAAAAAAAAAAGACACTGTGAAANAAAAAAAAAAGCATAGATGCACTCAGCTCCACACAGGTCCTTCTTCCTGTTTCTAGAAATCAAATTCTTTTTGGTATGTGGGAGAGCTCTGAAGGAACAAGGCCAGTTCTCATTATAAAACCATGTTTATTTGATCAGCCTATTCCTGAGGAGGGCTGTGGAGGGGCTACAGCTACACAGGGAGAGATCCTCCATGCTGTAACATTGTTCTGTGTAACAGTAAAAGCTTTGAGATACAGCACCTTTTCTTACTTAAAAGCACACCCTGCTTGGCCATATCAAGCTCATCCACCAGTTCTACACAAGAATTTTTTTTTTTCTTCTAGATTTCTGATATCCATTTGCAGATAGAAGAGATTGATGCAGATCTGCTGGCAGTTCTGGTGGGGCATCCTGTGCAGACAGGAACGATCCTGGCAGGCAGAGAGGGCAATGGAATGAATGCCTGTGCATTTCCCAGCACCACTGATCCCTTCAGCTCTCCCAGGGCTTCAATAAATGCAGAGAGGATATGGGCAAACACCAGGGGTGATGCCCATTGCAGGAGTTAATGCTCAAATCCCATAAAAGAGGTGTCTGTACAACCCATACCAAAAAAAATCCTTCCACAAATCTGAACCAGCACCAAAGGTTAGCTGGATCAAGGCTGACATAGGGCAGCAGCTTTTCTGAGCCGCTATGAAACCTGCCAAGGTCAGACATAACACATCACAGCTTTAGGTCCAGGATATCTTCCAAGTATCTGTGCAATATTTCAGTGAATATTTTCTGGCTTCTAGCACAGATTGAGGTGAAAGAGATTTTCTGTCCTGCAAATCAAGGCTCCAGCACAGGAAAGATCTGGCCCATGTTTCAGTCAGTGGGAAGAGGAATGCAGCTTCCCCGCCCTCTCATCCCTTCTTTAACTACAGCCTCAGGAATTAGCAAACTAAACAGTTTTGCAGAGCAAGCACAGAGCTTTATTAAAGACTGCCAAGCAACTGGGCTGGATTGCAGCTCTGTTTGGGCCCATCTTTGGTGGTACACAAAGGTCAGAGCAGAGCAGAGCCCCAGCTGCCCGGACAATACACCTGACTGCTTATTGGTTTTGACTGCCCACTGAGTTGGGAAATAAGCTAACGGCATTTGTGGCCAGTCTAGCAAAAATAAGCTATTTTCTCTCCCCCTCTCCCCTGCAGCTGTGTATTTATCATTGCAGCCCCACTGTCACCTCCTCTACCCACTGCAAAACCAACTCCTATCTGACAACATCAAAGCATGAGCAGAGAAGATGCTGGCAAAACCATTTTCTTGGGAGAAGGAGAGATTAAATTAGGGCGTTCATCCAATTTTGGTGGGGGCTTTCTTTTAGGTGAAGGCTTCTTAATCCAACATTTTTGTCAGGTCCCCAAATCACCCTTGCTGGATTCAAGATGATGTACAAGCCTGTGCATTCCCCCAGCATCAGATCAGCACTTTGAAACCATTCCACACAGGAAAAAAAAAAAATCAAAAACTTTGTTCTCAAACTCTCCCACCCAGTCAATCATTCACCTCAAACCTGACCATTTCAGGCACATGAATAATTGGAGCAGGTTTCCAGCTTCTCAAAATTAATCCCACTCCAGGCAGTGTTATACTGCAGCCAGCCTGATCCAGCTAGATGCTGCTCCACGACACAGGGTTCAGTGGCACGTCCTCAAAAAACAGCCTTAATGTGTTTTTTGCACATTAAGGTTAGGGAATGCTGTTTATATTTTCATGGTTACTTTGTACCAAGCTTGGGATCAGCCATTTCTATGGGAAAGACAAAGTTAGTGTGGAGAAATCCTGCAAGGAGGGAGAGCACACACCAAAAAAAACAAAAAAAAGCCCATTTGAAATATTGTATCCTAGAGCAGGAGTGTCAGAAGGATCCCTTCTACAGCCACTAATTGCAGCATATTTTGAAAAACTTGCAATAAAGGCTGATTTCTGATGTTTTTTCTCTTAAAACTTGTTTATGACCTTTTGGAGAAAAGTCAAGCAAATCATCAAAGCTCCAGGTGCACAGGTGAGCCAGCCAGCAAGGTGTGCTCAGCTTTACAGGGCAGATCCCTCAGCTTTGCTGTTTATTATTCATTTCTCCAGCAAACCCTAAATGGGAGGAATGCAGTATCAACCTGTTCATAGAGTGACAGCATGGTTTGGGTGGGAAGGGACCTTAAAACCATCCAGCTCTAACCCCTCAGCCCAAGAGGTACAAGAGCTTTAACCTGCACAGAAAACAGGGAGGGGAGAAATACAAAGCAAGGAATTTTTCTCATCATGAAAAATCATTCTGCTGAATTATTTGCTAGGCTCTGATTAAGTGGTGTGTGCTCCCACTCTGCCACACAGCACAGTGCCAACGTCTCAGATGGTCACAATTACTCAGGCAGAACCTGTGCTAGGCATAAAGGTCACGGGCACTTTCAGTTTAAGTGTTCCAAGAGCTTCTTTCCATCACCTCTTGTGCCCACAGCAGCGAGGAGCTCGGTCATGGTTACCCTGGCACAGCAGGCACAGCCTCCTGCTCGCCAGCCTTGGCACAAAACACCACAAAGTTTCCATTCTGACAAGAAGTGATAAACACACCAGTGTGAGGATGGTGAAACACTGGAACAGGATGCTCAGAGTGGTGGCAGATGCTCTAAAACTGGAAACATTCAAAGCCACTTTGGACGGGGCTCTGAGCAATGGGGGGCAGTGGAAGGTGTCCCTGCACGCTGCAGAGGGCTGGGCTGCATGGACTTCAAAGATCTCCTCCAAAATAAACCATTCTGTGATTCTATCATCTGCTGCTTCAGGTTACAAAGCTAACCAGCACATCCAGCCTCCAAGAAAAATAACAAAAAACAAAAAAACCAAACAAAAAAAAAAAAAAAACCTAAAGATTGGATATTTGTGAGGAACCAGAGGAAAGCATGAGAAAAGGAGCCTCCAAGGTGGAGTGACAATAGAGCCCTGGGAGGATACCTGCAGAGATGGGGCAGATTGGTGCCCCAGCTCTGCCAAACACACTCTCATTAAAGATCAGAAGTTAAGAAGGGTGCTTTAAAAAGCCATTTGTTAGCAGAAACACTGCTATAGCCCAAATACTTCTGAGCTTCCTGAATTTCTGATCTGTTTTCTCAGGACAGTGAATTAACAGCATGCAGGAAATAGCTGAATACTGTCAATTACTTAACTGGATTTATCTGGTTTTGCCTTGTTTTTCAGATAGCCACATAAGTGTTGGACCTCTCATGTATTAAAACTCTCAGCCAGGCACCCAGCATTAATAAAGAAAACATATAAAACAGTTAATAGAACCTGCACCAAGTCTGTAGATGCCATCAAGATAAAGGGGCATTTTTGTTAAAGTTTGACTTCTTTACTACACAAAAGCAGGTGGGTAATGAAAGGGCTTTCAAAATACCCTCTGAGCTCTGACAAGTAAATTACAGACATCCCCAGGAGTGTGCAATGGGAAAAGCAAACTACACAGCTTGAACAAAGCTGGACCCAGAGCTTGATGAGACAGTCTTGAAACACAGATTTGAGGTAACAAAATAAAGCTGCTTTTGTGGGACAGGGAGGAGGATTCACCTTCCTCTCCAAAACTTTTGGTCAAACCTACAGATTCTTGTTTCAGGTTAGTTGAGCTGAAGCTGAATTACTCAAAAAATAAATTATTCCCAAGGCATCTTCACAGTTTTCATAGAAATTTAATGCAAGCACTGTGCTGTGGTGCAAGGCAGACCTAAACCAGGCACAGCTGAGAAGCTCCTGTGGGTCAGAACCTCAGAAAACTTGTAGGGAATACACGGCCAAACAACACTTTTGCCAAAACCTCCATCTACTCGCCAGTATGGGCAGCACAGCTGATACTCAAGAGGATTTTCTTCCAGCACAAGCAGAAAAGATTACAATCAACAGAACTCAACAATTCAAACAAGTTCTGCTGATTCTCCAGTGGCCTCAGGCCAAAATGTCACAGCGCCTCAGTTCTTCATTTGGGCAAACACTGAGGCTGCAGAGCATAAACTGGAGTTAATGGAGCATCAGCGTGGATGGGAATGATAAAGGGCTGCAACCCAAAGCCTCATCTGAAATCAAAAGCACTTTCAGTCAACCATCACTTTGGATATGAAGAGGGAACACACCCATCACGGTGCCTGAATTGTCAAGGTGACCCTTCTCAGGGATTACTCCCATGAAATGGTGGCAAGCACTGTGGCATGTTTGCCTTCACTCCTCTTCCCATCTGAAGAAACTACAACCCCACA
The DNA here is from genome assembly GCA_013400435.1 of Pycnonotus jocosus. Taxonomy (NCBI): domain Eukaryota; kingdom Metazoa; phylum Chordata; class Aves; order Passeriformes; family Pycnonotidae; genus Pycnonotus; species Pycnonotus jocosus. The sequence goes on from VWYP01004812.1 coordinate 18,815, forward strand.
GAGATGCATTTGTTCTGACTGTTACTATCATGGTAAAAAACTTTCCACACCAGAGGTCAGCAACCTGAATTAAAATCTACCAGTACAGCACAAATTCTTCCTACACTTGGAAAAATCTTGAGAGAATTTCAATGCCTTGTAGTAAGGCAGAGTCAGAGCCAAGAAAAGGGTTAAGTCCCCAAAATCTAGGAAATTGTTAAGACTGCCCTGTGTCATTCAGCTTTTCCAAAGAAAGGGAAAGGCCAATGCAAAACCTGCAAATGTTTTGTAATGAATTATTTGCTAGACTCTGATTAAGTGAGAAAGAATGGCTGCAAACTAATAAAACTTGAGGATTTCTAATTAAACCGCAGGCACCATGCCAAGCATTGTTGATTTGTTGATGCACCCTACAATGTCAGGACTCTAAGGACAGGTCATTAAAGTATTAAACAGATGACTTACACCCTTTAATCAGCGCTGGGATGCCAGGTTAGGAAGAGAGAGTAAATTCAAGGGCAGAGTACAACAATTATCACCAGGAAACAAACACAGCACTTAGGGAAAGAGGGGAGAAGTTGTTAGCAAGTAGTTATTGCACAAGGAAAGGGCTGGATGACTGAGCCCCACACCTGGGGCTTTTATGATCGTCATCTCCCCACTCTGAAGGAGCAAGAAAATCATGCAATATGTGCGATTTTCAGCTCTTTGCCATCACAAGAAGCACTGCAGCTTCCTCTGCTCAGCACATCTCAGAGCCCATCTACAACAGCATCTCACATCTTTGTCACCTCTTCACACCTACTGCCAGCTCTGCTCAGCTCTCAATGTGCAACTGAGACAGCAGCAGCCTCCTTTTTCCAGAGTGCAGCAGCCAAAAAACATCAGCCACGTTTGTGAACAGGGGACTGAAGCAAGGGTGGTGGGAAATGCAGAATCCTAAAGTCAATTTTCAGCTCCTTTAAGGTCAGCACTTGCCTCTGACTTGAGCCTCCTCTCCAGTGCAGAAATCTTCAGTGATTTTAAACTCCCCCTCCAAATGAACAGCTCAGTAAAGGGCGTTTCGGTCTGAGGTTTCACAGAAAAAACGAGAAGCAGCTCCAGGAGAAAGGAGGTCCACGAACTGCAAAGAGCCTCAGATATATTGCTCTGTGGAAGCCTCACAAGGCAGCAATTTGGCAGTTCCCCCAGACGTACAGATATTTATAGGAAAATAAAAGTGCTCATCTAAGTGAGTAGTGGAAAGAGTCATGTATGGCATTTTCATCGTGTTTTCACCCCTGCACAGCCCCTCCCCGGAGTCTGGGGATCCAAAAAAAGGCAAGAGAAATCATTTAAAATACAATAGAGATCCCCAGTTTGCCCTGAAGGCTCTGCTGATGAACTATTAAAAAGCTGCTTCTAGCCAAACAAGACACTTGGAGCACGGAGCAGATTCCCCACCACATTGTTTCATAAGACAGCACTGAAATTCAACCAGTGTCTGTTACAGCTGAAAATACAGCAGTCACTGAAAAAGTGATTTAATGTGCCTATTAAAGAGGAAGGCTGTAATTGGATTCAGTTTGACTTCTGAACGTCCCTGAAAAAAATACACCCATCAGCTTAAAAAACCTCCAAGATTTTATGTGGAAAGAAGAGCATTTAGCTCTGAAAACACAGCAGTTTGTGCTGGCTTGTGAGGGTGAAGGATGTCAGCAGCAAGTCCTCAACACTAGCAAAGCTCAGGAGAAGCCCTAAGTGCAGATTAAACCCACAAGTGATGAGCAGTGTTTCTGTCAAATTATTTCACTATATGTAAAAACAAGTGCAACTTTTTTTGGGGAAAAAAAAAAAGAACACAGAACTTTTCTTAGTAAGTTGAAGTGACTTCTCAAAAGCCTGTCTGTGTCTCCATCCTCACAGCCCGACAGAGAAAGCAGCACTGGATCTGGGAACATTCTCCAAATAACTGATTAAACAATGTATTTCATGTCCTCTGCAATGGAATTTTACTACATAGCTGAGATTCTGGACAGTGTATTCATCTTTGCACAAATGATCTGACTGGGAAAGCAGCTCAGCAGAGATACCCCACTTCATCTGCAGCACTTTTTGGATGGAGCAGAGCAGCCTGCTCAAAATGCAGAACAGCCAATAATAAGCTGCCACTTGTAGCATGGCAAAAGTAAAGGCAGTGACTTCGAATTTAGAATATTTGTGTTTATATTTTTCCTTTGTTTTAATGGCAAAGCTGCCACCTGTCAGTTCCCGGGGTTACTGCATCAGCCCTGAGCCCAGCTCTGCTCTGCTGAGTCCAGCTCAGAGCTGCACAAAAATAAAACCCCATCGGAGCTGGCGTGACAACATCCAGCACTGGCAGGGCTGCACAAACACACAAACAGGCACTGCAGAGCCTGATGTGGAAAGCAGCCAGGGGAGGGGAGAGGATGGAACAAGTTCTGCAATCATTTATCCCAGAGAAGATATCCCTGGAAGATACAGCTGCGGTTTAATTAGTCACAGCAGCCTTATCAAGCAGCATCTCCGGCAGAGCATGTGGCATCAGCACGGCAGAGCCTGGCCAGCCTCCACACGGCTCTTGGGCCACACCAAACATCGGCTTTGCCCTGGGCTGACTCATCCCAAATGTGCTCTCAGGACTCTTCTCGTTGCCTTCACCCACAACAGCAAAGGCAGCCCACATTGCAAAAGAGAAATCTGGCTGAAAGAAATCTGGTTCCCCACTTAAAATACCTAAACCTTGAAAGCCTTGCAGTCATTTGAGACAAACTACCCTAAATCTGCAATTCCTTGGGCTATCCTGGAAATCTCCAGTCATTGGTTTTGGGGATAAAAGCTAGAGGCAATCCTGAATGGGTAAGATGCATGAACCAGATCCTGCCTATCTAAAAGGAAATCCCCTTCCACCCTGTCATCCTCCCCAGATTCCAGTTTTTCTTCTCAAACTCTCTAATTGCTCAGCACACCTAGGTCACACCTACAGCCATTGTTCCAAATGCTCTTTAGTACCAGACTTTACAGGCTTGTAAGAACTTTCCGTTTGTCCACTCCTTGTTCCTATAAGTTTTGATTGGAGCAAAACTCCTCCCTACAAAACTTGCTTTTCACAATGCTTGAGAGAGAAGACAACAGTGTCCTGTAAAAGTATTGTCTTGGTGTTGAAGAGCTCTGCCATGGCACAGTAATGCTCAGGAGAGTGTAATAAGGAGAGCTGAGGAAGAAACACACCATTTCCTTATTTGAATTTAAAAATAAAAACCAACAAAAATAAAAACAAATAAAACAAAAACCAGAAAAAGCAATAATTAGGTCAGCGAGTAGCACTACTTGCAAAGGGAAAAAGAAAAACACTGAGGAAAAGGAGTGCCTCCTTGTTCAAATGTTTGTTATTCAAAACATGCAGCAGGGTCTTAAAAACAGAGTTAAAAAGTAGTTAGAAAAGTGTTACAGCAAGGCTGGGAAGCCCAGTTTATCTGGAGTTCAGGGCAGGGTAAAGCTAGCTCCTGTAACACACCCTGCCCCTGCAAGGGGAGAATCCTTCACACTGTGACCCTCAACAAATCACTGGAGTTCAGCCTGTGCCACCAGCTTCCAAAATACAACAACAAACCAAAAACACACAAATCAATTCTTCTGCAATAGTTGTGTTTATAAAACATGTCCTTAAAAGCACGCAAAACTCACATCCAGCCACTTTCCCACTCACTCACTCATTCAGCCATCTGTTACCCATCCAATACAGGACGTGGAAGTCTGACAATGGCCCAGAACTCACCAGAAGCTGTGTGCAAATCAGCTGCTATTCCCTTGCTCATCAATTCGTACTGGAAGCCTGTAATTTTCCTGCTAATGTCCTGCTGAGGAGTGGCCTCCACAAACAGCCCCCCCTGGTCGTAGCCAAAGCAATACACTCTGCTGGGGCTGCGGTCTCCATCTCGCACCAAGAGTTTCAGTTCTCCAGTTTTTTCCAAATAAATATTTGCTCCTGCAGAGTCTTTGAAGGGCTTTATGCAAACAGTCAAGTGTTTGTAAGAGGCAGGTGAAATATTGGGTCGCAGGTTGACTATGAGGGCTCCCGTGGGGTACATCCACTCTATGGAGCCTTCAGAACAGCGGAGGTAGACCTGTTCAACATCCTTCCTGTGAGACTCGTGGGTTAAGCCACTGGAGGAAGAAAGAAACAGAAGGTTAGGGAAATGACAGAGCTAACAATGTGAATGTCAACCTCAAACCTTGCAAAAACACACAGCAAGAAATGCAGGAAGCCCAGGACATTGCTGGGTGTTGGCCCGTCCAGCTCAGCAGCACAGGTCTCTTGCAACATTTCAGCCTTAATATTATGAGACAATTTTAAATCATCCCCCAGAAGAAAACGTCAAACCACTAGTAATAGGCTTCAAAATTAAGTAGGATATAAGCACATGATCAAAAGCAATTCAATTACTACAGGCTCAGTTACTGCCCATCAGCTGAGCTGTGCACAGTGAGTGAAACACGTACGCTCACACTCCCTTCCTGGTGGCTCAACCCAGCATGTTCTCCAGCTTCTCCAGCAGATCAGACTCCACCTTTTTTCAAGTACTTTGTTCCCCTTCCAAGTCTATATTCCCAATGGATCTGAAACTGGGAGGGATGCCAAGCTCACCCTGTAAACTGCAGCAAAAGCAATGCTCTGCGTGCTGCAGATACCCTGGAGCCCAGCTGGGCAGCCCTGATCCCCACACTGGGAGCTGAGGACAGGAGAGAAGACACCTCACTCCTTTGTCATAGCTGGGGAGGCACTGAACTGTGCTGCTTTTTTTTTGGTAGGAACTTGTTCCTCCACTGCCTCTCAAAATAAGGTTTAAGATAATTTTATCATTTCTACTGGTGGGCTACAAGCAGGCACAGAGCTGTGTTTAGCAAGAAAGAAAACATTTACTATGGCCAAAAATGAACACCCCAACAACCATTTCACAGAGACCACAGGGATGGGACAGGAGAGCAACACAAGGTGCTGGGGCCAGCTGCTAAACAGAATGAGCAGTAAATCCTCGTGGCTTGTTTGCTCACTGCCCAAGCTGAGGGCAGCTCCACACAATCCCTGCTGCCCCATCACTGATGCTGCATTAACCCCACCAGCTCCTTCCCCAGAGTGAGTCCAAGCCCCAACACAACACTGCACAGTGCAGGCACTGCAGTTGGGAGAACAAGCTGTGGGAAGCCTGATTTATTGGCTGCAGAATTTGGGCTATTAGGGAAAAATCCTTGGGTCCCAATCTCTGTCCTGTCACAAACCTATTGAAGGAGCATAAGCAAATCACCTCACCACCAAGCTTGTTTCTCCTCCTATGCTCTGAGCACCTTGCTCCCAAACACAAGCACCCATTATCATGTAGAGGACTACCCAAAAACAGACTCTATCACCTCACAGGTCTGCTTTGCAGGACTTTAGGGGAGCTTCACAACATCCCCACTTGCAGGCAGATGAATCAAGACAGGGGAAAAAATAATTTAAAAGGATTAAGTCTGAGGTTACACAGGAAATCTGGCAAAATCGTATTTTAGTGTAGTGCAAGTGATGACATCAAGTGCTGGTTCCTCAGCAGAAACCTCCAAATTCACAGTTCCCCATCCCAAAAACATATTTGGGTACTGAACAGGGTCTAAATTCAAGTCAGCACTTAGAAAGTAACTACAAGCAATGTGTAAAAGGGAAAAAACCAAACCATATGGTTTGCATTTACTGTTGACGTGACTCATTATTGTGAGTGTCGGTGTGACCCACTTGATAGAGGTTACATGAGGAAGCTCAGAAAGAAAAAAGTCATATTTAATAACAATAGAGCCTCCAAACATGTGCTTTTGAAGAATCTTGAAAGCCACATCAAGAACACAGATGAGGAGGAAAGAAGGATGAGCTTTTAACCTTTAGTCTCTTGCCCTCAAATTCAGTAGTACTTAGCACATTCAGGAAACTTCACTTGCAAAGGGATATTTCAAGTTGACTGTAAATCCACATCTGGTCCACAAAATCAGTTTTCACCACAGCACACACATGATGCCACTCAACAGAAAACACAGAAGTCTGTTTATGTGCAAGCTGCAAATAAACAAAATTAAACAGTGTGAAGGTTATCCCTCAGCAAAGGGGCAGAAAGTTATCCTCACACATCACTTGTCCCCACTCAAGACACCAAAACAAGCTGCAGAGGTTTTGCAGGGCTTATACTGGCACATTCCAGCCTGAGTGCTTAAACAGAAGGAAGATACCAGGAGCAAAACTCTGAACTCATGCAGTGAAACTTCTGTCGCAAGTGATCCCAACAACACTGAGGCAGTGAATTTCTGCCAGAGGGGAGGGAAA
>VWYP01004822.1:0-36720 GCA_013400435.1 Pycnonotus jocosus
CCTTTTTCCTTTCCTTTCTTTTCTATTCTATTTCCTTTCTACTTCATTTCTATTTCATGCATCACATTTCTTTGATCATATTATCTGTCAGACTCAGTAGCGAGTTCATTTCCCAGATTTTCTTTGTCCATTTCAAAGCTGAACATGATCATAAAACTGGAGTAGTGACTGAAAAATCCCGCAAAAAATTAGTCCCAGTAAAGCAAAATTAGTGTGATCTGCATTCAGATCTTTGCTAGAAATTTTCCAGTAAATACTCACATTATCAAAGAGAAGTGATTTTGAATTAATCCTGATAGAACTTTTACAGAAGTTATTTATAAGCTCATAATTGTATCTATTTGCAGCCAAAACCTTATTTTATGAATTATGCATATACAGCAAGACAGCAGAAACCTTTCTGTGCATTACTTTTTGATTATTTAACTGTTACTAATACACTTTGAATGCTGGATGTTTGGAACAAGGAATTCCCAATCACCAGGTCAATAATTTTTTTTGTAAGCGTCTGATTTCTTCTATAACCAATTTTGAATAGCAAATGCCTTCAGCAAAACCATAGGCACAAAAAGTAGCTAAAAATGGCTTGAACTACAGGTTACATCTCATTTAGGGTTTTTTTCACAATCTTATCAAAGCCACAAACGGTGCCTATTAAACAGAAGTGAGATATTTACTGAGATATCTACAAGTGAGAGATTTACTGCTCTCCAGGCATTCTCCTGTGATGAAGCAATTGTTGCAGGGTTCTGACAGCCATGCTGCTGCCTTGTTTCCTTGTTTCCTGCTCCAAGGAAGGAGGAGTGCCATGTGTATGCGTGCCCAACGCGCCAGCTCTCGCTGTAGGAACACAAGCATGGGCCCATTAAAGAAAGAAAAAGCACACAGCAGGCCTGTGCCCTGAGTATTGCTGGCATGCTGTGGAGGAGTGGCAGGAACCCACAGGTCTGTCACTCTTGTTTGGCACAGGAAAAACATCAGGGCATAGGGATGACAGCAACCCTTCCTGGTGCTGGCACGAGCAGATCTGCAGCTTGGTCCATTAATCTTGAAACCAGCAAGATCCAGCAACCATTTGGAATTAAGCACATCCTTACATGCACAGCCAAGTCACTGCTAGCACCCTGTATGGCTGAGCCTGGGCTACTGTCTCCTCAAGAGACAGGTGCTCAAGAAAAGTTGAGGGATGTATGCATGTCTGGACATCCACTGAAATATTTGTAACAGCCCGACACACAAGATACTTGTACATATACATTTTGAGTGAAAGTATTTTGGACAGGGAGGGGGACAAAAATTGCAGCATTTAGGATGACACACTTAAGTCTGAGACATACAAAACAGCAACAAAACTAATGCTTGTGCTCAGTCTCCATGGCAGCTACCCCTTAGATCTTCATAGCCTTTGCCTTGCTCACACACAGACAAATATACCCACATGTGTATATGCCCTTCACACTATTGGCTTGTAGGTCATCCCTGAATATTTGTGAGGAAGTAGATCAAAAGAAATGAAGCTTGAGTTCCCCCTCCAGTTGGTTCTCTGGTGGCATCCACCCCATGAGCTCAGTGGGCAGCAGAGAGGAAGCAGCCACACAGCTCCTTGTCCTTGGCTGGCCAGGTGAGACCTCCCAGCACAGTGCTGCATCACACCCATGCAGGAATCACCAACAGGTGGCCTGGATGCCTTCCCGTTACAATTTTAACATTATATGCTCTGGCTGCAGCTTAAAACTGGCTGAGCAATCTTCATTCTAAAAGCAGGAAGTGCATTTCATTTGCATAGCTCTGATGGGATTAAAGGAGGCATTAGAGTAATTAAGGTCAGAGGGGCTTACCATTTTACTAAATCCCTAAATCCACCTCCGCTCCAACATAATTCAACAATATCATGGGGCAAAAGGTCACTGAAACAATTTATGTCTGTCTAGCCTTCCGTCAGAAAGAGATAAACCCTTTTCTGGACAAAGAGCTTTTTGGACAGTACACATATATATTATTTCCACACAAACAACACAAGAAACTGTCTTGGTTGCCATCCAAATCCATCAACCACCCTATGATTTCAGTTTGGTTTTTTTCCTGGGTTTTGTTGGGGAGATTATCTTTTATGCACATGAATTTACATGGTTTCAATTTTAAAAAACCCCAAACCCCCAAAAACTTCCTAGTTGATACAGATCTTAAATATGCATTCCAATAAATGCCTTCCCAAGTTTAAAATATTAAAAGATCCATCTGTTAAAATGAGAATAATAAATGCACAGAGAACATTTGGAAGATAATGTATTATTGAATATTACGTGTTCTCATGAGTAAGCTTCAGCAGTTACTACTTTTTAATTAAATGTACATTTGACACTGCTGAAGACCTTAGCTCCCGAGGCTTCATTATTATCTATAATCCAAAGCTGCTCGATTTAATTGAAGGAGCCCTGAGATAGAGGAATGGAGAGCAAAACTGCTCCAGGGACAGACACACATGCATGTACTGCATCTTGCAAGTCCAGTTAGCTCCAGGCCAAACAGATTATGCTTGGTGTCCTTCTCCAACCGCAGCCTATATGGCCAACTTAACCAAAAGTTATATCACACAAAAACACTCCTAGAGATACTCTGTAGAGCTCTGCACCAGAGAACTTATGCCATGCTGGACAGAAAAGGGATTTGCAGAGCTCTCAGCCAGGTAATTGCCTCATAAGGATATTTTAGTGATGACCTTGACACCATGTCATACTTAACCCACCATTTGACCCATCTAATCTAGTGGAAGATGTCACTGCCCATTGCAGCAGTGGTAGAATACATGATCTTTAAAAAGTCCCTTCAACCTAAACTATTCTATGATTCTGCCTGTCTAAGCTCTCCCAGATACCTGATTCAAGTCTCTAAGTAAAACAAAGGGAGTTAAGGAATGAAAAAAATGGGATTGAAACTGAAGAGATTTGTCAGAATTACTTTAACTCTACCATGAATAAAGAAATCATGCATTCAAAATCGATGGACATAACTGAAGCATCTTTAGCCCTGCACATGCTGTCAGGAGGTTTTCAAGTTGTCTTGAGACAACTTTGGTGACACATTTGTCACCACTGGTGACCTCAATGTCACTCCAGCTGCACATGTGATGGAGCAGGTAGCAGTCTCAGCAGCAAATACAAGTGAGAATTAAACTCCAAGCAGCAAATTCCATGCCAAAAATAATCGAGAATTAGAATAAATTATTTTTCTTCTAAGCCATAAACTACAGTGAACATGCAGTACAAGACCCCCGTCTGCAGCCAGGTGCTGTATCCAAGGAAATAAACTAAGGGGAAGGGGTGTTGTGCTCCTTAGCAAGGGAATTAGTGAGTCACCCCCGTGCAACTTTGACCCTTGGATGGACTGTCTGGGGAGTGCAAGGAGACCAGGCAGCCACTTCACCACTTGCCTGTCAGCTTGCATTTACATAAAGCAGTAATTAAATTCCTTGTTGCATCGTGCTACTGTGTGTCTCTGAGAGGGACCTGTGCCCTGGGGGTCTGGAGCTAATAAAGGGTTGATGATAAAGGCAAGGAGATGGGGTCCCCCTTTGGAAATCTGAGAGCTGTTTATTGTAGCCATCTTGGATACAGCCTCCAATGTGTTCCAGGTACGAGAGCCAAAATGGTGCCAAGGATCCAGGGTCATAGACCAGATAAAAGGGGTGTTTCTGAGGGTCAAGGTGCAATAGGGATAGGGAAACACGGTGCAGAGGGGTGGCTGGGAACCAAGGGAGACAAATGGGATCACAGGGTGGAACACTGGGGCAGAATTAACCCAATGGGGTTAAAGGGAAGGAAGAACATTCTGGCATGGGTACATAGCTGGTAACAGGGTGATATAAACTTAACAAATATAAACTTAACAATAGAACAAGAAAACCTAAGAAATATTAACATGTGTCTGCAAAGGCCCATGGGAGGGAGGTTTTTCTCACCATGGCTTAGGAGGGTGTCTTTCCCCATTGGCCTCAGTCCTGCCAGGGTTGAGGTGTAGCTGCCTTGGGGATAAGCCCCTGGGCCTTCACAATTCCTGAGTTTGCTGTTTCCCCTTACAGGAAGCTTTTCTCCAGTTCCCCAGACACAGGGGTTGCTCCTTGCTCCTGGAGGCCCGTGCCTGGCTCTTGTGTGTTGCCTGTATGTGTGTATTTGCATGCACACATCCCCACGCTCCCTGCCACCACAGGCTGGTGCAACACTGATTTCAGGAGAAGCCTCGTGTGCAGAAACTGACTCTGCCTTGCTAGTGCAGGGAGCATCGGCTAAACAGTCAAGAATAAATCCACTCATCCTGGACTATTAAGAGGCCAATATGGTGAGACAACAGAGCCACTGTGGCAGACAGTGCCGGCCTGCTGGCACTCAGGCTGTGCTGGTCCTTCAAGCCCTGGCGCATGGTGGAGATGAAATGCCTCAAGTTTTATCTTTCATGTTTTTCAGATTTTGTGTTGCCTGGGGGTGTAGTTCTAGGCCTCATATTGAGTGCTAGTGAGCTCTCTTCACAGAGCAGGGAGACAAAGCAAATCTTTTTCCTGCTGAAGACCAAGGACAACTTTCAGGCCCAAAAGCACAAACAATGGTGGGCTGAAGGGAGGAACAAGAAGGACGGGACCTCACAATTGAAGCTGTAATTGGACAATTAAACCCCAATATGCAAATGGACCAAAACTTATAAAGATGTAAGACCTCATGACTGGTGGCCATTCTATGTCCACCATGGGTGTAGCCCTGGCCAGGCCCTGTCCTGCCCAGGGTGGATCCTAAAGGCCTTTCAATAAATACCTACTCTATTCTCTAGTTCTGTCCGGTCTCTGTTTCTGGTCAGGCCTCCCAAGGCATCAGTGTGTCCTGCCCCAAAGGAAGGAGCCCATACAGTCACTGTGGGTGCTTGCACAGCTTTGCTTTCACCCTCCTCCCTCCCAGGGCCTTGACCCCTCTGTGCTGAGAAGCCCGCGAATCAGCCACCTGAATTTCTTTCCAGATGTGAACAATGGCTGTATCTGCATCAACAGGCTGGCCAGGTGCAGCCCAGGATGTCCCTCCACAGAGCAGCATCCCCAGCCCCTGCCCCTGTCCTCATCTAAAGGCAGTGGTGTCTGGGCAAAGAGAGCTCTGGGTGTAGGCTTGCTGTGCTGTGCAGACCTAGTGAGACTGCACTGCCCCAACCACATTATTGCAGCATTTCTTCCACTCAGGAAGCCAAAGAGACAGGTATTTTGATATTATTTTTAAAACCAAATCTCCCAAGTCAATGAAGAAAATGGAATCTGCTTGACATCCAAACCAATACAACTTCAGAAAGACAACACAAAGAAAGAGAGAAGAGCGTGCTGTGAAGAAGGGGACACTCAAACACCTCTCTTAATCAAAGGGGCAAACATGGATTCTTGACCACTGACTGTTCCAAGCATCCCAGCTACAAGAGTAGATGAGATGTCTGTGCTAATTAAACAGCATCTGCCATCTCCACAGGCTGTTTGAAAGTGCTGACTAGCTGGTGAACAGATTAGCACTGTCTGACTCCTCTACTAATAACTGATTCGTTACCCAGATTTGGCAATGCCTTTCTAATTGTCAGTTAGAACTGCTGACATTCCTGAATATTGCTCCTCACATGTAAATAATATTTATTTAAGGGTACTGTGGACTCTGTTTTGATTCAACAAGTTCAAGTGAGCTTACCTGGAAGGACCAAAACAAGTTTTACCTCGGCTGGTATCTTCATTTCATATCAAACCTGTTATTTTCTTTCTCTTACAAGGACATATTTTAAATCATATGCCTAAATTTTGGGAAGTATCTTGAGTTGGATTGGGATGGAATAAAACTGCTTTGCAGTGGGTTTAGTCTTTGAGGAACCGTTAAGTTACTCTACTGAAGAGTGAAGTTTGAGCAGGGCATTTATTAGAAAAAAAAATTTCAAAAGGCAGAAATGTCAACAATTCCACATTCCTCTTAGAAAAAAAAATCTAATACCTAAGCACATAGCTATATTTTGTCTGGGGTTTGTTTATGTAGGTTATATACCAACTAAAGAAAGTGCCTTTTCTGAAAATCTCATTAAGGTTATTTAAAATAGTCTGGGAATAGTTATTTAGAATAGTCTGGTTCTTTTAAAATAGTCTGGGAAAAATGTTCTGATGAAAATCATAAGCATGTAGTTGTTTTAAATTCAAAATATCAAAATATGAAGTAATGAAAAGTTGTGGTTTTATTCTGCTTTCCCCCATTTCAATTTCTTTATGCTTTTTTGCTACAAGTCTGCTGAACAGATGGCCACTAGCTCCTGACAACGATACTTCACTAAGTCTTGGCAGGATGATGATGGCTCAATCACCCATTAATTCCATGGAGGATAATGGCTGAAAGAACCAGATCAGGTCACTCTTGTTGACCAGATTGTGCAAATCTGTACTGAGAGGAGGGAGGGGGAGGAGAAGGGGGGAGGGTTTCACTGATTCGTTTGAAAGCTTTTTAATTTAAATGTGCAACATTCACATGTCAGTCATTTTGAGTCTCATCACAAATCCCCACCCTGTTGTCCTGTGATCCTCCCATCTGGTGAAAGAGCCTTAATATTTTTCACCTGCAATACAAAAATCACTCTCATACATGATGGGTTTTCAATGACAACCACTGCTGTGAGACAGCCATGACATAGATGTGATACCTGATCTTGATTTGCACCTGGAGGCCAAGATGCAGCCCACCATACACACTGGCCCTGGAGGCATCACACCTTTGCCAGCACATCCCTGAGGGCTGGGCAGGCACCTGGACAGCTGGTCCTTCTTCAGGGGCTGCCACTGGGCAGTGGACAATCAGTCCTCCTGGCAGCACACAGTAGCAATGGGAATCACACTCCATCTCAGTCCCCCTTCACCTGGAATGCAGCTTTGAAATGTCCCTGCTTTCTACACAACACCATTTTAAATGGTTCTTCCATTCATAAAAAGTAATTAGGGAGCAAGGAAAATGTCAGATCACTGAAAAGTGCTGCTATCTTGATTGTTTTCTAAAAGACAGAAATACGGAATAAATTTACTTGCCTGATTTCTTTCTTGCCTGCTTACATTTTACATTTTTCATGTGGTTGTGTGGACACTCTGCAATCTGTCTCACTAATGAATATAGACAGCAGCAGTAGGCGGGGAGTTACTTATTTGCATCCTTTGCACCTCTGTGTGAAATTCATTACCAGATTATATTGCACTGAAACGCTCGGGGAAGGTGGTCAAAACACTTGAAAACCTGAGCTGTCACAGCCTGATGAATTTCACATGCAGGTCTAAACTGTGGAGTCCTTATTCAGCCCCCAGCAAAGCAAAACTCTCTGTCCAGATTCAGCAAAGATTGCCCCAAAGATGGGTACAGGCACTCCAGCTGATGCACAGGTGGAAAAATTGTGGCAAGGGATTTTGGCATCTGTTAGGAGACCCCTGGCACTGCTTCCAGCAAAGATGAATGCTAATGTTGATGGCAGGCAGAGGAGGCTGCTGCAGTCAGTGGTAGCCAGAGCTCACTCAGCTCAGTGATCCCCTTGAGTCACCTCCCCTGATTAGGGCCTGGCTACTGTCAACACTTGGGGGAAAAACAGCGGCAAAACACAACAAAAAGGCAAAACAAAAAAGGGACAGGTTTAGTGATGTGTGGAAAGTATTCGCACCCTCAGGACTTGCTGCACAGCAGAGGCAGAGGAGATGAGCCTTCTCTCAGAAGGCACTGGCCACAGAGAGCCTTCCACACACAGATGTTTGGTGACCTAAAGCCTGATGGCCCTCTCCTCCGGGGCAGAACAAAACAAAAGATGCATTCTCATTGTAACCCTGGGAGGCAGAAAAGAATTAAATACCGTGATTTTACTTTTAGCTATGTTGTGTTATCTATAATTCAGCCTGGATATTTTCAATTAGTGTGTCCAGTCATCTTGCAGTTTATGATGACCAGTCACCAAATGAATGGTCACTCTGTTTCTAAACCATCCATGCACCTCCACTCTTCTGGATGGTCCTGGAGAAGAAATTAGCAAAGTCTCAATGCTGAGAAGAGAGCTAGTACAGCAAAGCTCAGCTAATGACTAGACTTTCTTCAAAATTCAAAGCTATTGGATGCCTGGTTTGGACTAAGATTCTTCTCTTTATGTTTTTAAGACATCTCACCAGTGTATATGTTCGTTCTGAAACATCCATCTTCACCAAGTGCCTGCCTAAACTGCGTACAGATATTCTCCAAGTATTTTCCATGAGCACAGAAACAGGCATCCTCCACAATACCAGGGATCCAGCCAGCAAAATTTCCACAAGGTGCAAGCCCTCATCATCCCTCCTGGCAGGAGCAGCATCCCCACCATCTCCTCTGTGAGTCAGCCAAAGAGGACTCACTGGACAGCTCTGTTCAACCCTAGCTCAGCCAGTGGTTTGATATGAGATACTGAGATGATGTTTATGGGAAAAAAAAGCACCCTTCCTCTGCCTCAGGGCCTGAGGGTCCCCCTTGCTTGATGTGTTTGTAAATAAATCTCCATTTCCAAGGAGACTGTTTCCTGTTAGACCCTATTAAACACTCCTCTTCTTGTCCTGGCTTCCTGTGTTTGAAAGACCTGAACACTGTTTGTCATTTCACCATGCCTAAATGACACTAAATGAAGTAAAGACTCATTTACAGCTACATGAAATAGATGTAAACAATGACAAATACAGTAACAAGCATGTGGAGAGATGACCAGAGAGTTTCAGTTGTGGGGACAGACCAGACCAAACCAGAGCAGTGTTGCTGCAGGGGCCAGGACACATCACTGAACTAACATTTCAGCACTGAAAAAAGACTGAAAGGAATGTCAGGGAAATATTTTCTTTCTGCAGCTTCAGAATGTTTGGATAGCTCCCCTACACCCCTTTATAAATGAAAACATGTATAAGAAAATTAGTAAACTTCATTTTAGTTATAAGCAGTAGTGCTACCCTAAGGCACATTCTTTATTTTCTGTGACTATTATCTTCTCCTTCCTATTTATAACTAGCTTTATTTCCTTTCATGTAATAGACATTTCCTACATGTGAGGATATGTATTTCAGCAAAATAACTCAGTGGAGAAAATCAGTATTTCTTCCTAGACATTTGCTTGCCATTCTCTACAAAGGCTTTTCGATACAGATTTTTAAAGAGATTTCTAAAATCCCTTCAGTGAATTGTTGACTTGGTTACAATCTTTTGAATTCATCACCATCCACCCACTGGGTTTAGATTCTGTTAGTCAGAAGTTCACATTGTGCAGCAGCAGCTGCATTGTGTACCTGCTGCTGCACAATGCCATGTGGCACGTGACATAAGCTAAGTTGGGTATCAAGTTGAAAAAATTCAAATCCTTCACTTAGGTGAAAAAAAATCTTGTGACATGCCTCCCCATGTGAACTGGGAATATTTACATTTTATTCACAGCCCCAAAACAATTTTTCACTGGAATTTATGACTAATTTAGAATAAGAGTGAAATTCAAAGACTTCACAATATATTTATCAGCAATATTCCAACAGTAAGGAGAGTCAAAGTATTATGTGCATTTCCATTGCAACTAGCTTGCAATTAACATCTATACACTAGGCTTGCAGAGATAGTTTTCAGTTCAGTTTTCAAAACAATCACCAACCTAACAACTAGGATTAGCTCTCACAGGTTTTTACACTGAATAGTCATGATGACAAGGACAAAATAAATTTTAAATATTTAGATTTCATTGTGTCATAGAATCAATGAATAAAATAATCATTTAATAAATTAGGCTTCCACGGAAAAATTGGTCGGCTTGCTCTGATTCAATTATTTCCATCATACATAAATGTTAAGGTCACTGAGTTTTGCCACTGACATTAATGGGGCTCAGGATTTCTTCTTAAGAACTGATTAGTAGGAAGGTCAGATTTTGTACAGAAGATTAAACACAGACACTTCATGTTGGCATTATCAGCTCCATCATACCATTGAATGATTAAGATTTTGCACCAAACCAATGCAGTGTGAGCATGCTTACTTTGATCAGGTCTTTAAAACAAATTGTTAAGATGGGAATGAAGTTACATTTATCACAAGTTCAGGGGCATTTATTACCAAGTGCAGAAATGAATAGCTTAGAGAAGAATGTTCCTAGGGTATCTTAGGTGCTAGTAAATGTTTGTGGGGTTTTTTTTTTCTTTTCTTTTCTTCCTTTTTTTTTTTTTGGTAAAGGAAAAGTGTGGAACCTTGGATTTGCACAAGTTGTCAACTTCCTATTTCTACACAATCCAGATGATCTTGCTTTCCACCCTGTGCAGCTGCTTCTCAGGAAGGATAAGGATCCATGTTGTACTAATAAAGGCAGTTTCTCTTACACAACCTTTGAAACTATTGGTTACACTACCCTGTCCCTGTGTGTCAGATGTTAGAAATATCATCTGAAGTCCCCAGTTCCTTTCCTTGTTTTCTCTTGTTATTTCTCTCTACTTACGTTGGTCTTTATTACTAAACTTAGAACTGACACCATTCTAAGTTTCCTTTCACTGTAAAGTGAGGAAAATACTTTATTCAAGAGATATCTGGATGCAAAATCTGCAATCATATACATTTAGTACTTATGGAGAATAAATACTGTTACAGGGTTTCAGGAAGCATGTTTGTCACTCAGTGTTTGTAGAGGGTCTGTATTACCTTTACAACTCAGAGCAGGAAAAGGACAGGAACATGAAAGAGCTCAAGAGCAAGGAAACTTCCATTTTTGTATTCTAAAAGTAAGTTTGCAGCTAGTCTGTTCTGTTGAGAGCTAAAGAGGATTCAATTCCAGAAATATGTTGGCTCAAGAACAGCTTGTAGAGGGATTGCTCCTCCACTTCTCTGTTGTTAATGTACTGTAAGTGACACTCAGGTAACTAACTGATGGATGATGAATGGGAGNTGGTTTAGAATTGGTTCACTTCTGCTGAAATTATTGTGCAGGCAAAGGCCACTTCTTTCTCCAAACTGTACTCATGTGCAGAGAGCTTGTCCATGTCCATGCCCACGCCCATGAAGATGACATGGTTTTCTGACCTGTAGACTCCTTTCATGTTGTACAACAGTGCTGAGTTCTCCCAGAG
This sequence comes from Pycnonotus jocosus, assembly GCA_013400435.1. NCBI lineage: Eukaryota > Metazoa > Chordata > Aves > Passeriformes > Pycnonotidae > Pycnonotus > Pycnonotus jocosus. The sequence continues at coordinate 11,126 of VWYP01004822.1, forward strand.
AATCCAGGNACTACCCTGTCCCTGTGTGTCAGATGTTAGAAATATCATCTGAAGTCCCCAGTTCCTTTCCTTGTTTTCTCTTGTTATTTCTCTCTACTTACGTTGGTCTTTATTACTAAACTTAGAACTGACACCATTCTAAGTTTCCTTTCACTGTAAAGTGAGGAAAATACTTTATTCAAGAGATATCTGGATGCAAAATCTGCAATCATATACATTTAGTACTTATGGAGAATAAATACTGTTACAGGGTTTCAGGAAGCATGTTTGTCACTCAGTGTTTGTAGAGGGTCTGTATTACCTTTACAACTCAGAGCAGGAAAAGGACAGGAACATGAAAGAGCTCAAGAGCAAGGAAACTTCCATTTTTGTATTCTAAAAGTAAGTTTGCAGCTAGTCTGTTCTGTTGAGAGCTAAAGAGGATTCAATTCCAGAAATATGTTGGCTCAAGAACAGCTTGTAGAGGGATTGCTCCTCCACTTCTCTGTTGTTAATGTACTGTAAGTGACACTCAGGTAACTAACTGATGGATGATGAATGGGAGGGACATTGCTCCACAAGTGCCTGTAAAGACAAATCACAGTTGGATCTATTTGATGCTGTGCAAATAAAAGAGATACTTCTGAGCATTTTCCTACAAACAGAATAATACCATCGTTATTTTATATGATAGCACACATACTTTGAGGTTAGATTGCCTTCCATAAAGAGGGACATGAGAGTCACAGAACAGGAAAACAGACAGTGAATGGAAACCTCTCATTAACAGCAAGTACTGAATTGAATTGAATATAATAGAATATATATATNGAACTAAACTAATTGAAAAAAAAAAAAAAAAACAACAAACCCATAAGCACAAGTATCCACATCTTCATTACATGTAAATACTTATACTAGTAAGGAAATATGAAAAATACAAACTATTTGAAAGAAAATACAGGATGGAACTCTGTCAGGATTTAAATTTTGACAGGAAATCCTGTGTGAATTTCTATTTGCTTTACCACAGGAGCCAGTGTTGATAGAATCTTTTTATATACATGCTTCTAAAGGTGATGATCCAGCTTCCCTGCAACATCCCTTGCAGATATGAAGCCATAATCAAACACATGTGTTATTCAAGTCTGCACCTAATTCACTTCCATGTAAGCAGAAGCTCTGCATTCAGGGAGGCCAGACTCCCCTTGGGCTCCAGCCTCAGTTTCTCCCATCACCCTGAGCCCCTCAGTGCAATTAACATGTCTGAATCTGCCACTGCCTGCAAAGGTGTAATCTTGCCATGCACTCACTACATCAGGAGATCTCTCAGCTGAGCCAAGACAGCTGCAAGGTGCAAGAGAAACCTGAGCAGATACGATCGTTATCAAGAAGATATTTCTAGTTCAGCAACCTCACCATAGACTGCTGCTTTCTCTTCCAAGCAGAAAAATTAAAACATTTTTTTCTTATATTCTTGCAGTTATTGAAGTAGTATGTCTCTCAGAGATTATCCTGATGGGAGCATTACCCTGAATCATTCTGTCTGCATCAGCAGATGTAAATAGCCTTTTTTCTGGCCTTTCTTCCAGCAAATACTTTTGTTCAAGTGCATATTTCTGGAAAAGTAGATTGAAAATAGTGCATTAATTGCATGCACACACACTTTTCCCAACATGAATGTGACTTCAAGTATAGTGTATTTCAAATCTTATTTCCCACAGATCATCAGGTAACCTAATTTTTCCAATGTGTTTCATTTGAAGGGCCTTCTGAATGAGACTTCATTCCCCTAGGGTCTTCAGTTTTCTACAGCATTTTTGCTTTTCCAAGATAGCCACCTGCATCCCACGGATAACCCCACACTGGAGCAGGTGTGTGCCCAAAGGAGGCTGTGACCCTGTGGGAAGTCCATGCTAGAGCAGGTTTCTGGCAGGATCTGTGACCCTGTGAAGAGAGGAACACTCCACACTGGAACAGGGAATAAAGTATAAGAAGTCCTCACCCCGAGGAGAGAGGAATGGCAGTGACAACATGTGATATACTGGCTGCAACCCCAACTCTCAATCCCCTGCTGTTACTTCTAGAAGAGGTGCAGAAAATGGGAGTGAAGGGGAAAATGTGGGTTTAGATTTAATTTTTATTTATTATTATCCTACTCTGATTTGATTGGTAATAAACTGAATTAATTCCCCCTAGCTGAGCCTGCTTTTCCCGTGACAGGTCTGTCGGGGAACTGGTCACATACTCACCTCCTGGTATCAGGGACTTCAATCAGGACTTGGGTGTGCAGGGTGGCTGGAACAAGACTTGCAGCCTGCAAAAGCCTCTCCTCTAATGCATCTTTTACAGCTTCTGAAATATTTAACACAATCTCTTTCTTGTGTTACTCTGTAGAAATTTTAATTAGTGGGAGTATTTCTGGGTGAAGAAATGCGCCAGTGCTTTCCTCAATGAGATGTTGGCTGGGATGCATCTTTCCCCAATAAAAAATCTTACCCCTGAGGAAAATGTAACTGTCCAGTGAAGAGGAACCTCTCGTGGCCCTCAACAAACCTGCCTTTATCACAGGGCAAGATGGATTCCTTCTCCTTTTGCCACTGAAGCACATAACCTACCCCAAACTCTAAGTCATAAAAGGAGAAGGCAATAATCATTCTCCCTAAAACCAGGTTACTTATTTTCACTCTACCCTGAATGGCTGTGGATATCAAACTCTAATTTATTAACATTTTACATGCATGGGGTCAAACTGAATCTTGCTAGCATCATTTAAGCAAAGGCAATATTGCTGAACCCCTGGTTCAGAGCTGGAAGCTGATGTTTAAACCATAAGCTGGTGAAATATTTCATGGTACTAAATGACTTGTGTACCCAGTGATGCAAAAGCTGACCTTTTAATCTACAGACAGTCAAAGCTAAAAATGCATCCCCGTTCAAGCTGCTGTGCAAATCTTTGGGAGTGGTACTCCTAGGTTATATCCCTGGAAATCAGATCTGACAAAACAGCACTGCTTCTAAGGCAGTGAAACCCAAATCCCACCCGCTCTCCTGCACTGGATCCTTGCAGGCTACCATTGACCCATCCCTTTCGTTCAATACACAAAATTCCCTTTCAGTCTTGCATCTCCTGTCTTAAGGTAAATCCATAGCATGGCCATGACTCAGACATCAGACACCACCAAATATTTCAATGTATCACAACATGAGGAACCAGGCCCAGATTGTTTCATAATTAGCAGAAGATTCTATTCACTGGTGCCAGTATACCTTTGTTCTTTGGGGCAGATCAATGCACTTGAAGAGGTAGCTTTTACAAACAGAATCAGAAAAGTTTTGTCTCTTACTATCTGGCAATATTATTTGTGGGCTGGAGGCAGAAAAGACTTTGGCACAAACCAAATCCATCCAGTCTAATGGAACCATTTCATTTGGGGTATATCTTAATCTCACCTTCCTGGTTTTTGCACTTTTTTTAAACACTTGTATTGTTATATAACAACAGTTTCTGCTAGCCTGTTTATAGTCATCCCTAGTTCCCAGATCAAAGAGCACCATCTGCCCTGGGTTCTTCTGTGATACTACAGTGCAGGAAAAATAACAGCAAACTCAAACTAGAAACATCCTTCAACTGTGACCTGTGAGGCAGGAGGTGAAAAGGGGAGGCAGTGGGAGCAAGGCTGCATCTGTCTCCCTGCCAAAGGCTCTGGAAATCACATTCCAGCTTGTTCACCAGGCTCCCAAAGACCGGCCACATATACACTCACCACAGGAGGTAATACAGTATTGTACAAGAGTAATCAAAGAAAGAAATCAAATAGCCCTATTGGGAAGGCCTTCTAAGTGCTGTAAACTTGTAAGAGTTATTTAATCTCAGGGTCAATCAAAATATATCTAGTTTTCTAAAACTCAATGTCCGAAGGCAAAGTGGAAGGCCTGCTTTTTCAGGATCCAGCACTGATGTGGAGGATCTCTCTCCAGAGGAATATGCCTTTCTGGAGACATCCAGATACTGCTTTGCACATGCTGCTGAGGCAGGGAAAAAATATTTGATGCATATTTTCACCTGACATCCTTTGTTTACTACAGCTTGGAGAACACAAAGCAGCTGAGGAGTGACAGGGGTAAAGTGCTGCAAACAGCAAAACAAGTTGGAAACACAAACTGCTGGAAGAGATGCTCTGGAAGACTGCAGGTTGGTGCCTGCTGCCAGAGCCCTCAGTGCTGACTCCTGTCCCACCACTCCACCAGGCCAGGCTGTTCTCTCACACACTCTGCCAAAGGCCCAAGAAGATACACACTCCAGTAAACACAAGGAAAAATGAAGGGAATTGGCAAAACCCTCAAATTATTAAGACTGCTAGGATATAACACAAAACCACTGGAATAAACAGGGATGAAATCGGCATTCCTGCTTCACACACCGTGCCAGCATTTCTAAGCCTTGGCTGCCTGAACTTTAGCTCTGGTTGAAAACTTCCATGTAACTATGGTAATGAGCATTTCTTAGGCCAATAACAATAGCTCATGGGATAAAGAGTAGTATTTCCCAACACAGATTATCTTGATCTCCAGTGCAGTACTGGGTATATTTTTGTAGCTAACTCATTGGTGTTAGCTTTATAAACTCAAACTATATATAGAGATCATAGCACAAGGGTTGTTTGCACATATTTTTATAGCTTGCTTGCTTATTTAATGATTTATGAGCATCATTAAATACTGCTGCTCTGCATTTGAGATGCTCTAGGAGCAAATGGAAGTGTCTTGGAAGAGATTTGCATGGTGAGGAACAGAGAGTTCAGAGGTGTAAGCACTCTTTTATGCCCTCACCTTCTGTCCTTATTATGGGCATCTATGGAGTCCAATCTCCATTGAGGTGGGACAAGTGAGCAAGGACATATACAGGACTCAGCCCCTCCTTCCTCACAACTGACTTCAGGTCAGCTTTTTTTCCAGGCAAGGCAGGGCCTCCCTGCACCCTCACAGGACTCCTGCATCCCAATTTATTATCCACAGGTTTGGGAATGAGGCAGTCTGACAAACTCCCACAAAGGCTAGAGGAGCACTTCTTATAGGGGAAGAATTAAGGTTGCTGTGAAAGTGATAGTGTGGAAGGCAAATCTCAAATTTCCCAATACCGAGAGGTTTAAGCCAATTGTGCTTGAGGTCTTTGAGCACTGAATTCATGTTTTGGAAAGTAGCAGGAACCATCAACCTCCCTACCTGATATCATCCATTTTTCAGATGCTTCATAAATGTAACATCCACGTTGCTTTTCCTATGTAGTATGATAGTTCCCAGCCAGCCAGCCAGCCATGATATTCCAGCATCACCTAAAAGAACTGTAGCAGAAAAAAGGGTGGGGAAACGCCATCATACGCATGAAGGACAACTGCCCAATACCTGCATACATGAGTACTCTACCTGTATTCACACTTCTTCTTGGTGCTGCCTGTGCCAAGAGAAATCTCGTGCATGGGGGAGGATCAGAGCATCCAGAGAGCAATCCTCACTCCTGCAAGCCACTGCAGGCAGGCTTTGGGGAAGAAGAGTGGATGGCAAGCCAAGAGCAACACAGGGTAAATTTGCACTGGGCGAGGGACATTCACCTCTGCCAGCACTGTGCCCACCTTGGACTCCACAGGGAGTTAGTTCAGTGTTGAATCAGTGTCCTTCAGCAAGAAGTCCCTGAAGAAATGCTGGATGTCAAGTCCACTTGAACACAAGCGGTGAAGGATTTGGGGTGTGACAATGTAACATGCATGAGGACTGGTGCAAAAGTCAGACAGCCTATGTGTAGGAGGATTTGGTGGTTATTTTTTTCCCTGCTGTGCACTGAAGAAGTTCATGACAGTCCAGAAAATGCTGTACACAGCCGTCTTTCTGTGGTCCATTCCTCAGGGACCCCTTGACAGAAGGACAGTGCCTCTCAACAGAACACACTTGCTGCAGCAAATCCATTTTTGGGCCTAATAGGGCTGGGCCGTTTGGAATTGTAGAGCAATCTGCATGGAAAGCATATGTGTGTGGGGCAGGCTGCATCTACAGAATACACTGTGTCAAGTGACCTCAGAATAAATTTATCCTCTCTCCCTTCCAAGGCACAGCAACTTTCAGAACAGATGGAGCATGTGTGGGAGTTTCAGAGCCCATTGAAATATTGACTCTGAGAATGATAGTTTTGCTCTTAGGACTGAATTTTGACAAGAAAAAAGCAGGTGGAAACATAGCAATGCTACAATTCATATTCCCAGAGCTGTCAGGAATGCCCCCAGCTGCCCATAAACCATGTCCTGCTGTGCATGCAACCCCAATTTCCTTTATTTTCTCACCTTAATCCAGAGAGAATCAGTCTGTACTCCCATTAATATTTTCTAGTATTCTCTCCCTAAATATTCTTGGGTTTCAATCACCATACTTCAAGTGAATGACCTGATAGAAGCCCAGAGAGGATCAGAGGCACAGTGTGATGTCCAGATGTAAGCAACCAGTAAATGGTGTTCTGTAACAGCAGTAACATTTGGATGGCACGTGATTTTTTTAAAAAGGGGTTCCATTTCTGGAGTTTCTTGCTCAAATTACCCCAGACTTGGCCTCTAATCCACACTTGGAGAGCAGCTTTCAAGAGAGTTCTTCAATTCATACTAACAATTTAGGTGTGTCTACATTGCGCAATGCAATGTACTGGAGAGCTTACTCAGTCTAACACCAGATAAGCTAGCTCCCAAACCAGAAACATCACAGCTGCCCCCAAAAGAAGACATACCACCTGTATTCAGACTTAACTCCATACATGCTGTGTCACTGGCATGAAGGTTCAGCTGGACCTTGCTCAGGTCCCAGTGAGGCACCACGCTACCCTGTACAGACATGCCTTCAGAATACACACAGCACTGTGAAATAAAGTGAACCTTGTTTTTACTGTGACTTCCTAGGAAAAATAGACTTTGGTAACAACACTGTGTATGTCTGTCAATCCCATATGCCTCTCAAAAGTTTTTGTCTTGTTGCTGTCCTTGCCAGTTAAATTTAACAGAGATGGAGACTTCGGGTGTAAGAGTATTAGGTGGCTACATATAAGGAAGAAAACCCAAATGAATATTCCCAGTGAGGGAAGGGCTGCAGTGGGAGTTCACCTCCAGTTTTGGAGAGCTGGAAGAATGAATGGGAGAGGGATCCAGGAAAGCAGGCTGACAGTGCTCCATGGTGACTGGGGACAGAAAATCCAAAAAGCAGTCCAGAGGAGAAGTGTGGAGCTTTAAGCAAACACTCCTCCCACACATTTAACTTTTCAGCATCCAGTAGCACCACTTAAGATAACAACACTAAAAGGCAGAGGCTTTTATTACATAGCTTGAAAAACAATTGTACTTTTCACATTGCTTTCATACCACCCAGCAAATTTGGGAGAGTCATGTTCCCCAGCTGCTGTTGCAAGCTTCTTGGTGTTTCTGGTCCCAATGCTGCAGGCAGCCAGAGGCTGGCAACCACAGAATCACAAAATCTTATGTTGCAATGTACTTCTGAGATCATCAAGTCCAACTTTTGGCTGATCACAGCCATGTCACTAATGCCACATCCAGTTTTTTCTTGCACACCTTCAGGAATGGTGATTCTACCATCTTCCTGACCAGTCCTTTCCAATGCTTAACAACCCTTTCCATAAAGATATTTTTTCTGATGTCCAGCTTGAACCTCCCCTGGCACAGCTTGAGGCCATCTCCTTTTGTCCTGTCCTTTGTTGCCTGGGAGAAGAGACCAACCCTCAGCTGGCCACAACATCCTTTCAGGTAGTTCCCCCAGGCCTCCTTTTCCCCAGGCTTAACAACCCCAGCTTCCTCAGCTGCTCCTCATACAACTTGTGCTCCAAACACTTCACCAGTTCCATTGCTCTTCTCTGGACATGCTCCAGCACGTCAATATTCTTCTTGTAGTGAGAAACTCACACCTTCACAGAGCTTGAAGTGTTGCCTCACCATTATCGATGTTGGTACCTTCATTTGTGCACAAACTTTGAACAAAAAAATGAAATTCAAAATACAGAGGTTGAGGAAGGAGAAATACACTCCTTGGTATAGAAAACAGAGCTCAGTCTTGATGACTTAAGCATGCCAGGGGACATTCCTGCCAGACTGGGACAGGATTTCCGCACCAGAGCAGGAAAGTCTGGATTGTCTCTGACAGCGGCTTCAGAACAAGTCCAAGAAATTCCTACTGGGCATTTCTAACAGCCTCCTAGCAAGGGAGAGACCAGGGGCATGGGGAAGGAGGGCTGGCCTGGCACAAGCCAGCGTGTCTGTGAGGCTCACCAGCCCAGCTTCATCACCTCCCCAAGAGTGAGGCTGCAGCCCAGCACACGGCACACCTCTGCAGCTGCCAGCAGCACCCTCAGGCCCCAGAAAGGCATACAGAGAAAAACAGTACTGCAGTTTATGCCACATCTTCTTATCTCCTCCTTTCACCACCAGGATGCAAATTAATGATAGCTTTAGTAAGTGATTACATAAGCATCATATTAATTTTGTTCATATTTCCCCAAAGAAATCAGAAAATTGTTACAACAACTTGGACTCATAGATTTATTTTTCAGGCAGCACGGACTATTGGCAGCTGAGGTGCAGTCATTTATCATTTCACAATGAAGATAATCTGGTTAACAAACCAAATTTCTTCCAAAAGAAAAAAGAAACAGCAAGCAAATAGGCAGTGACAATTAAAAGCCATGAGAGAGTTCAGAGGAGAAAGCAACTTTGTTTCAGCTCATTGTTTTTTGCATCACATTCTCTAGAGCTGCCTGAAGGTTCATTTGTTGCTACCCAGAATATTCTATTACACAAAGCACTATCCAAAAATACAGGGAAAGACTGCACATTTGCAGATGGAAAAGGTCCTGAGGAAGCTTAATATAAAAATCCCCAAACCCCTCAATCCTATATGATTTGATAGCCCCAGAGGACCCATCAAGAACACCTCCCACTGACTGCCACCTCCTCCGACTTTTGCTGAATGATACATGCACAAGTTTCACTGCAAGGAAAAATAGGTTTGATGAGAAAATTTGCTGCTGCATTCATTTTGAGTGCAACAACAGTGCAGTGAGAATGAGCTCTTGGCAGGCATGTGAAATCCCCTTAGCACAGCTTAGAGTAACTTGAATTGTGCTGAAGGGCAGCCCTTGCTCTGCCCCTCCTCATTGTTAAGTGCCTTTCTGGGAAGAAGTAGCTTCTTGAAAACCTGTATGAGCTACGGCAGAACCTGCCTGACCCTTCTTCAGGCATGGGGCTTCTCCTGGCTGCAGTTACGGGCTGACACTTATAACACCTGTCATAAACCTAGGAGCAGGAACAGGGCTTATTCTGTAAATAAGGTTATATTCTTTTATCTTCCCATGGAATATTCTCAGCCATGAGTATTCTGGAGGGGGAGAGGCTGATGAAAAACAGGAACCTTGAACTGCCCATTTTATTATTTGTTTCTTGCAGCAGACAACCTAACACTCAGGGGGCATGAAAGACAATGCCTGAGCACAGAGATGCAAAAGGCCCAGCACACAATTCCTTGCCTGTAAGCACCAAGAAATACAGACCTACACAAACTTCTCCACCTCTTCTACAAAACTTGTCAGCCTGGGGCTGAAGGATGTCACCTTGCAGCCCCACTGTGGAGACAACCAGCCACAACCATCCTAAACAGGTCCCTGCACAGGACAGAGTGAATGGAGCTGACAACAGCCCTGCTGCTGAAACACCCTTTGCCACAAAGCCCAGGGTGAAGGGGGCAGCAGGCACCCATCAGCCACCAGCTTCCCTGGCCCATTCTCACAGTGATATGGGTCCAGTGCATTTCCCTGGAAATGCCCATCACTTCCCAGTACTTTCCTTTCCCTTTATGCTCTTCAGGCTCAATGCCCCTGCAACCACTTCACACGCCTCAGGCAAGGATTATCTGACTGGGAGCACTGAGAGAGAGAGCAGAAGAGAATGGACTGTGCTAAAAAAATTGGAGGAATGTATCTTGCCAAGTTGTACACCTGGAGAATACCAGGGTATAAAATACCCCAGAGCTAAACATCCTAACAGTCTCTCTTTTGACTGCTAGTCTTCTCCTCCTTTCAAGCAGGGCTGTCTCCAGACTTTCCCTTGAGGTGATGTGGTTATCACACATGAAAGAAAACAGGCATAAAAAACACCCTTTCAAACCAAACAACTGGAGGAAAATGTGCTTCTCTATTTTTCAGTGGTCAAACAGTCAGGGTACTTGTTTAGAGCCAGAGAAACTGTGTCCAGTTCCCTCCTCAGCTTGACAGGCTTTACCTCAAAATCTGCCTGCAAAGCATCCTCCTACACACTACAAAGCATCCTAGGTGTGTTCAGAAAAGCTGTGGTTTCTTCCCCTCACAGACATCCTTCTTTGGGTCCACATATATTTGCCAGATTAGAGGGAGAGGAACCATCAGTGCTGTCTCAAACGACCATCAAAAGCAGAAACGAGGCAGACCAAGACAAATACCTACACACGTGCTAAGACCACAACAAAAATCACTCTGATGGCTTGTGCCAGGCCCCTGTCCTTCCCCCCAGGCAGTTCCCCTCAAGGAGTGCCCCAAGCCCTCCCTTCTTTTGGTGTGACAGGGGTGAACATGTTTCCACCGATGCTTGCTAGAGGGAATCATGCCACAGGTGCCTGTTACACCAAGCCCTGTGGAATGGGTGCCGTGCTGACTGGGCTGGGGCAGAGCCTCCAAGGACGTGGACAATCCACTGCCAAGAAAAGAAGTGAGAAGAAACCCTTGGGCTCCAGGCAATCCCTCAGCTCAGAGGAGGATTTGCACATCGAAACGTTACACCTGAGAGTGATCTGTGGCAATCAAGACCTGCTTCAGGTTAGGTGAACGTTCACTGCAGACTTGTTGGAGATTGGATGTTTCTTGCAAGATGTTTCATGGGCACCAGCTGGATTGAATACCACAGCTGGCAGCCTGAGCAGCATGAGGTCTGAGAACAGGGTTGCAGGTAATGAACAGCCAAAGGCTAATATAATAATGAACATTTCTATGCTTCTGAGACAATGATTGTAACAGTCCACTTAACCCTTCTTATCTTTAGCTTTTAATTATTCTATACCCAAGATGTTACTAAAACAGCCACAACTGTACTCTGTGGATCCAGAATGACTTCTTCATTACGGTAAGAGCCACAGAAGAACTCCTGGAGCATTCTTGTCCTCGGTGTTGAGCAATTTCATCCCCTCCTCTCCACCCCTCTGAGGAGTTTAAGTCCTGAGACATTTAAAGCCTAGTCCAGCAAAGTACTTGGCCACTAACTACACAAACATTCTTCTTGAGCCAGTAATAAGACAAGCTACCTTGAGTTTTATTTAATTTAGAAGATAATTAGTTGATATAGCAGTGGAAAGCATTAATTTAAATTTCACTCTACGTATCTAGATTATGTTACAATAACATTTGCATCTACGTAGTTCAACTACACCATGCATTTTGCAGCACAAGCCTGCAGTTCAGAGGTCAGTCACATCCAGGTTGCTTTGGGGGTGCAGGGGGCTGTTCTTTAAATATATATACCTGAATTAATTTCATTACCATAAAGTAGTCTATTCCACTACATGATATGAACTGTTGTTATTGTAGAATGAAGCAGATCAAGAGAAGGTGCTTTTCATTGACTGGCGAATTGTTTCCCTCAAACTGTGGAGAGATTATGGACACTATAGATTGTATTTTTGAAGAGCAGAAACACAACACATTTTGTGATAACTACTAACCTCCAACTATCTGCATTTCTTTGAAATCTTTGAATAATTATTTGTTTCCAAAGTGAGGTGTGATGAATAGGGTTCCAGCTCTGAGCACAATTCTGAAGCCAAGCTTGAGCTTCTTGCAAATGAAAATTCGTTGTGAAACATAAGTCCCTAACTATGACATGGAGAATATGATCAAGAGGGGAAATCATTCTGCTGTGATAAGAACAATTTTTCTTTCAGGTGAATCATTGTTCTAGACTGAGCATGTGAAAAAAATTAGGTTAGCCTTACCTTCTCTGTCTTCAATTCAAGTAATTAAAAGTTAACAGAAGGTAGACTAAAATTAGCTCAAAATGCCACAGCCATACAATAACCCAGAAATCAAGCCACAGGCCTGTCCATTGTGATTTAAATCTAAACCAGAATGGGACTAGTCCTAAAATGGTTCCCACTGCTCTGTAGTTCAATCTGCTTCTCTTGTTTGCCTGCTGATTTCTGTTCTGTCCTCTGGAGGAAGCCCTTCCCTGAGCTCACCTCCTTCAGGATCACCATTCCCAGATTTTACACACAGATTTTCACAGTCTTGCAAAGATGCATGCCTCTGCCTGGCAGAGGCACTAACCCAGCATCTGCTATGCAGGGGCAAGGACAGCCACAGTCCCTTTCCCAGCAGCTCTGACCAGTGCTGTAGCTCCTAATTCAGCATGCTACATCCTGGCTTTGCCCAAGTTACACATCCACACTACACATCCACACTCTCTTTGGTGTCAAGGGAGTGAGATGACTTGTTGGGGTGTGCCAAAATGTTGGTTACAGGAGCCTTTCTTCCTCCACCAGGCACAACAAGATGTTAGGCAGGTGCCACCAGCACCTTCCCACAGCTGGGTCAGAAATCTGCCCAGATATCTTCAGAGACAGGAAATGCTGTCTCCAACAGCTTCAACTGCAGGGCCAAGACAACTCTCCCATACTTGGCATAAGCAGAGGTACCCCATGAACTCTGCATTTCAGCTTTGCAGTGCAGCTCAGGTGAAAATAGCCATCCAGAAGACACGAAGACTGAAAATTACCCTACTGGCATGAGGGAATAAGACCCTCTTTGGCGCATGTGTGCCCATGGATACCTATTTTCACGCAGCATCAAGCTGGGAGAGGACACAAGCACGGGGTGGCCTAGAGAGCTGTCCTTCCACTGCCAACAAGAGTGGTGACTTCCCTGTGATAGCGTCCAGGGCTCTATCAGCCCCTACCAGCAGAATGTCTGCACCTCCAGGTTCCACCACAGCCCAGGGCTGCCTATCATTGATCCAGAGGCACCAGGATATGGGCAAAGACCAAGCACTGGGATTGCCTAAAGCCTGCTTGCAGCCTGCTGTGCTGTATACTGGTCAGTGGACAAGCAGCTTCCTTTCCAGCTACCTTGGCGTACCTTGGTGGCAAAATCCCAGTTGCAACAGAGCTTTTGTTTCTAGCAGGAAAGTGAGCAGTAAAGGCAGGAAGGTGCATGTGCAGAGCAGACCAGAGTGTGCCAGCTGCCTATGCTTGCTCATACCCACTCAGACTCCCACAGATGAGCAAGAATAGTACCTGATCACATTGCACATGTGGCTTGCCTTCCTCTGATAAAAGTGCTGGGTCTTCAAGCAGAAACAATGCTTCAAAAACACTCTTTTGGTGCTACAAATGGCAGGCTTCTCCATCCCCATGTTTGTACATGGTCAGATCATTCCTCAGTAGGAGCCAACAGGTCCAGTGTGTGCCTAGCAGGTTTCATCCTCAGGGCTGTGTGCACATAGCTCAGCTGCCTCTTCACTAGGTTCCCTAGAGCTAGAGGTGTGGGATGTCAGAGCAGCAGACAATAGGATACTCCCAATTCTGCATCTCCTTCTCGCCTCAGTCCACACTGCCTTTCCCTGTGGGATCCTTTCCTTTTCAGAGTCAGGACTACACTTTGAAGGAGATAAAGTGGGTATCTGCTTCATGCAGCTCTACTGATGCCAGTTCAGGAACATCTGTGGCTCTAACTCTTAGGCTACAAAGAGAAATCCCACATTAAGCACATGCTAAATTTTCTGTGTGCAAGACACAGTATGGGTAGGTTCCCAGAAACTGCAGTTCAGCTGTGTGGCTAAGGCACTGCTTCCAGCACTGGAGGAAAAAATAAAAACAGGCTCAAGTGGAAGGCATGCAAATCTCTGTGAGACTTTACAGGACCCCTGGCAGGTAAGAAGAAAGGATGTCCAGAATGCTTCCTGGACCAGGAAGAGTCACGAACACCAGTGCCGGATGCAAAGGACCCAGCATAGTGCTCCTGCTCCTGATTTTGCAATAACTGTCCTTCCCTAATAGTCTTCAGTCTGTGTCATGTTATTCACCTTCCATCTCTTCCCTCATGTGTGCATGTCCCTAGGAGCTAACAGTGCCAGTGCAGAGCTGCAGTCCCAAACATCGCCCAGGCCAGTGAGAAGGGTTCTCCTCAGGCACGGCAGGCAGCGCTCGGCAGGCCCCTGCAGCTGCACAAAGCCTGTATGCACTTGTGTCTTGCTCTTCAGCTCACCCTTCTGGCAGCCAATTTCACCCTCTCACAGGCACTTGAGGCATGAAGAGAGGATGATCCAGACTCAGAGCTTATGCTTGTCTCAGAGCAACCCAGAGTGCTGGCACCTCTGCAAAGCTTTGGCTGCTGAGGATTTCAAATGCCATTACTGTAGAGGGGTTTGACTTTCCCTCTGTTCTATTTTACTTCATTTATTTGTTCCTCTAGCCAACAGTAAAATGTTTTCCTTTCATTACTTACTACACATTTTTAATTCAAAACTTGAGAAATAATATATGTTCCCACTGAGTAGGAGCATGAAGCACTGAGATAATCTTGACACTTAATGCCCCAGTATATCCGTGGGAGGGTCAGCTACTTAAGCACATCTGCAGCTTGCTGACTTTCTGAAAACCATGCAGATTAGTCAAAAATCCAATTCACAGCTGTGAGTGCTTCCTGGGCAACAGACTCTGCTGTTGATTTGCTAACTCTGAGCTGGCTGGTGGGAAAGAACAGGCACTATGAGGAGCTGCATACTCTAGTCCATGTCTTCTTTTCATGGAGTGCAGAATGAGGTTAGATCAGCACATTTGTCCAAGGACTTTCTGATCCTCCTTTGCTGCAAAATTTGCTGTCTTTCTCACAGACCCAGAATGATGCTGGCAGTGCAGAGGAATCAGCTTGCCCAGCATGGCATCTTGTTCTGTGGCAGGGCTGGATCCTGTTCTGTCTGGCTTCTGCATGAGCTGGGAAGCTGAGCTGACTGGTGGCCTCATTGCACTTAAATGTGTCATGCAAGTCTCACAGCAAGAGGCACATTCACACATAGGTGGAACCTCTGGTTGCCTCATGTGGTATTGGTGTTTGCACACTGGTAAATATCCATGCCACTGGGCTGATTAATTTGTCAATTTATTGGAAATTGCTTGTGGAATATCATCGGAAAGAAGTGCAGGTTTCCAGTTCAGCTTTAGTCTCACACCATCTTGGTGTCCCACAACTCCCTGATGGAGGCCTGACATAGATTTGGAGCTCACAGACAGCATGACTTGCTGTCATGGGTTTGACAGAAGAAGATAATGCTACCAATTTCAGTGTTAGCACTTTGTTAATTTAAAATTTATAAC
The DNA here is from genome assembly GCA_013400435.1 of Pycnonotus jocosus. NCBI lineage: Eukaryota > Metazoa > Chordata > Aves > Passeriformes > Pycnonotidae > Pycnonotus > Pycnonotus jocosus. The sequence continues at coordinate 26,534 of VWYP01004822.1, forward strand.
GTATCTTTGGAGAGGATCGTGTTTGCTGATCATCTGTTTCATACCTGTGGGGATTTGGGGGTTTGTTTTTGTTTGCACAAAAGCAGATTGTGATAAACAAGGAAATCCCTGTATTATCATGTCAAAGATGGAGCATGTTGAAGCATGTCTGATTCTGATGGGTAAATGTTGTGTGGATCCAAAAGCACTGCTCGAAGAACCAAGCAGGAAAGGCAGTACACCAGTCTGGGTGAGGAGCATCGTTAGTAGACACCAAGAAGCAGGATTATAACTTTAAAGAGGAAATTCCTCCACCCCAATATCCACTCCCATGACATGGCTGATTCACCACAGAGAGGAGAGAGGGATCAAGAATAGTGGTGGACTGACTCACAGATGTGGAAAGGAAGGAGGACTAATCGGAGCAGGGGCAGCAGTCCAGAGGGTGCTGGCCAAAATGGGCAGGTTGGTGAAGGAAGGCACAACTTGCAGAAGCATAATGCTGTAGGCTGCCAGGGCTGCTCCTCCTGGCAGGTGTTGGGGCCAGCCAGGAGCAGAGCCTTAGGTTTTGGCCACCAGATGAGGTGTCGGGGAAAACTTAGTAGGCAGCAATTTCCCACTTGGCAAGTGCTAGGAAAGAGAGAAATGATGGTTCATGTATTCATGTATTAGAGGGGATGTTCAGATATCTCTGCTCTGATTGAACCTGCGATACAAGGTAAATTCCCCACCAAACTACCAAAGCCTGGTCTGCCCTAGAGATGCCCAGCAAGTTTTGCAGTTCTCAGTAGTGCTTTATGGCCCAAAGCCAGAGCTCAGTGAGTGTGTTCACCTGGTGCCAGCACAGCATGCACACTTGTTTGTCTGAAAGAATATGAGGAACAGGCTTTGTTTCCAAGTGGCCGCTTCACTTTGGCCGGGTGGATGGAGGGTGATACTGAACAGCAGCATGGCTGTTCATGTAGGAAATACAGCTCATGGCACATTCTTGTTTGTGGGCTTTGGTGCAGGGTAGAGGGGGAACAGTAAATGTCACTTCCACCAACCACAGCAGGAGAGAGGCCAGGCCCTTTCTTTTAACCTCACTTGGATGAGGTTAAAACAAAGGGAGACCTGTTGATGTGGCTGAATGGCTTCCATCTCTCACCTTATTCCTCATCAGTTAGATCTTCACCCTCAGGAGGAACTAAGCCAAAGGTTACTGTAGGCATGCACCCCCACACTTTTCCATACAAGGAAAAGAGGTTCAGTTTACCTTTGGACCTTTTAGGAAGCTAGCCAGAATGTTGGGTTCCCTCTTTGAAGCTCTTGGCTCAGTGCCAAAGGAAAAGCACTGGTTGGACCCTGTCCCTGTCTGTCAAGATCTACCCCTGTCTATATTGGCAGCTTGCCATTGGAACCAACCTCAACCATAAGCTACTTAAGTAAGAACACAAAGGACACCAACAGCTTCTCTGAGGTGTTGCAGCAAGATGTCAGAAAATTCTCTGGCATCTGTGCACGGCTTTTCTCTTTTGTTTCTGTAATGTTTATTATTTTCTTGTTATTAAACTCTTTGATTTACAAAACACACTCAGAGGATCTATCTCGCTAATGTTACACCACTGATCTGCTGGCTGGACCCTCAGAGAAGTTTATGGGTTCTCCCCATAGGTTACCCCATGCTGCCCCAGTGCTGTGGTTCTTTAATATCCACATAGATACCCATTTCTGAAATGCAAGTCTCATGGCTTTTAAAGCAAGTTATTTGATTTTCTTAAGCACGTTTAGTGCATGACTCTTAAACTGTAGACTTCTGCACTTGCAAATAACTTTTAACACCATTACTGGGTGCAAATGAGGACATAGTCTGCAAATGATGAATTACTTGATTGCAGCAAATCACACTGGTAGATGTCTGTGTAGTCTCACTTGAATCCACAAGGAGTTGCAGGTCCAATCATTAGGCATATTAAAATTATGAAATGCAAAACAGGAAGAAGAGTAAAGGTTTTTTAAAAAATTGGAGATAGAATTTGGTGGACAGCAAAGTCTAGGATGCTCTTTAGACCTACATGTAGAAGGTATTACTAGAGCTCATTTAGATACTGGTTAATACCAAGACTTTCTTGCCTTTGCAAAATTTTTTGTAATGTGCAAACTATTATATTTTATATAACAATTGCCTTGTTATATAAAATCCTCTGTATTTTTTTCCTGGTTTTTCTGCAACAGTGGTTGTCTCTAAAGAGAGTGATATTATTACACTATGACAATCTCTCAACTAAAGCTCTTCTTTGCCCATGCTCCTTCAGCACGTTGTATTTTCAAGTACTCACACAAACCCACAAGTTAAGGATGAAAAACTGCATGTTTCGGAGTCTCAAATGTAAATGTACATGAACTAACACTGAAACAAAAAGCCCAGAGAAATTGTCTCAAGAAATGTCAGTTTATCTCCATGGTTAGATCCACAATGTCTCAAGTGCAATTATTTTTCTTAAAAAAAAAAAAAAAAAAAAAAGTGTGTTTCTATAACAGATACCTCTCACTCTAATAGTGAACGTGTGACACAGAAACCACCATTTTCCCTGCTTGAGACAAAGTTATGGATGAGCCTTTCCAGTTAAGCCTTACAGAATGATCTATTTTGGAATAACACGGTTGCCTTGGTGCTGTGCCTCCTCGATTGTTTGTGCTGGAGTGTCTTGGCTGTGTGAAGAGTTTACTGTTTCTTTTAAAAGCCACAGTCGCACACAGGAGAATCAAATCATCCAAGCAAGGAACGGCTTATGAAAGGATAGCAATTACCTCTTTTCAAAACATTTTTTGGGCAAAAAGAGCCAAAAGGTCAGAAGTTTACCTCCAAGTACAGTTTTTTGGCCAAAAACAGCACAGATTTGACCCACAGGGATTATCACATTATGCATCGTGCCAGTGCCAAGCCTAGGAACAATGCCACACCAGTCTGACTTCTACCCACAGTGCTGCAGGCAGAGCTGAGTCCTTTGTGTGGAGGAAGGAATCAGCAAGAGCAGGGAGGAGCTAGTCAGCATCGCCCCCACAGCAGGAGTTTGCAGAGGTTTCAGAGGATGTTAGACATAACTATTAGGAGGTATTTAATTAAACGTAAGCAGGTCACTGAGACTCCTGCTCAGGTAGCAGATCTCTGGAACCAGCTGTCTAGAAAAGACTTGGTCATTCTGCAGACATAATAACTAGCACAAGGAAAGCCCCAAATCCAGACAAAGTAATCTTTGTTTACTGGCTGAAAAGAACAGGAGGGACATGTAGTCATTCTGATCATCCCTCTCCCCTCTGAACACCATGCGGAGTACAGTGAAGGACAGACATGAGCAAAAAGATTTAATTTCTTTCCTATCAATTAAACTAACCAAGGACCCTGAGTAGCATTGCAGAACGTGCTGCTTCAATTCCAGGGATCAAGCAGCCTCCTTGATTGCCTACCAGTCCAGCTTCCCCAACAATGTGCTCTCAAGTGATTTTCTGCAAGGAATTCTTCCCCAGAAAACTTATCATTAAAAGAGAAGAGAGCATGTGGGTGTAACTGATCATTTGGAAGATATTTTTAACTCTCTTGCTAGAGGCTTGTGGGTTGGACTCAAGAAATCAAGCAATTCTAACTCCAGAGACTGAATAGAAAATATGTCAGTGACACTTCTCTGACAATGTTTAACACTTGTGTGACTGGGGAAGATGGGTTTGTTTCTCACTTTCCTTGGACTTCCAGAGGTGTCTAAGGATTTTCTTTGCTGTGGATAATGCAGTCATACCCAAATGATCAGAGCTTCTCTCCTACACACAGGTGTTTGCTTCCTCCATTCCTCTCCCTCCAAATAAATGTATTTAAATGTACAGTTGCATTGTTTTTTCTGGACTCCTGCTGTGACACTCTACTGGTAACTGATTTGACTTTTTCTCATCTGCTCTGAGCACATCCTTCATCCCACGCTTTTGCACTTCATCTAAACAGGTAAATGATCCACAACTTGACAGGTCAGCATTTTGATGAAATTATCTTCAGCCCTTTGAATTCCAGTGCTTAACAACCATTCTTTGGCAACTTCTATCTTCAGTGCAAAACAGACTGCATTTTTATATAAGAGTATCTACTTCATAATAAAATATGATCCTATAATATCTTCAAAAATGAAGATCATTCATGAATTTACCACAAACTTTCACCGCACGTACATGGTGCATGCTGGAAATGATTGCCCAGAGACATTCTTGAATGTAGGTTTTCAAGACCCAGGTAGACAAAGCCATGACTGACCTGGCCTAATTAAACAATACACTCCATTTTTAGCAAAAGTTTTAACTGGGTGATTTCCAGAGATCCCTTCCAAGGAGTAATTCTAAATTCCTATGATTTTATGTGTGTGGAAAAGTAGAAACTACATGCAAATTGTCTCCAGAAGTCTCTGTGAGTTATCTTGATGTAAGAAAACCCACATTTATTTTCAGTGGAGATGAACTTGGACAGGAATGATCAGCCACGTTAAAGAAGGGGTGGCAGCAGCTGTTCTCTTAACACAGAAAGAAGGCAAATGAATAATTGCACCATCTTTGTAATCCTGTTCTATCCATGGAGATATTTGATTGTTTTCTGATGACTTTTAAATCAGATTACACGAAATAAATTACAGTCAGGAAACCTCAATAGAAACCTCAGCAATAAAGCAGGAAGAGATGCATGCCTGCACATAAGTTTTGCAAAGGAATTTAGCTTTATTTATTTGCTGTGATTTCCACTACCTCTTTTCAAGGTACTATCTTGTAACTTTGCACAAACAAGTGCAAAGTGGGGTCAGAGAGAGGGTATGTGCCTTCCCACTGGGGACCAAGCAGGACTGCCCAGAGCATCCATCCACACTGGTAACAAGAAGGCACTTTTGTCTTACCCACAGCACCATTCCTTCCCCTGCCCACCCTGTGCCAGGCTGATGTGCAGGGCTGCTCTGTCTGCAAGGATGGGCTGGCATACAAAGAGATAAAGACATATCTCTCTTCTGCTCTCTCAAAAAAAGCACAAAAAAATCATCCCACACTGCTCTGTTATGAACTTCCCCTTGTTTGCATTTGAAACTACTGATGGCGATTAGATGCTGAGAAAAAGAAAAATCCACAAATGAAGGTGGTTTGAAAAGTGTAGTTATCTGGAAAATAATTTGAAAAAGAAGCCTCCAAACCAAAACAGTTCCAAGTAGGTTTTATAAACCCTAGAACAATAAAAATACTTCTTACTGCTCCAATTCCACATAACTTTAAGGGCTCATCTTACTTCCTGCCTCTCTGAAGAATGCAGTGTAACTGCACTCAAGTTTTCTTGACACTCAAGAAAAGTAAAAAATCTGTATTGAATAGCTGGTTTTCCTAACTCCACATCTAAGAATAACATTTACAGTAAAGCACATACAAAGAATCTCCCTATAAATATAACTCTAAAGACAATATTTAGTCAGTCATTGAGAAATGAACATAGAATTTTCCACTCATGTTATTGTAGCTGGTAAAGGTTTACATTCTGATTCTCATAAAAGGATTTATAGAGTGCTGTAAATTTCCAGAGCACTTTCCAAACATAGATAAGATACACTCACTGACCAAAACGTTATGGAAGACAAATGTAAGAGGAGAAACAGGAGGAATCCTGAGAAAGAATTAGGGACTACAGAGTTGTGAAAGCAAGTGTTAAGAGGATGGCAACGCTCTGGAAAACGCCCAGTCTAATTCTTGAGGTTTTTGTATCAGCTCATACGAGTACAATCAGTTTCCTGGGGACTTGATTTCTGCTCCACATCCATAAAAGCAGAAAGATCCTACTTCTTTCATTCGGGCAACAAAAGGTCATTTAGAAAATGGCAGCAGATAGCAACCTGACTCCTAGATTTGAACGAAGGATTCAAAACTGAGTATGTTCAAAACCAAATCAAAATCTAAAATATCTTGAACTGAAAAGGAAATTCTGATTTTGGGACAAACTCCATTTCTAAAATGGGCTCTTTTTTTTGAGAAATAAAAGTCAAAACATCATGAAGAGATTCAGTCTCTGGTCCAGCTTTGGATCCTAACTTGAGACCTAAACCAACTACACTGGAGATTGAAGCATGCTGTTCCATACTTGATGAGACTTGGAAGCTCAGAGCTACTCAACACATTAAAATAGCACTAAATAGTTGCAGCATTCTGCAGAATTAACACTAGAAATGTTTGTCAGAACTATTCTGTTCTAGCTGCATATTTTCTCTCTTCCTATTGGATTTTGCTGCTGTAGCAGCTCTTCTTTGAAATGCTCCATTTAATTTTAGATGAGCCAACGAAAAAGTAAAATTCCATTCCATGAAAACTTGTTTAAAGTTCTCATCTTTATTATCTCTAAAATATTGCAGCTAAGCTCTACAAGTAATTCTCAGGGCTTGGACTTGAGCCTTTCACTGAGAAGCCTTTTGTCTAACTGCTACTTTAAATATGAAATTATGTTTCGGCAATAACAGTATTTTCCAACAACATGGAAAGAAATAAAGAGCTTCAAACAAAGAAGCAAATGAACAAAAGCAGAAAAAGAGATGAAGAAGCAAGGAGTGCCCTAAACGTGCCCTTTCTCTACACAAATCATAATCTGAAAATCACACTTCTGTTTAAAGCCACATTTGCACAATTCTCACTCATTTCCAGACTGACATCAGCAGCTTACAATGAGTTTCACATCCATCATATCCATGGTGCATCAATATATACTGAGACCCCAAAGGTCAAAATACAAATCTTGATAAAAAACCCATAATAAACATTGTCAGAGCACTTTGGATAGCTTACTTCCTTTATTAACCTTTTTGTCAGCAGGAGCCCTGTACAGATTTCAGTAAAGAAAATAATTCAGAATTCCTCATCAGGTAAACATTGGCTCTTCTGACAATATTAATTGAATATTAATGTAATAATAATTCAAAACTGCACATTGAGGTGGCTATGCTCTTTTAAAATTCTGCAATGATCTCTGAGCTCCTCAGACCCCACATTTTCAGTTGCACAAAGAACAGAACTGTGGGGTGTTTGCTGAAGTGTGGAAAGTTGAAAGATTTCCAGGACATAAAGTCACTGTCTCATCCTTTCCTTGTCATATGCATCCTCCACACTCAATTATTTTCCAGTTCTCCAAATGTAAGTGGTATTGACTTGTTCATCTTTGAGTCTCTCAGCCAAGGAAGGAGACAGTGGCATCACCTGTCACACCACGCACTGTGTCTCCTAGTGACCCTGTGTTACACCTCAGCTGCAGACTCACAACCTCAGTGAAGGTGCCCAGAAGGGGATTCAGCATTCGTGGCTGGCTTTTAGGAAATTACCTTGCACAGGTAGTCCAGGATAGATGATGGCATGGTTTGCTTCAGCCCAGTCAGGGAGAACTTAGCCTGTGCCTTTCTTCTGAGTCTCTTCAGAAAAATTAAATGAAAATATCAGAAAGACAAGACAGGCAGTACAAGTAGAGGATATCTACCTAGTGCTGAAATTTGACCGTTCAAATATGGAGAGGATCCTGGCTTACACAGAAAGGCAAGAAAGCTGCTCTGGGGAATCAGGCTGTAAAATTGAAATATCTGATGAAACTACTAGGTTGATTTGTTGTAAATAACTTTGTCAGCTAGCCAGTTAGGTGCTGGAATCCTTATGTAGTACAGCAATTTAGCTAGTATTAAATAACAATAGTATTAAATAACAGGTACAATTATTATACACTCACTAGAGTGAGAGAACAGTTTGGGTTAGAAAGGACCTTTAAAGGTAATCTGATCGAATACCCCCTGCAATGAGCAGAGGCATCTTCAGGTAGGTCAGGTTGCTTTGAGCCTCATCCAGCCTGGCCTTGAATGTTGCCAGGGATAGGACATGCACCACCTCTCCAGGCAAACCTGTCCCAGTATTTCATCATCCCCACGAAAAGGTTTCTTTCTTATATTTAGTTTGAGTTAACCCTTACTAATTTAAAACTATAACCCCTTTTCCTATTGCAACAGACCCTGGTAAACGTCCTCCATCTTTCTATTAAGCCACCTGTTAAGTACCAAAATGCTGTGATAAGGTCTCCCCACAGCTTCCTCTTCTCCAGGTTAAACAAAACTATTCACTCAGCTTTTTCATAAAGAAGAGATGTTCCACCCCTCTGAATATTTTTGTGACCCTCCTCTGGACTCACTCCAGCAGGTCCATGTCCTTCCTGTGCTGTGACCCCAGAGCTGATGCAGCCCTGCAGGTGGGGTCTCACCAGAGCAGAGCAGAGGGGCAGAATCACTTCTCTTGACCTGTCAGCCACAAATCAGCAACAATGTATTTGTAATTGCTCATTTTAAAGGTAAGACTGGAGGAGAATTCAAAGAACAAGTTCAGGTTGCAGGGCTCATTCACAGTCTGGATGAGTGATGTAAGTAATTAGCTGAAGTTTAGCACCAGTTATTCAAACTTTTAGAGCTGAAACTGACAATTTTCCATAGCAAAACATGAACAAGAAGAATAGTCTTAAAAATGAAATTTGGTGTTTATTTTTTTAACAAAACTCACCTAACACTCAAAAGGCCTCCAGTATTCTAAGCAATCTGTCAGCTTTCACAGCTGGGAGCTGCTGTGCAGAATCTAAGGTGAGTTTACAAAGGCATTTTGGTGTCTGGAGGGGTGGGGACTATCTAGCAGGACTTAGAAGTGTGGCACTTCCTAATTTAGTCTGCAGTTTAGGAATAATGGAAATCATCTGCAATAGTGCTTTTAAAATTCAGTGAAGATATTTTCAGTATTTTAGGGCAAACAGGTAAAATTGAAAACATGGACTTAAAACTGTTTGGTGAGATTTTTGGTTTAGCAATGCCTCCATACATCCCTGGGCATCTGAGTTTGCAGACACAAGCTCAGGCTGAACAAAACGCTCAGGGAACCTCCAAGGTCTTAAAATTACATTTGGTGATGGCTTCCAGGAAATATTAATTTCCACTTGCCAATGAGTCTTGTAAGTTAATCTTGACTGGGCATGTAAGACACTGGTACACCCTATTTGTTCTGCTGTTCCTACAGTTTGGTCTTGATTTCATATTGAAGTGTTTATCACATTAAAAAGAAATGAAAGTAATTGATTTTTTTCTGTAAAACCAGTAGTATAAACAGGTCTAAATGGGTAATTTCAGAAATATTGAGAACCAAAAAGCATGTATGGAAAATCTTACTAAGTGGATTAGCCTGTGTTTTTCAATATGAACTATTCCTTTCACTGGATTTTCCCAACAGCAATGTAAAGAAACCAAGTGTCATTTGACCAAAAGCTTTGGTACTCCTGGCAAGCCAGTTTTATTTGGGTTTAGCAGATAAGACTGCTGCAGATTGTTTAATGGTCATCAGGGAAGTCATTGGAGAGATTCAGGTGCTGTTGAAGTGTGTAGCTTTAGTTGGTTTTGGTTTGGGGGTTTGTTTGGGTTTTTTTGTCTCTGGGCAAATTTTGAGAATGCTTCAAATTTGAGGAAAAGACATTTGTGCCTCTCTCACAAAGCTCTAAAAAGCATCCTGAGTGCTGTTAGTTACTATTATTTATCCAGATCATTGTCTGCACCCACATTTTCTATGCATCTCTTTAGCCACAAAACCTTAATTTTACATGGTGCTAGAGGACAGAGATGTTTCTTACTAATTTCCTACAGCTTAGCTTGCCAAAGCACCATGCAGAAGTGCCTTTACATATTTATTGCTATTGATGACAGGCTACGAGTGATCAGCATTTAAATATCAACATCATTGTACTAAGAAAAGAAACAAATAAAAACAAACTAAAAAAAGACCTCACAGCAATAAAAAACTTCCAAAACTCCCACACTATCACTGAAAACAGAAATCTGGAAGCCCTCCACATTTATCTTTTGCCAAGTGTGTACTAGTGCACTCATTCCCATCCATACTGACTTCTCTTTAAAAAGTATCTTTGCCTGATTAGTAGAGGAGATATTATATCAACAGAAGGCATAAATCTGCAGTCATCCTCATTGAAAATTTTGTTATCTCCAGTAACTATGCTTAGCACTGTTTCCTGCTTGTAAAATGTTATTTCCTTTTATGACAAGATAGCCGACCTAGCTGATCAGGGGAAGCCAGTTGATGTGATCTTTTTGGATTTCAGTAAAACTTCTGATACTGTTTCTCACAACACCATTCAGCTCACAGCTGGATAAACA
>VWYP01004825.1:0-29047 GCA_013400435.1 Pycnonotus jocosus
GGCTCCGCTCTGGCTCGGCTCCCGCCCCGCTCACGGCCGCCCGGCCGCCCGCTCCATCCTCCCCTCCCTCCGCCCGACCCTCCCTGGAGCAGCCGACACGGACACGACACGGCCCCTCCTCCTCATCCCCGCGCACGCGCGGCGCCGGCCCCGCCCTCTCCCTATGCTCCGCCCCTCTCGGCGGCGCTCCGCTCCATTGGCTCTCTCGACCGCCGCCCCGCCGTATTGGCGGCCGCGCACGCCAATCACCGGCCGGCCGGGCTTCGAGGGAGCGCTCGCTGGGCTCCGCGCCTCGCCCCGCTCCGCCGGCCCCCCCTCCGTTTCCCGTGGATGGGACCGCCCGAAGGGCGCCTCATGGAGCGCTGGAAGGAACCACTTGGCTCGCGAGGGGGAAGGCTGAGCGGAGCGGAGCGCGGTTTCCCCTGGCTGGAGCACAATGGGCGGCGGTGGATGCCCGCGGCGTCGCGCCGGGAGGCAGCGGCATGTCGGGACATGTAGTCGCGACAGCGCCGTGTCCGGTGCTGGGGGCTCACGCAGCATCCCACTGAAACGCCCGAATCAGAAGGGTCCCGCCCTGGGTGGGAAGTCCGCAGCCGTGGGAAGTGTCAGGGGTCCCTGCGGCGGCGGTGCCGGGGCGCGGCGGTGGTGGACACCGGGCAGCGAGCGGGAAGATGGCGGGGCGGGACAGGGGACGGGGACAGGCGCGAACACCTGGCCGGGGACCTCTCCTCGCGTATTTTTATGTATGTATATTAAGTATATATATATGTGTGTGTGAATGTTTGTATATTAATTTTATATATATATATATATGTAATTGTATATTTATGAAATGTATATATGTATGCGTGTATATATATGTATGTGTGTGCGGATAGATTAGATAGAATAGATAGATAGGTGGATAGATAGATAGAGAGACAGAGATAGCTACTTAACAGAAATGTCGGCAGGCGAAGCTGAATCATGGAAGTGCCGCCGGCAGATGTCCGCGGGCTCCGGGCCGGTGCCAGGCGGGGAGAGGGTCCCGCACCCCTCGGCACCGCAGCGAGAGGGCTCAGGCACCCCGCGCCTTCCTAGTTTAAACATAGCCTAAAATATCTGCCTTACGTGGTGTTGGAGGATTTGGCAATGAGCTATTTCATTCCTAATGTTATATGGAAAAGTTAAACTTCTTTATGTTTGGTGTCCTGATGACATTTATAACTTCTGCTTAAGCAAAGCAATTGCAGAGGTGTGCATATGTATAGCCTTATAGCTTAATAAATATTCCAAGTGAAGTCTTTTAAAATGTAGTTTTATTGGTGAAGATCTTCACGACCTTGAGTGCTGCTGTTGATCCAGTAAAACTTTGTCACACAGGAAGATTATAAAGGTCCAAACTGAGAAGCATAACCCGGCCAAGCCATTCCTGCCCCACTGCCCGTTCTCTACTGCGCATTCCCAGACTCGGGAGCATGTGGCGCTTGCAGTCACACCAACACAACCCCTGTCTGACAGGACATCAAAATGGCTCAAGAAACTCAGTCAGCTGCAATATAAGTACAAAAAAAAAAAAAAAAAAAAAAAAAAAATTGGTGTGTTTTCTTCTCTGATCATTCCATTAATCTGTCTTTGTTACCAAAAGAACCCACCAAAAGCTTGGCTTTCCTGTGTTGGTGTAAGATATTACTGTTTTAGAAGGCTGCCAAAGAATACCACTTCCCCACCAGAATTAGTACAATGGTACATTAACACCCTCAGCCCAATTCGGTGTCCACCAACTCACTATCTTCCTAGTGGAGGCAAGTTTTGAGATATGGTGTAGGAGCCTGAACTCTAGCTGCTGCTGCATGGACACATTTCTTTCTCCTGCATCTGCTGCAGATGCCATCTCTGGCAGAGGGGTAGGCTGGAAAATGGAGACGCTTAGCATTTTCACATGACTTGCTGCAGACTTCAGCATCTTACTATGGGGTTGAGTTTTCTAGATGTTGATTTTCATCAGCTAATATACAAGAGACATAAGGACACCTGGAAGAGCTGGAAAAGGGCATCGGTTCTGTTCTGAGGTTTAGTAAAGCCTGAGCACTCCACACAAACACGTCAGCTGTCAAAGCTCAGTCTCATTTCCATGTCCCTTGCACCTAAGCTAATCAATTGGCCCCAAACAGCCACAAGGATACCTGCTTTTCTTATTTTAATTCCTCTCTTCCTTCTCCAAACCTCTTTTTTTACAATACCAAAAGGCAGCTTTAAAGGAAAAGACAGAAATTAGAGAGAGAGACCAGAGACCACAAGGATAGCTGGGGCTTGGATCGCCAGATAATTTTACCATGTCACCTTGCTGGATTTCTATCTGCTTAGGAAGGTTGCTGTTTGCTCAGCAGTTGTCCTGGCAAACTTGCTCCCAGTGCCAGGTGGCAGGTAACTTCAGAAAAGTGGTACTTGAGACTACACAAACTGTTAATGAAGTCTTGAATGTTGTATGGTTTTCTTCATTTATTCACACAACTGAGTTACAGAGAAGGAAAAGAAAAGTCATGATGAATCTGATATTGCTATTGCCTGACATGGAAAGGATCCTGGCCTCATTCACAATCTGCAACTGAACTGTAATAAACTGTTGTAAACCAGCAAGTGTAACTGTGATCTTTTGTTTGGTTTAACTAATAAGAAGGTCTTGGAAGTCAAAAGTCGCAGAAGACAAAAAAAGCCCCCAAACTAGGTGTGTCACTAGCCAAAACAAAGGTATATATGAAACAAAGAAATTAGGAATAGCATGGAGAACTGTGCCTGGCATTGCCTGCCTGTACCGGCGCAATTGTACTTGTGAGAGCTGCAAACCAAATAGCATCAGTTTTATCTCCCACAGCCCTGCAAATGCTGCATGAGGTTGTCTCATGTCTGTGCTATGAACAGACACCTAAAGCCTCAGCAGCAAAAATAGCATTTTCACTCAGACTTTTGATCTGAGGTTCATACTATCTGAGTTAACCCCAGACATCTGACCAATGCAGCATGTGCGCATGAGTGCTTATTTGTGTAGCTGTAGGAGAGGGGTGGAAAAACAGACACACAGCATGAATTACTCACCCTATAGATAGAACAGGAAGTTTCAATCCAAATCTGTAGAAGAAAATTCTAGTTTTGTCTTAACAATCCATACAAGTATGGTCCTTGAAGAAAAGAGAGTAAATCACCTACAGCTTCTCTGCTATAATCTCATTTTACCTTTCTGTGCAAAAGCATTTTGCTTTTCCTGTGCTGCAGGGGAAGGAAGACAGACAGTTTCTACTGTTCCAAGGTAGCTTCTCATGCTCCCGCAAGGTAAACATGGTGTAAATTGGTAAATGTGCTTCCTGTCCTGCATACTATTGTGCTGCCCAGTCAGTGAGTGGGACTACCACACATCTCAGCTCACCAACCTTCAGAGGTTTCCATCAAGCTGAGATGGAGCACAGGCTCGCATCAAAGCTGTTTGGCTTCAATGCCTCTGTGGCTTGGAGCTCTGTTTAAAACCCAACACATATCTACCCAAAAGTGTGTTTCAGAAAGAAATCAAAGAACTGGGGTGGGAGGGAGGGTGAAAGGACCCTATAGCTCTGTGTAAGGGCATCACCTCCTACAGTTTTAATTTCTCCTTTGTCCAGCAAAACAAGACCTTGTGTATTCCTTGCATTTTTGTTGATTATATTACAATGATTGCTTGCTTTTGTCACTGATTTCTTCTCTCCTTTGCAATCATCTGCAGACTCACAGGCTTTCACTATTTGGAGTAATGAAAAAACGCCATAATGCCACATAACACTTTATGGTGCTGTAAAATTAATAATGTAATACTGAAATTATAATTAAACTATTATCAACATATCCTATACATGAAAGCTCAATTAATTTATCTATACTGGCTGTCTGAAAAGTTTTCGTAATCAAAATTATTTAGAATTAAAAATAGATGTTATGATTTATAAATTTCATAATAACACTCCCGAAATATACTTTAAGTGCAGTTAGCTGGAAGTTTTCTAAGATGTGGAGTTTCAATGGAAAATGCTGCTTCTGTAAAAGTTACATTTTCCACAGGAAACAATTTTGCCAATGTTTTTCTGCCTTCCGACAAAAACAATGCACTGTTATACTTACAGATGCAGAAATGTCCTTACCATTGAAGTCAGCACAACTTGGGTTAGGGACTCAGCACTTGAAAGAACTGAAGCATGGAGTATAAATGCCAGGAAGCTGTTGAACAGCTCAAGGGTACACATAAAAACTAAGTCCAAGCGAAACATTTGTCTTTGATCTGACAAACAGAAATGCAATGTGTCTTTCCACAAATGTCAAAATGTTTCATGCTGGTTGAAAATAGTTAAATGAAACATTCGGGAATATCAGAATCATATACTTTTTGTATACTGTTGGCCTCAAAACATTTCACTATTTAGTCACTTTTGTTTCCAAAGAGAATAAAAATAATGTATCAAATTTTCTGGTTGATCGTCAGCTACAGTTTAACCACTTAGATTAAAAGGCACAAACTACAAGACAGCAACCCCCATGGAGCCTCAAAATTCTAATTTTGAAAACAAAAGGCACTGTGGACAATAGATCTGAGTAAGATACATAGTATCTTTTGTATACTACAAATAAATTGAATTTCTGATTTAAACCTGAAACTAATCTCATTTTAAATGAGTCATAAAGACCTGATCAGTGTCTGTATAATATGTTCCATTCATATTCATTAAGTGCCATGTGACTGCTGGATCTCTTGACATTTGCCTCCATTACTCTCAGTTCAGCAATGACAGACTCCTGTAATTACCACTGAAAATACTCCTACTACAATTTAATTTTACCTGGGTTGCTTAGGGTTTTTTTGGTGGGTTTTTTGTTGTTGTTGGTGGTGGTGGTGGTGGTTTTTTAGGGTTTTTTTAACCGTCTTCTGGGATTCATTGTGTGATATTGCTAAAACTCTTCAAATGTGACATTTCTTATGTCAGTAATAAATATTTTAGATTAGAATTACTGAGTTTCATGATCACTGTGTATTTTGGAATCCTGTCTAAGTGTAACATGTACCCTCCCCACCCCATACAAACTCAGTTTCAGCACACAGAAGAAACTTTGTGCTTGCTGCAGCACTTACTGAAACAGCATTGAGGTTTAAAGTGGTTTTTAGGTATTGCTAGCATGCAACTGTAACAAAAATAAGAGTGTGCATTATGATCATCAGCATAATCTTCTACCATGACCAGCTTTAAAAAGAAAATAGTTGTGAAATATTGTCCAGACTCAAAATGTTTCTGCTTTTTTAAATTTTTTTTTAATTGCGTTTAATTAAAGATTGTTCACTGAGGTATTTCTTTGATTTTTGTGAGAGAAAAAAAAATTCAGAATACAATCAAGATTTTCTGCAAGTTTTTAACAGTATTTAAATAAATAGCATATAGGTTTCAAATTAATTGCTGTGTCCCCTTTTGATAGTTGCTATTCAATAGCCTCACTGTAAACCCATCCCTGAGAGGCCCAATGACTGTTATTAATATATGTCACTATTAATGCAGTAGGAGACCTGCTTTGTGCTATTGGATCAGGAAAATCAGGAGCCATTTCCCATCTGTATCCTTTGACCTTATTAAAATTGGACACAGAATTTCTGAGCTCTGTCTTGTGCCCGGGCAGTGCCTCTGACCCAGGGTGCCGGGGTGTGGGCTGCTGCGGGCCGGCTGCACACTGCGGCGCGCTGCTCCGGGGAACCTCATTCGCCTCCCTGTGACAAAGCTTTCCTCCAGGGTATTCCCCGGGCACAGCCGCAGCACATCTGAAATGGAAATAGCAGCAGCAGAAGGTGAGCCTGTGCACAGGCCATGCTAGGGATCTGTGCTCTCGGACCTTTCCTGCGAGTATCAGAAAGAGCATCGTTTAAAAAACCTGGCGTGTTTAAAAGACACCAGGGAAGAATCTGGATGTTCTAATGAGAGGCACTCATTCAAAATGTGATTTTGAAGCAGGTAATTGAATAAAAATGCAGTTTGCAGTAACACTTGGAAAAAAAAAATCTTAGTATGAAATTTTGCATTGATGAATCCAAAAGATTACTAAAAGCTGAATGAGTTTTGCTTAATTTATGTTGTTCAGTTATTGTGAATCAGCCTCAAGAACAAAAGAATTAACCAGTTCTATTTCAGGGTTCTTATCCATTAGCATAGCAATATTTGTATCATCCTTAAACAAACCTTGCATTTGTTTGTCACTAGTTTTACATTCAACAATACGCATTAAAGTATTCCCACTTCTCTAAAATATATCTGTACTGAAAATAAAACAAAAAAAAAATTGCTAGACAGAATCTGAGCCAAAATTATTAAACACTGCTTTTTTACCTGGCATGAGCATTCTCTGGATGCACATACTATTCTATTTTATTCTGAAAATCCTATTAAAATAATAACAAAGACAGTGACTGCTAATGCATTAGATGGAGTGGTGAAACTGAGCTCCCTAAGTGTCCCTTCTGTGAAATGCCTGCTGTTATGACCATTAGTAGTCATAATGGCCGGTTCAGATTCTCCACTATTTTGTAGATTCTAAAAAAATATTTTTAATAGTCTCTTAAGGGAAATAGTAAGCTTTATAGTTTGGGAAACAAAACCAGATGGGAAGGAGAAAAAAAATTACAACTAAACACACCCCTCCCCCTCAAGCCCACAAAAATTATACTGTAGGGAGCCACCCTATATATGACCAGATCTGTTTATATATTAACTTCAAACCAATATGAGTACAGTTCTGACTTTATTATCTAATGTGAGTTTTCTTCCCACACTTCAGTGAAAGGTTTGCTGTTATATCTGTGCACTATAGCAAAGTAACATAAGCCCAGCATATACTGTGTCCAACAATATTCATATTTCACTATCAGAGAGCACAACAATAGTTCCATTGTGTAGGCAAGCTCTCCTTGGAGGTGGAAGGAAGGCTGCACACAAGCTTCCAGAGTGGTCCAGAAATACGATGGTGACACCAGACTGGCTCATGTAAACAGGAAATCAAACCAGGATGTAAACTGGACTGCTTCCATATTCAGTAATATTTAGCTAAAAATAAACAGTTTGAATAGAGGTAGGAAAGCCAATTCTCTCTGTAAACTCATTTTTCAACTTGGATTTTTCAAGACCTGATAGAAAATTTCAAATAAAATGACTGTTAATATTGCTCTATCAATATGTCTCTTATGAGATTGCAGTAACTTCCAGATGACCTATTAGTGTGAAAAGGGCAATGGAAAGTCTCTTTCCATTGAGATGAAGACTGAAAAGGGATACAACTCATCTATATCAACAGATTAAAAAAATCAAGGAGAAAGAATTTCTACTTAAGCTAGAAGACAATGTAATCATAAGAATAAATAAATAAAAACTGTGAAATCTAGAACTGATGAGCCATCTCATTCTGACAAGAATAAGAGGTTCTCAATCAGCCCACACAGAGTGTGGAGGAGAAGCTGGGGAGTTTTTTGTAAGAGTATTATCTAATTCTACTGCTGTCTTCAAGGCCATCATGTGGTGTTCACCTGGGAGTTCCTCTGCAATCTGAAGTTCCTTATAAATTCTCTTACTGCTGAAATTATGCCAAACTACTCTCCAACTCTAGGAATAAGTGAATATAGGGTAAGAACTGGAAAAGAACAGTGAAAGTCACCAAGTCCAAGCTCCTCTCATTACATGTAAACCTGAATATAATCCAATTAATAACACTGTCAAGCTTCATCTCCAAATAAATCACATTATTTGCCTCCACTGGCCACAGAAGAAGACTATCCCAAACCTCGGTGCTATAACTCTGGGATGTTTTTCTTATTCTCAACCTCAGTTTTTCAAGGATGTTCTTTACAACCCAAAATATCTCTTGATCACAATCATATTTGTTTTACTACATTAGAAAAGTTATGCTTTTGCTCTACTCTTATGCCATAAACTGCTCATCATTTAAAACAGGGTATTCTTAATAGCTGGAGAGTCAAATTAATTCTTTAAGATGAATCAGTCTTTCTTCGATGGGAAGATTAGGTATGTGACAAGTTCTAGATTATTGAAAAGCTTCCCTGACATCTGCATCTGCTTGCAGAGGATGAAGGCTAAGAGACGCAGTGAGTAGATGTAACTCTGAACGAAAATAAGGAAACAAGGAGGAAGCTTTTTGGTTAGAGTTTCACTGCTGGCAAGCAAGAGTTGTATGTCACTTCCCAGGGCTATGTTTGCTGCTTGAGAACAGCAGCAAGGAATGGCCAAAGGTTCTCTACTGAGTGGCTGGTATTATTCCCACCTGGAGTACTGCATCCAGCTCTGGGCTCCTCAGCACAAGAAAGACACGGACCTGTTGGAGTGAGTCCAGAAGAGGGCCACCAAGATGGTTAGAGGGATGGAGGACCTCTTGTACAAGAAAAGGCTTAGAGAATTGTGTTTATTCAACCCATAGAAGAGAAGGTTTTGGAGTGATCTAATTGTGGTCTTTCAGATCTGAAGGGAGCCTACAAGAAAGATGAAGAAAAACTTTTTACAAGTCCAGGTAGTGACGGGCTATGGGGGAGTGGATTCAAACTGAAAGACCACAGTTTGATTAGATATTAGAAGGACATTCTTTGCTATGAGGGTGGTGAGACACTGGACCAGGTTGCCCAGAGAAGTTGTGGATGCCCCATCCCTGGGGCGGGCCAAGATGGATGGAGCTCTGAGCAACCTGGTCTACTGAAAAGTGTCCCTGTCCATGGCAGGCAGATTGGAATAGGATGATCTTTAAGTTCCCTTCCAAAACAAATCATTCATAGCACATTCCATTAACAGGTAATCAAGGCTTTGGCATTGCCACAGGCTACATGACACTGGAATAGGACCCAGAAAGCAAGTAAACAAACTGATCTAGCCTTCAAGGAGGGCTCTTTCTTGAGAAAACAGTCCATATGATCCAATCTTGTCACCTCAGGCCCACTGGAAATGTCGGATAAGTAAATAAATAAAGCGCCCAAATGTTTCTCCCCCTGAATTTAGAACTTCCCTAGAAACTTGGAGGCTGTGGAAGGAAAAAAGCCCAGACAGACTTGGCTGTGAGCCAAACATCTTGGTTCAGGAGTCACAGTTCTGACCTGGAGACACACAAAGGATATCCTGGATGGCAGAGGTAGAAATTATGTGACTGCCATTAGAAAGAGGAATCACATATAGTAGAGGTGGTGCATGTTCTCATTCATGTGCAAGCTCGAGAGGAAAGGATTTATACACCATCTAGAAGCTGATGAGAAGGTGTAAATGCAAACTCTGTGACAAAGCCCGTAAGTGAACTGCCCTCCAGTGCAATGGATTTTACTCAAACTTCCAACCTGGTCCTAGTCCTCAGGTCCCCAAGGATTGCCTTTCTTCCTTCCTTAGCCTTCTGCCATCAAAAAGTTCATTAGTATATTTTTATTTTGATCATTAATGAAGGTGATGAATAGCACCATTGAATGATCCTCTGCTCATGACTGAATTCTGAGAAATTCCACTTGCGAAACAAACAAATCCAGAAAATCAAAACTACTAGCATGTGACTTCCAGTAGTTAAAATTGTTCCATTTTCATAGTACAGACTTTGGGCTTCTTCGCTTCACAGCAAACTAAAGTGGATGATAAAATCTGTAAATATGAACTAAAATAGAAAGAGGAAGACAAAAATGATTCAGCTGTGATAAAAGGAAATCTGCACAAAGAATGAAGGTAAAATACAATGCAGCTGTTGCATTTCAGCAACACTTACTGAAGAAAATTAATTTCAAGCTCTTTTAAAATTATCCTTTTTCCTCCTTTTATTTAGCTCTTATGTACAAAAAAGCAGTAATTGCTTGAATAAATGAGTGATAAAACTATTTTGCACATGTATTTAATTATAATTTTCAAGCATGCACTCTAGAAAGTGCTAAGACCTCAGCATTAACATAACTTGCTGGCAGTATTGATTGTATGTGTGTTTGCTGGTTAATTACCTAACTTTGAAACTGCTTAGTGTTTTATTGTTCCTGATTGTTTTACCAATTTATATTTCTGGCAAGCATCAATTTCAACTCATCACAGAAGAAACTCTACTTGATTAGAGTCAGAAACCATTCTGTTTGGTTATATTTTCTAAGTGCAACATGTTCTCTGTACATGGAATAAATTATACACCTGCTACATTACCAGATGCATAGTCAGTAGGCAATCTTCTGCAAACATGGAGGAGGGTTGTTGTTTTCACATCGATATTAACCATCTCAATCAAAATGCAAAATTCACACTCACTGCCATCTGGATGGTTGTAAACACAAAGTCCCCGGACAGTATTGTCCAGGGACATTGTGTTTACAAGTGGAGAATGGCTTTCCCTCCTTTACTGATGTAACTTCAGAAACAAAATTAGCAAGATAAAAATCACCATAAGGTATTATAGCATATACTACGCATTTTCAAAGTATTTGTGTCAAAGAATATAACAGGATGTAAATTATTAATATCAAGGAAACAATGGCATAAGCATGTGGGCAGAGCAACAAAGATAAAAGTTGTGCCTTTCATTACAGAGAGCATAAAGCAGATTGAAAGTATGCATGATGGGGAACACACTTGAATATTTCTAATATACAACAGCAACAATCACAGGCAATGTACAAAAATAATAAGAGGCAAATTTCTTTCACTAATGTTTTTTGAAGTTACAGACCTGTGAAAGACACACTGCCTGGACCATTAGTATTCTTTACAAATTAATGTGGTGTCAGTGGGCTGGAAGGATTTATCTGCTAAACAGCCAGGAAGTCTCCCGGAACAGGATACTTAAATGACAAACATTTAATAGACCAAATCTGTTGTATATGCATAGAGGCTACCTTATTGAAAATACCTGAAGAATCCATTAGCAACTCCTTGGATTACCAAACAACCAAGAACCAAGGAGCCTTTAACATAGTAAAGCACTTATCATTTTTTCCATAATCTATCTGGCAGATAATGAGTAGGTAATAGCATGTCTGAATGCTTCGAATACTAAATACAAAAGTAGAGAAAGCCAAAATATTCTCGGGTCCACACACAACTACTAAAGTGGAACACTCACAAAGTTATCTGTACTCATAATTTAAATCTGTTTTTAATTTTAGGCTTTACTTGCATTATACAAATCCAGTCAAGTCAACAGTCAAATTCTGTAAAACTGGTATAACCAAATAAACAGCCTTTTAATATGCTCAGCAAAATTCACCATTCCTGAAAAGCCTGATCTCTGGTTAAGTGCAAATCTACATGTTGCCTGAGTAGTTTTTTGGTTTTGCTTTGTTTCATTCTAAATGAAACATGAATGGTTGTCTTCTAAGTGGCTCACAGAAATGGAGATCCACAGGAGAGCAAACATTCAGCAGGATTTTTATCAAGAGGCTTCTTAAATGCAATGATTCCAGCAGCACTGCCTGGCCCATGCCAGACCACGGGCACAGCACCTGGGAGTTTTCTCCTGCATGCACTTCAAAGGCAGGGATCCAGCTGCCTAATTGTGTATCCATTTAATTCATCTCCCTTAGAGAAAGCCCAGAGAAGCCATTGCTGAACTTATTGCTCACTGTCCTGATACCAGTTTCTAAACAGGACTGCAAGGCAGACCTTCAGTACTCTGAACTAATATCATATACTGACTCAGACAGAAGAAACAATAATAAGAAACAGAATTGGTAGATGTGATAAATAGATAGACAAATAGATAGACCAATAGATAAATTGGTAGACAGGACAAATATGGTACAATTAGGAAGAGTCAGTATGGTTTTTGTAAAAAGAAGTTGTTCTTCATGTATCTACCAAAGTCCTCTGACATGTCAACAAAATGTTGGCAACACAGATCTGTTTGATGCCATCTGTCTGGATTTCCAGAGGGCACTTAAAAAGTTGCCTCCCTTGAGGCTCTTGAGGAAGCTAATCAGACATGAAGAAATGTTCAGAAGATGGGAAGAAATGAAGTAAAGTATTAGTTGCTTCTCACAGTAGAAAGAGATCACACACAGAATCCCACATGGCTCTGTGCTGAAGTCCACATTGCTCAATATAGATCACAAGGGATCAGAACACAGTGTCAAAAAGGGATGAAAATATTTGCTGATGGCACTGAATTAGTCAGTGATACAGACTACGGCTGATTGCAGACTCACATAAGAATTTCCTATCATGTAATGACTAGGCAAAAAAATTCACTGTAGAGGAATGTAAGATGAGGACAAACACTGCTAGAAATCACTACAAAAGGAATTAAGAATATAAAATATTCTTTTTCTGTTGTATAAATAGATGACAAATCCACATCTTCAGCAGTGTTTGTAGTTATATGTCCATCTGAAGACAGATATAGAAGTCCTGTAAAAGATACAGGTAAGTGCAACAGGTATGATTAAAAATATGGAGTGATTACAGGATGAAGAACAATAAAATAGATTAAGGGTTTTTGTTTGCAAAAAGAAAACATATAATAGAGAACAGTAAAATCAGGAGTGGCCTGAAAAAGGTGAGTAGGAATTAACTGTTTCTTTCAGCCCAAAATCTGGAAGATATCAAATGAAGCCAGAAGATGCTGGTCTCCAGGCAAACAAAAGGACTTATGTCTTCACTCATAATATTATTAATCAATAGAACTTGTGCCAGGACATTGTGGATGCTAAAAATGTACCCAAATTCAAAATAAGTTTTGGATAAATTCATGGAACAAAAGGTCACCTAAGACCATTCAATACAAACCCATATCAAATAGTTTAGGAAGTCACAGAATCACTGATCAGTAGACACTCAAAATGTATTTTGGGAAGGGCTTCTAGAGTGCCCTTATAACATTCTCAGGAAACTTACTTGGTACAGGTACAGAGGTACAAGGTACAAGGTACAGAGCCAGATGACACTGCTCTTATCCATATGCAATTAGTCAAGTTAGAATTGGAATTATGCACTGTCAGTGTTGAGTCACTGTGCACAGAAGTAATCTGTGCTTCACCTGCAGGATGAAACTGAAATTTCTGGGCTGTGCCATCAAACTGTGCACATACAGCTGCACTTCTTGAAGAAACATCAAGCCTGCTGTACATATGGAGCCACATTCTCCAATGTATTGTAAATGTCCAGGGTTTCTAACATATGTCAAGCCTCTCCTCACAACTGCACATGCTCACTGTCATTACACAACTGTCAGATTTCCCAGGAAAAGGATGCTGCATACCTCCAAATCTTAGATAAGTACACAGCTTCTCTATATTGTGCCAGACAATTTCTAAGTGAGAAATCGTGTTCATAAGAAAACAAAAAGACGGTAATTCTACTTGGAATATCTTATTTTATCTGGAGTGAATGTGGCTTCTCCGACTTGAACCACAGTTTCCATATCCTTTGATGGTTCTTGTTTTCATTGTCTGCAAATGAGTGGCCTCATTGTCTCTGCTTGCTGGTGGGACCTAAAGGTTTGGTAGACAGTTTAATATCTTTACCCTCACCATTTTTGTTGTCACAGTTTACAGTCCTATAATGAGAGGTGCTTGAGTTCATGAGAACACCCTTAATTTCTTTTTGCCAAAGTGATCTTCCTAGTCCGTACTGTACACGTGCCTGAGGCTCTCAAGTACAGAGGTGTGGTTTTGTAGTGAAGCAAACCAAGATAGGGTCTTAATCATGTTCGTTTGCCTTAGTGTTTGCTTTGCTGTTTCAACATAGTTTTCCAAGTCCATTGACCTCCAAATAATAAAGGCTGCAAGTGCATCTATGAGATCTCCATACCTTTCAAATATCTGAAATTCCTGGGATATTTAATGTGTTCCGTTATATGAAACAACTTTATCATAAATGTTGCTGTTTAATGCTATCCTGTTGTTATTAATTGCCTTGCTTATTACTGAATTATTTAGCTGAATCTCATTAATAAAACTTCCCTCTGTATCTGAGGGATTATTTGTAGGTTATGCTAAGTGTATTGTGCTGTGCCTTGGTCCTATGTTTTATACTCTGAAACAGAGTAAGGGTGACCTGTTTGACACAAAGTAAGGTAAGCCTCCAGTTTTACATTCAATTACAAGCTATATTTTCCAATATTTCTTCTCACAGAGAAAGATTTTTCTCACAGAAAAGCTGGCAGCAGGCATATCAAACCTTGTTTAAGAATATTTTCTATCAATTGTTTATACAATTTACTTCTCCAGAGCTTGTCCAGATGGTTTTCCTTGCTGTCCTATCATTGTGTCTCACTTCAAATGCTCTTATAGACACATTATGACTTTCACAAATCTCACAAAGAGATGTGGAAAATTTTCTTACTGTTACTAATGTGACTTTCATCTGGGGGGGAGGGGGTGGGGAGGTTGGTATTTTTGGCTGTTTCTGAAAGGACACAGATAAACTTTCTGACATCTAATGGCAATGTGAAATAATTCCTTCTCTGCTTGAGCATAAGTTTGCTCCCCCAGTTAAGTATTTTCCATTTGCTTCATTCCTGCCACAAGGCTGCTCCAAGGGCTGCTAGTGAAGGAGCTTAGAAACCTGTTTCACACATGTTAATGAATTATCAGACTTTCTAGCTCACACTCTGCTTTCAGTAGCCAGCTCAGCAGAAACAGTCAATCACCAAAAAGCTGGAGCCTTCATTGATTTCAACTGCTTGGCTTTTCTGAAGGGAAATATACAGGGATGTAGATATTTATTATTGATTCCTCTCACTTTATCTCCTAAAAGCTTAAGGAATTAATCAATAATGAACAGCCTCCTTTATATTTTACAGTCAGATTTTAAGCTGAAAAATAGCCTGAATGACAACACATGTTGCTTGCAGACATCCCCAGTAGCAGCAGCAATCCAGCTTCTGTGGGAGATTCCTCTGCAGCCAACACCAGGACAGGGGACAGTGCAGGAGCAGATGTTTGTGGCTCTGCGTCCTGTACAGGGTTTCTGCCACAGATCAGCCCTTGTCCCACCAGCTCTGTGAGGAGGAATGGGGGTAGCCAGCATGAACACTCATTTGGATCCACCACCAGAAAAGGGGTGCAGGGAATACTGTACACCTTTTAACAAATAACTAATTATTCAAGATAGTCCTGCTGGAGTGTAGCTGGTCCTCACTTTGGATGTTGTTTATTTAGAGCGTACTGAGAGCTGCTGAATTCAGAATCTCCTCTTTGTGGTACAGCCACAAGAAGTGTAGGCTTAGGACTTAAGCTTAAGAACATTAATATTAGGGGATTCTGCTATGCACTTTTATTCTGTCATTACCAATAATTTGCAAAGGCAGGAACAAAATCAATCTCATAAATAACATAATCTGTCTTGGCAGAAAATGCACATAGAGGTATTAACATTTTAAAATACTTCCAGCTTCTGCATGAAAAACTGTGAAGCATCTGTCTCAAAAAAAAGGGGGGGGTTAAATAGTTTTCTAGAGGTCAGATAATTTTTTTACATTTATTACCTCATAATTTAGTTGGAGGCAGATTGTGGCCTATGAACATCAAATACTTGATCTTCTCACTCCTTTTGTTGTGCATGTTGCTCTTCACACACTTCTCTAATGCAAACTTCTTCCTTTTGACCTAACAATGGTCTCAACAGCTTTTCTCAGAAGACTCTACCTTTCAGCAATGTTTATGACAAAATATTTTCAACTATTATTTTGTTGCCACCTTTTGATTTTATCATTCACAATGGGTTACAGTTGGTGATTACTAAATGTAGATTTCTACTCACTAATTTCTCCTAAAATTGAATTTTAAAAGTTTCATGACTCAAGTCTTAAAAAGTCAGATTTTTAAAAAAATCTTTCTAGATTTTAAAACAACAAGAGATGGAGAGATGGAGAGAACATTTAAAATTTATTTTGCTGTCAGGACAAAGATATCAACAAAACTGGAATTCTTCCAACAATACCAGTTGAAATAGGATAAAATCATAAGAGTTAGAAATTAAGTGTAATAAGTATAGGTCTGATGCATGAACCTGAGATATTGATGTGCATCCAACTACTAGCAACATACACTAAAACCCTTCCCCATTTCCTTTTCTCCTCAAATGCAATGTGGGCAGTTTATAGGTAATGGTCTCTCACCATAATGGCAGGTTAAAGATTACTCAGTAATAGTCACTAAAAGGCTTAACATTAAAAATTTCACTGTTTTTACACTTTTTGTGTGTGTGTGTGTGTGTGTGCATGCTGGTAAGTTGTGTCACAGAGATCAAAGAGTGAATTTCAATGAACTTTTTGTGCCTCTTTCCTAAAATTTCAACTAAAAAAGTATTACAACATTTTTTGGTCATAACAGGTCAGGTCACAGTCCAGCTGGCTCCATGTCCCCCATTAACCTGTCTCTAAAGTGGCCAGTAGTGGATGTTAAGGGAACAAATGCAAGAGATGAGACAGATTCATAGCCAGGTCATCCACAGGCCTGGCACCTTGCAGCTAAGGACATCCTTACCTGGAGTTTATACATTGACATCCTGTGCTACAGTTACCAAACAGTATCTGCAAGTGTTGCAGCTCCCCAACATGATACGTTTCAAGTCCAAAACATTCTATGGTATCTAGTTCTGTGGCATAATTGCATGTTACCTGGAAAAGTACATCCTTTTGTTCATTTTAAATCTGTTGCCCAACAGGATTTCATCTGATTCCTCCTAAATCCTTGTATCATCAGAAAGTGATGGCTAACACCCATTGTATTCACAAGTTCAGAGTTCTCTCTCAAATCTCTCCTTAAATTTTCTTCTGCAAGCCAGCCAGTCCAAAACTATCTTGAGTTTCTTCATACAGAACCCATTACATCTACCCAATGTTTGAAATTTTCAGCTGTCATCTTTAAACTGGACTATCCTGAATAATTTGTTACCACTCCCAAACTAACCTCTACATATCCAAGATTGTTTATGGCCAGTTAATTGAGAAGTGTCCATCTCAATAGAGATACTTTAAGACACTCCTTGTAACACCCTTCATTGTGAATACAAGAACTCTAAAGTGAACTTTTTCATTCATTTAATGATACCTCCATTTCTTTCAAACACTTTGGTGAGGAACTTAAGCTTTAAAAAAAATCTGAAGACATCAGTATACTTACTCAAAACACTTGGGAGACCCTTGCCCATTGACGTCTAGCATCTCCAGTAACTTTGTGAAACACCACATCGGGTATAGAGGTTTTGTTGATTTTTCTCCAACACATCAATCTGAATGTAGTGTTTGCTTTTTTTTATTCTTTTGTACAGTTTCCAGCAATATATTCATATGTACTTTTATTCTCATATGCCCTTTCTGCATTTTTCATACTCTATGCACAACAAGCCAAAGGAACTTTAATGTAAAATTAATACAACACATTTGCAGAGCTTCAAGGGCAAGTTTAACTGTAGAGAGAGGCTTGAAGGGCTTTTGGAAATAATTCAAAGCGCACTGAGTCTTTTTGCAGCTGCAAAGATTTCCAATGCATTTAGATGACTTGGTCACTGTGTGTTTGATGCAAGAAAAATTTCTGCCAAGGCTCTGCTGCAGAAAAGGCTTCTGACTGGTTATAAAGTTCCCCATGAGGCTGATGCTGTTCTGCAGACTTCCAAGACTTCCTATTGACTTCAGTGAGCACAGAATAAAGCTACATCATCCCACTGCTGCTTTGGGAAGCAAAGTCCATTTCAAGCAGAAGGAATTCTTCCATGAAGAAGAATCCTACGTCATGTTTTGAGAGAATCGAATATCAAACTCTTTCCTCTGGAAAACTTTCATCTGAAGTAACAGCTTAAAGCAATTCTGCCCTAGATAATAAGTGTCTAATTATTAAAAATGCTGCATCAAGGTAAGGAAAGAAAAAGCTGGTCTGGCATTTATTGAACATTTTCATTTGTAAAATATGTAAATGAGCAGCAACAAAAATGTCAGTACTGACATTTTGTCTATCCTTCCTCCTTTTCTCACATATTTTACATTTCCAAAAAACTCCTTATCAGCTCATTTTTGAAAAAAATGCACTTTATGTCTATTTTCCCATTGTTTTGATGCAAAACTTTTGTGCATGCACCCTAATTTGCACATTAAAAGCCAATTAACAATTCAAAAATTCATGTTAATTTTTATATGCAATTCAAATTTCCAGAACAATGACACATACATTAAAAAATACTGCATCTTGAAAATATAATCTTATGTAGGCAATAGATTGCTATTGCAACTACAAAAGAATATCATAAAACAGTGAAACACGTCTCACAAGTCACAGCAAAAAACACATTAGCACTCTAAGCAGTAGTTTGTTTGCATTAAAATTAGCTCTGAGAAGGTTTACTGGGAAATCGAGTGCTTGGATTTTCCATTAGAGTGCTGAGTGCAAGATGTAAAGCTGCTTCCATTTTCGTGCGGCTTCTATTCTTCTAATCCACATTTTTACTTTGAATTTTCTGTAAAACTCCAAATGAATTTCAACTGAAGACTTAGGGTTGCATGAAACCAATAAATAAGACTGTGCTGGCTGCATGCCTTTGGGGAAGCAGTCATTAGATCACACTCAGAAATATGGTGCTGGATCTCACCAAGCATGTTTAGAGCTACAGAAAGGCTAAGAGAATGCAGAATTTCACACCTGGCCCAGTAACTTCTCATTTAATACCAGAGGATGATTTGTACAATGATCAAGGGTACAATCTAGCCAGCATTTAACTAGCTGGATAAGAAGGAAATGTTATAAAGGTGTTATTGTCATCTGAAAATGACCTAAAGAAAAGCTAAAATATTCACACTTTGGAGTCCTCTGGTATCTCTGCAATTTAGATAAGATAGTGCAGCACCAGTTCTGCATCCCAGATATCACACTGGAGATTTTTCTCCCACCATGAGCTAAAAAAAATCCCTTCTTGTTAATGATTCCTGAAATTTTGCACAGTTGGTAGCCCAAATTCTGAATTTGTTGGTAGGCCTCATAAATGCCTCTTTAAATGCCACAGATCCACTGTACAGTCTGTTTATGTGATAATCCTGTTTCAAAGCATGAGAGGGGACAGAAGATAAGGGATCTGCTGAAATGTACTTGTTATTTCTTAGGGTTAATTTTTTCTGCTGAGTTTCTCTTGACCTTTTACTATCCCAGACTTTTTATTATCCCCATTTACCATGTTTGCACATAGATCCCTCTACATAGCAATGAATAAGAGCAGGATGACCACATCCACTTTGTAGAACTACAGTCAATAATTTAAACTGAGATCAAATGTTGCTTACTTGAATAAATGCTTTTTTTTCATTTTCAGCTAGGGAAACTAATGTTTATCATTTATACAGCATTCTACATTTCTGAAATACTGAAAACATTTTAAATTGATTAATCCTGTCTGTCATACACATTGAGGTCAAACTCGCTTTTATGGGCAGCAGTATTACTCAGGATTAATTGAAGAGAATTCAGCTTCTTCAGCATTACATGATAATAAAATCTCGCTTTTAGTAATTACAAATATTTTAAAGAGGTTAAAACATTGAATGAAATGTTGTCCTGATCTGCAAAGCTATTGCTGTGGTCTACAGGATTCCACAGTTTTAGGCAATGGCAGGATTTGCTCATTTTGAGATTACACTTGGTAAGGGGTAAAATTTATGCCTGAGACAAATACAATGAACACAGCTTTTTGCCAACACCACAAGCCCTTGCCACATCTGCACTACAAGTGCAAAAATTCAGAGCAGGGCAAGATGTTACTGAATCTCCACCCGGCTGCACCAGTGCAAATACAGGCCAAAGGGAGGGTTTCTTTACTGCTAAGGGACAGTGGCAGGCTGGAACACAGAAAGGACAGTGAGCACACACTTCTAATTAGGTCCAACACAGCAAATCCTCACCCTTCCACTATTACTGCACTTTATCATACTGAATATATATTTAAATAACTGTAGGTTTAAAAAAAAAATTAAACAGTCTCTCCTTAAATGAAGAGCATATAGTTAATTCCTACTCATGGCCACAAGAGAAAAACCAAGAAATAACTAGGTTATTTTATAGCTTGGAAGGTTTAGCATAGATATTAGAGATATGCTTTCCAACCTAAAGGACTGTTAAACACTAAAATAAGTTAGCTTGGAAGGCCATAGGCTAGAAAGGCTTTAGGAAATGGGAAGTTTTGAGAGCACTTAAGCATACTTGCACTGAGGATGGTCTAGGATACAGCTGATCAGCTCAGTGTAGGGGATGGACCACCAATCTTCTGAATTCCCATACAGCTTCTCAGTACCATGATTCCATAGGGGTACAGCTGCCCTTTGTGCAATACAAACAATCCTGAAAGCAAATGCCCAACCTGAAACAATTGTGCAGGTTGTTTCACAATGTGCAGCTGACTAAATTAAAGAGAAAGAAAATGTCCTCACAATCTTCTTACTACTCTTTATCTCAAAGTTATGTATTATATTGGGTCAGACAAGAAAACAAACACATATTCTGATGCAATCCAGTCTTGCCTGTTTTGCCCACACCACTGTTTCTTTTTCCCTATTTTGATTACAGATCAGAGTAGTCCAGGCTTAAAATTGTGGTTGTCGGAACAAGAGGTCACTTGAGTCATTGCAATTTCCAGAAATGTGGCTTATGCCCTCAGAATTTTCTCTGGCAATGTTTTATTGTAAATGAAACACATTCCATATCACCCTGTCTTTGCAAAACTTTAGAAAACTTGTCAAAGTGGGATAGTATGGCTGAAGGGTTTCTGCTTGGGTTTTTTTGACTTCATGAACATTAGAACAATACATTCCTGGTTTGCTCACTTTTATGCCTGACTGCCTGCACTTCTGGTAAAGAAATAGTTTAA
This sequence comes from Pycnonotus jocosus, assembly GCA_013400435.1. Classification (NCBI taxonomy): domain Eukaryota; kingdom Metazoa; phylum Chordata; class Aves; order Passeriformes; family Pycnonotidae; genus Pycnonotus; species Pycnonotus jocosus. The sequence goes on from VWYP01004825.1 coordinate 20,826, forward strand.
ATGAACCAAACTGTAAACTGATGGTCAGTCATGGTGTCTGCATCACCCCATTAGAGAGGGCAAATAATTTTGAGCGGCCAGATCTCAGCCTTGGAACCAAATATTCACTAATCCTTTGATATGGGTAAACCAGATTTTTGCTTTCTTTAGTTTTTGCAAATTGCAGCTTGAGTTTTCACATGTATTTTTTTTTATGGTAGAAATTACATTTGTCTGTAAAAATACAAACCCAGATCTGAATGCAGTCTTAGTCACCTAATAATGTAAAATTAGAAACTGAAAGCTGAAATGACACATTCAAAAATATATAGTCATTCTAATTCATATTAGAGGAAAAAAAAAATCAACAAAAAAAACCCCAAAACCAAAAAATCATGAGATACAATTGGCTAATTTTTCCCTTAAATCCCAATTTTACTTCCACAGTAAGCTTACTAGCTAGTAAGTCTAGCTATTGTCTAGAAAACTAATTTTCAAGTGTGCACCAATACTTTGCCCATAAGTATAATCTGTAAAGATACACGTGGAATACAAATGTTAAAAGCATTACATCAAATTCTGGTCCAAACCAAAACCAAATTATATTCCAATTTTGTACTAGTAAATCCCCAGCATAGGTCAAAAGGCACAACCAGCACCCAACAGAATAAAAGCTGAGCACAGAGAAAAAGCTTTGCTGGATCAACCACACTGAAGCAGGAATAAAAAATAGCATTAAAAACAGTAGAAAGTAAGCTACATTTATTCTCTAAATAGCAGGGGGAAAAGTCCATAGTGTTTGTGGTTCTCAAATGCTTCAGAAGATTGCAGAGTATTTAGTGGAAATCTTTCAAAATTGCCAACTAAACTGATGGACATCTTGTTTGTACATGTTACATTACCAAAATTGGGCATTACTATATTTAAATGAGATTTTGTGGAAGTTTTTCAGGTCTTACCAGTTTCAGACTAAACCAAACAGCAGTTCATTGAAATTGAAACATTTTCCAGTCAGTCTGGCCTAAAGACAAGTCTTAAGTGACTTTAATTCTGGAATTGTTTAAATTAAAAAAAAAAAAAAAAAGTTTAAAGATGCTACGCTACTTATATTAATTTGGTTTCACTGCACAGAATTTTTTCCCAGCTTTTATATTTATTAGTTGTATTTCCAAGATTTTAATATCTGCCTCTAATTCTTTTTCCTTTATTTTGTATTCTAGATGGGTTGTGAGGGGTGTAGTCCAGGTAGCATATCTTCATGGGCTAACAGCAGCTGATATATGAATCTAGCACCTGAGACAGTCTGACATGAATAAGCCAGTTAATTTACAACAAGATTCTCTTTTCTGTTTTTTAAAAAAAAACATATATATATATAAAACCAACCAACCAAAACTTACTGTTCTCACACACCCTAAGATATCTACTTCTTACTGTTCAAAGACAGACCATTTTAAGCAAAAATGATGCGTGCTTTATGTGAATACAGTTGTCCTAAAATCTGCAGCTTTACCTCTCAGGTCCTGCAGTAATTCCTGTGTTTTCCTGCTTCTGCAACCTTTATACATCCATGTAGGCCAATCCCAACAAACCTGTAAGAAAAAAAGCCACAGGTTTCCTCATTTTATGAACACAATTCACCCTCACAGACTACCAAGCCTGATCTAGTTCACTAGCAGGCCCAGCTGGTGGCTGTAATAATTTTGCTCTTTGAATTCATTCTTTTTACACATTCCTTGCTTTGTACGACTTTGTATTTGTAGTTACAAAGCACCTTGAGGTGGTGGGGTGGAGGGCAGACAGACCACTCTTGCTCATCTTCCTCCACTCACTAAATAGTTGCACAAGTTTGGGTTCTTAGGTAACTCTCTAAAAGACTTGGATGTTTTCATTCATCTTGTTTTGAAACTCTGTATCCCCCACGGGAGAAGACCAAGCCTTTCACCTCACACTCATCCTCTTCAAGCAGGGGGATGACTGGTACTTCACTGATTGAAGGAATCACATAATTTCTTCAAATTTTATGTATCCAGGACTCCTAAGTGAATCCATGGCATTTCTGCTCTGACCAAACTGGTCTTCCAGGAACAACAGTGTTGGATTATCCCTTTTTCTGACTTAGAGATGGGGCTCCTGAGAGGTGTTTTAAAGACTTTTATTCTATTTTCAGTCTCATGTGAAGGGTGAGATGGTATAGATGTTACAATTCATGACATCAAAATCAGGAGCTAAACTATTTTTAAATTACAATACATTATAAGTGTTTTTTCATGAACACTCAGCTTCTCTTGGTAGTGACAGCTCCTACAGAAAGGATAGTGAGAGGGCAGTCATCACAGTAGGATTGCAGGCCTGAGCAAATTGAAAGCTGGTCTTAGGGCATTTGCAGTCCCCTGGAACAAATGTACTCGCATGGGCCATTTGAAAGTGAGAATTGTACTGTGCAAGCCTGGTGAGCCCATCAGATGTGCTGGAGAAGTGGTGGCGTTACAGACTGGCACAGCTGAAAATGAAGAACCAAGATGAGATTACAAATTATTGCTCTGTGCTTCCCACAGTTTAGGGGAGGTGACATCTTGAGGATCCCATCTTTAGATTAAAAAAAAAAAAAAAGAAAAGACAAAAGGCTGAAAAAAATTACTCATGATTATTAGCTTCTTAGTCATGGGAGAACTACAAAAAGCACCCACAACTGGTTAGACTTCCATGTTGTGCATTCACCCTGTGTTCTCAGTGAGTTTCTCATTGGAAGGAACAGAGCCTGAGCAGTGAGCTGGAAATGCAGCTCTGCAGGATGCTGCCTGCCCTCCTCAGTGACTCTGATGATTACTTCATTAAGTTGTTTTATGAAACAAATTTTCTACCTCCACCTAGATTTTAAGCAAGATTGCTCTTTTTCTAACTTTCCATACATTCACCACCTTCCAACCTTTCCAGAAATGACAAAAAGCAGAGCAGCAGCAGGCTGTATTACTTTCAACTGACTTCACTGCCTTTAGGTCAGGCAAGTTGAGTTGTTCTGATATTTAAAGTGACCTAGGAAGCTGATTTCTACATTAAAAACCAAAAATATTATTTCAGGATTTTGAGAAAAAGAAACTAATATTGATACAGGTTATGTACCAGTAATTAAAATGTAGAATAAAAAGTAAGATTGTGGTAGTAAAAAAAAAAAGAAAAAAAAAAAAAAAGTGAGGATTTTTACAGTAAAATATCAAGGTGTCCTTAAGGTATCTAAACAACTGTAACCTCATTTCAGAGAGAAGTCACACAACAATCAGACAATTAGAATTAAGCTATTTGGTGCACTTAGCTTTTATGTAATTAAAACTGTTTTTTAAAGATGTATTTACATTTTAATGTAATTTTTCCCAGCCTGAGAATACCACTCAAGGCTATTATCCATGGAGTTCTTAAAACAAAACTGTATAGAAACATTCACTCTGCACAATATGGCACAGACAACTCATTAGCTAACCTCATTAGGCTCTCAGTCCACAAAACAGTATAGAGTATCTAATTTGAGGCCTTTAAGCAAGTTAGAGCATGAAAACTAAGCAATCTTCTTGTTCCCATAACCAAGAGCCACAGTCCCACTGTTTGTGTGCCCAGCACCACCCTGCTCATTTCCCTACCCACAGTCCCCACTAGGAATGTGTGAACATGTAAAACCTACTGCAACCACAAAGCATTGCTCTTTTCTGTGGCCACTCTCTTCTATCCACAGCTTCACCAGGTAAGAAAATGGATTTGGCAAGTAGTGAACACAGAATCAATCCCAGCATGATCTGTGTCAGAGGGCACATTAAAGATCATCTAGTCCAACCCTCTGCCATGGTCAAGGACATCTTTTCCTGCCATGGGCAGGGAGGTTGTGCAAAGTCCCATCCAAACCTGAACATTTCCAGGGATGGGGTATCCACAGCTTCACCTGGGCAAACAGTTCCTGTGTCTGACCCATCCCTCATCATAAAACACTTCTTCCTTATAAGCAAGCTAATCTACTCCCTCACAGTTTAAAACCATTGGCCTCTCTCCTATCACCACAGGCCTCAGTAAAAAGTCATTCTCCATCTATCATATTAGCCACCTTTAAGTAAAGAAAGGCCACAGAAAGGTCTTCCTGGAGTCTTCTCTTCTCCAGGCTGGGCAACTCCAACTCTCTCAGCCTGTCCTCATAAGAGAGGCACTCCAGCCCTACGATAATTTTTGTGACCCTCTTCTGACACCACTCCAACAGGTCTGTTTCTTTCCTGTGCAGAAGACACCAGACCTGGATGCAGAAGTCCAGATGGGGTCTATTGTAGCCCTGGTCTGTGGCCTGAGACATAATTTGGAGTCTGAAATTCCTTTCCCAGGCAATTTTCTGTAAACAGGATAAATGTTTACCTATGCTGCATTCTTTTCTCAAGGAGGGACCTTTCTTGATGTCCCTCTGGTTTGACCAATGTGATTGAAAGGGTTTGCCCTTGTTTCACCAATCAGTTGGTCTGTGTAAAATAGGATAAAAGGGCAGACTGCTGAAATAAACTGGAGTCAGATATTCAGCCTTCTTATCAACNAAACTGGAGTCAGATATTCAGCTTTCTTATCAACATCATGTTGTTTGTGTTGTCCAGGAGCGACAGTCTGTGAGAACAAGAGGGGCAGAATCCCCTCCCTCTCCCTGCTGCCTGCACTGCTGTGGATGCAGCCCAGGACACACCTGGCTTTCTGGGCAGGGAGTGCACATTCCCAGGCCACATCCAGCTCTCATCCACCAGCATCCCCCAGTCCTTCTCATCAGGGTTGCTCTCAACCTCTTCATCCACCAGCCTGGACTGATACTGGGGATTGTCCCAGTCCAGGTGGAGGACCTTGCTCTTGGCCTTGTTGAACCTCATGGATTCATCTTGATCTCCTGAAATCTTCTGAAGGACGTTGCCAAGTACAAACTGTTTCTAAAGTAATTTAACTGTCCCCATCAGTCTGCTGTCCTGGAGAGCTGCTTCCTAGCCGAGGGCCAAAGCTAAAAGCAATGTGTGAGCTAAAACTGAAAATTAACGTAAGATGGCTTTTGTGCCTGTGAAAAGCAAACCACTCATTTACATGCCTTCAAAAAGATATTTACAGAAAATAAAGTATAAAATGGAGAGAAGATCTAGGTGAGAATTTGACAAGCAAATAGTCATTGACGTAAGAAAAATTAATGGGAACTTTATTACAATATTAAAGATGCAAACTCCCAAGAAAATAAAAACAACAATTACAAGGAAAAAAGCCTCTGTATGCCTTTTCAAACACGAGTCTCAGAAAAACACAAAGAAGTTTAATAAGGATGATAAGAAGTAGGGCATAGATTTTACATGAAAGGATATTAAATACACTCCTCACCTTGGAATAAAGAAAATGGGATAAATGTATATAAAATCCTGAGTGGGAATGATTATGCACTATTTTTCTTAAGTTAAAAACTACAGTACACCACACAAAATTATCAGGCAGGAGAATTAAATAGACAGATGTACTTTTCTCCATTTATTAAATCATTAAACTAATTATCATAGGATTTTTTGGATGCCAAAAAAATAAATTAGTATATTCCAGATTGTCTTGGTTCCTTAATTTTATAATCTGGAAGAGTTGCAAGAGAAGGAAAAAAAACCTTTTATGTTTTTATATATGCTTTTTCTTAGCATCTATCACTGGCTACTGTCAGAGGTAAGATGTTATTTAGACAGACCTTTGATCCAACTGGCTTAGTTAATCTGAAGTTTTATGCAAAACAAATAATCACCCCTCTTTAGATTTTTTTTTCCCAGCAGAGAACATCAATTACAATAATATTTTTGTGTGTAATATAAATACAAAAACAGCAAAAGGATTACAGAGGAAATAACATAGATGTTATAAACTGCTAAATTTAAAATAAAACACAGGCAGGATACATCCAACACTCTAAGAATGAGAAAGTTCATGGGCTAACATACAAACAAATCATCTAACTACCTACTAGAATTTTAAGTCAATCACATGCATATATATCACAAAAATATGGCTAAATATAGCTCAAAAAGATTTCTAGGAATTATAAGATAAGAATCTTTATCACTAGGTCAAGTGGTTGACAGTTTCTGACGACAGACTTATGAAAAGCCTAACCATGATTATGATAGGCCAAACACCTCTGCCCATGCAAAGGAAAACCACACTCCAGAGTGGCCTGACAAAATGGAAAAACAAGTGCATATACATTACTCCTGGGTTTTAAGGAAGGTTTTTCAAAGAATGTGTTCAGGAAAAGCTACAAGAATGATCCAGAGCATGGAAAGCAGTTTGTCCAAAGAAAAATTTAAAAGATTAATTGTGATTGACTTAGGAAAGAGCACAGAAGACTAAAAAGTGCTATAGGGAAGATGGAGCAGGAGTTTGAAATTAATTCAAAGCAATTAAATGATGGCAGTTTCTTAAATAATTCTCTTACTTCTTTCTTACTTCTCTCTTACTTCTCATGTACCCTGTAGTTAGACTGTGGATAAAAAAAGTTCATTGAGCCTAAAACTTCAAAAAGAATTAAACATCTCTATGGATTTTGAGAATATGTATAGTTCTAATTAATCTGATTACCCTGGAATATTAAATGTTACACTTTGAGGATAAATCTGTCTCTAACTATCAGAGAGCAGAATGAAATCTAACATCCAAGGCAGGTGCACAGTATCATTATTTGACAATCACAGGGCTACTTGCACCTTTCTCAGAAGCATTTGGAACTGACCATTTCTGAAGATACAACAATGCAATTTTAAGTAAATTTTTGGTTTCTGTACTCCTGCTGTGACAAGAACAATTAATAGTGCTGTAGAAGAAGGGAAGAGGTAGAATCAAGTCCAGATTTGGACTGATTTAATTTGTAGTGGAATGAAGAGTCAGTGGCCCAAAATGGGAGGAAGAGGAAGAGGAAAGCAAAAGGTGCCTTTTGGTTAGAGCCCAGGGCAGACTGGGCTGCAAACAAGTCAGATATGATGATTGCAATGTTTGTGTGTGCTGGCTGGGGTTAAAAGAGAGGAGTGTGCAGAGGAAAGGATGGAAGAGGAGGCTGGCCAGTATGTGCTTGTGAGGAACTTGGCAGAGATCTCTATGGCAGCCTGTCATGTAGGGAGTGGAGGGAGGCTGGAGATGTTAGGAAAAAAGAAATGACTAGGCAAGAAGACTGCTGCTTGTAGGACATTAGGGTCAATGGCCATTAAACATGAGAGCTACAGGAAGGAGCTGTAATGGATAAAAGTGCTGCACCCAGATCTAAGAGTAGTGTTTATCCACATGGAGCCTTCATACAAATGATAAACAAGTAAATCCCTTTGTAGATACTGTTTCTAAGTACTGACCAAGGCAATAAGAAATGTCTTGAGGTCCAGTAGCAGAACTGTCTCCTGATGCCAGTAATGGAATTTTCAGGGCAGACATGATCTGCTTTCCACCACGTCTTGGGCTGACCCTGGGAGGAATAGAAGCTGAGTCTCAGCTTCCAACATGGTTGAGAAAGGATAATTCCTTTCTGCCTGTATTCCTGGTGTTTGTGGTTCTTCAGAAGCATGGAAAAATGTACATGTCTCCAGGACTGGGCTAGTGGAATGAGGTTAATTGGCAATACAAACAGTTAAAGTCAAATGCTGATAAATGTGCAACGGTGCTGATTGGAAGGAATTCCTTCAAATACTCATAAGGATAAAAGATTTTGTCGGAACCCAGGGCATCGCTTTGGCTGCCTGGGAGCTCAGGAACCCTGACTGGACAGTCTGGGAACCGAGCAAAGGAAGTCTGAGTTTTGTCCAGGGGGTTTTTTAGACCTGTCCCGGGGGGATGAACAGGGGAGTTTTACTTCTGTCCATGGGGGTCACAGACCCTGGCACAAAGCAGAGATGAATTACAAGACTCAAGAGTGTGAAACACAGCAGTTTAGCTTATCACAGGGTGAGAAATTTGTAGTTTTAGGTTTTAATAATAGAAGTAAATGGAGCCAACATGGAGACTTTTAAGGCGGAGCTTAGGCTGCTTCTTCTTCTTTCTCGTTTCCATCTTTCTGCTGTGACGTCAGTACAATATAATTTAGAGAGACTGGGTCAGAGAAGACATGACCTGTTAGTATAGATAGTAACTATTGGCATATAAATGTAAACTAAGATATGTAAGAAGGGGTACAAAGGAGCTCAGACTGCCCAGGGGTGGGCAGCTGTGCCATGGCCAAGGTGCAAGACAGATCT
>VWYP01004825.1:36198-148175 GCA_013400435.1 Pycnonotus jocosus
CTCCGGGCCCGGGGGATGGCGGCGGGGGAGCGGCCCCTGGGCGCCCCTTGGCAGGGGCTCGAGGGGAGCGACCCTCGGGGACTGGGGGACTTGAGTTTGCTGTCCTCAAGGAATTTCTGACATGCCGAAAACACTTCTACACATCTGCTACACTCCACAGCTTGTTTCTTCTTCCTGCTTCTTCACACGTTTGGGGCTTTCTATTTTGTTTTTTTCTTCCTCCCCTCCTCCCTCCCCTCGCCATCGCTCCCCCACGCGAAAAAAAAAAAAAAAAAGGGCGTTAGCATTACTCCATCTCCCACGCTACTCCCCTTTCTGGGAGGAAAAGAAACACACAGCCTGAACACTTTGGTGTGTCTGGTAAACGAGTGCTGGTTTAAAATTAGATGCAGCGTCAGCTGTCACAGCACCGTGCGATCGCCAGCATAGCGAGCGCTCGGGGTAGTGGTTGGAAAAAAGTGACCTCCCGTATTCTTGGCACTGAGGCTTTTTGCTTGTTATTCATCTGCAGAGCAGCTGGCTTAGTTCTGCTTTTCAGAATCTGATGAAAACCTTATTCTAATAAAATAATAATGCTGTGATAGTTGCTTCAGTAGAAATACCACCGATACGCAAGCGTGACGAACTCGAAACTACTTCAGTTGCTTTTACTTTATTTAAAATACTTAGCTTGCTTCCCACATTGACGGGCTGTTATCAAATAGGCTCATAAGATTTTGTTTGGTGACAAACCAGAAAGTATCAGCTTGGAGAATAAAAGAATTATTTACCAAGCTATCATTTAAAGAATCTATTAAAAAATACTTCACATTTTCTACATTTCTGAACAATTATTGAAGGAATCTGAGGTAAAATTCTGAAATTCTCCATACATAGTTGATTAATCTATGAATGTATCAGTTCAGCAGTGATGAATTCAAAGATAAATCAATGTATATGTTAATGGCATAAGGGTCTCAAAATGGCACTGACTTGTGTTTGGGATAGAGAAAATTTTGTCGGGTCTTTAAAAATGTAATAGAGTCTTCATTCACTAATGTCCCTGGTAATGCAGAATCATAAGACTCTAGTTTGGAGGGTGCATCTGATCAAATACCAGCACTGCTGTATTGCATTTTAACTTAACTGTGTATAGTGATTTCTTCCCCCTCATGCAATGCTGTCACATTAGGAATGTGTGAAGGTGGGAGGTAGCGATTTGAAATGATTAATTTAAACATCAAAGAAATATCTAATCACAGAAAGCAAGTAATTTTTAGGAGTCATGGTACTTTTGTGTCAGTGTTTTCAGATGTTACTTATTCATATTTATTATTTTCTTTCCTAAGGACTTGAAAGCACTTGATAGCATGTGAGAACTGCTAATTGCGTGAGAGCTGGGAGTAGCTGTGATGATAGGAAGGGAGCGGCAGGCAAAGCGAACCAGCCTTGTTCTCTTTATTTTACTTAATTTGGTATAAGCTGAAAAAAATTGCTTTTAGGAAATCAAACTGCATTCTCCTGATTATGTTGGTAAAAGCTGTGTGCTGGGCAGGCAGGCTGGCTTGGTTCTTTTGCAGCCCTTCATCTGCTGGTCTCAGCTGTGGAAATGAGGAAGAAGTTGTAATTCTGTCTGCAGGTTTTTACTGCAGGACTTTCCAAGGGCAGAGATCATTGCCACTTCTTTGCCTCCATATTCCCACTGACTGTTCTCCTCAGAAGAGAAACTCAGCACCTTTTTCAGCACCTTTAAGATGTCTGTGTCAGGTGATAGGTAAATTCATTGACATGGAGATTCTCTACCTTCTTCTCTACCAAAATTCTGTGCTGAGGAAGTATTGCATGAGAAAATGTGGAGACTTGTATTACTCATCTTGAAAGTTTGAGGTGGTTATTAAGTTCCAGGAAACTTCAGATAAAAAAAGAGAGAATATATTGTTACCTTAGACTCTCCCAGATGTCACCATCTAGCTCTAAGGTAGTGGTATTATAGTGTACTTCGAGTGATCTGAAACCAATAGAAAGTGATGTGTTGCTCAATGTAGGAAAGGTTTTCATTGTCCTCCCACAACAAAATGGAAAATTCACCTTCTTCTGATAATACTTGAAAACAGTTTTTCTTTTCTTGTCACTGCAAGCTGTACAAGCCAGTTTATAGTATCAGGCCTGTTAAACTAACTTTCACTAAGTGTCTTCCTTCTATCAACACTTTGTGATAACTGCCAAGTAAATAGTGTCAGACTTGACTAAATGCTTGCAAAGGGTTGTGGAGGGTTCTTTATGTTGATGCTTACTGAACCACAGGCCACCTTTATTATAAAATTGAGACCAATCATACAGGTTCAACCTTACTAAGGGAAAAATTTTACTTCTAGTAAAAATCCCATCGGAGATAAATACATTTCTGATGGCTGTCGTGATTGGAAAACATAAAAGCAGCATCAGGAAAGCATGCATTTTTCTCACTTTGAGTAAAATATTTTATTCTTTTTTCTGGTGGTTTTCTTTTTAATTTGTACTGCTTTGTCTAGATATGCTCTTCTCTTTCTGTGTCCATCTTAGCTTCCTGCTCATTTGTTTCCATTTTAACTGTATTCTTTCATTCACATCCCATATAGTTCTGTGTCCTGCATTGTTTAGTTCCCTGTACTTGTAGGTAGGTTGCATATCTCCCTATATGGTATTTAGTCTTGTGGTTCTTTGGATTTTGGTGGGTTTTTTCTTTATTTCTTTTTGGAGGAGGAGAAGGGGCTAAGAATGACACAGGAGTGGTAGTGTTGGTGTTGTAGAATTAAAGATGTTGTTTATTTTCAGGCTTTCCTTTGAGATGCTGAAGGGGCAGGTGTGAGCAAATGGTATTTTCTTCAGGCTAGTTCTCTCTCCTTGCAATGTCTGGAGGACTGGAGTATGGCTTAACTCTTTGAACCCTGTGTTGTGTATAGTGAATAAATACAAGGGGGTAATTTTGGTTGTTGGTTTGGTATTTTTTTTTTTATTCTTTGAAAAAGCATGTTCCATTTTCATAACAAAAGATAGTGGTCATTAGAATCATAATTATAATGAAGAGGTAGGAGTTTACAAAAGTAACTTTTTTCTTGCATGTTTTGAAGTCGCTTGACTATTTGTGTTGAAGTTTATCAGATTTAAATCATGGTGTTAGACATACTCTCTCTTTTTCCAGAAGGGAGTAATTTTGGCATATGCAAATAAGTATTTACAAGTAAAAATGTAATTAGCATATTGCTTAAAGTGTGCATAAATTATAGGATGAACCAGCTGAAATGAAAATCCTGTGCCTTTTTGTACTTCTTATTTCAGACACTTCTGAAAATTCATCAGCACTCTACGTTGTAAATGTTGAAAGAAATGGAAAAATTATTTATACCTGGAAGGTAAGTCCATCTTGGAATTTAATAGAGTTGAGAATAATACTGTGTGAATCTAATTAAGTTCTTGTAGTTTAATTTTTTTGCAGTAAGTGTTAGAACAGGGAAACATGACTGAGTACAACTGGGGGGGAGGTTGGGTGGTGGGGAAAAAACCCATCTCCACTTCAGACAAAGTTTAAGAATGATGAAATGAGTAAAGTACTCACCTGATTAAATCCACAGAGATTTTGCCCTTGATTTTTTGCTGGCCCAGAGTCTCCCCATGAATAAAAAGCAATTTCTTTAAAACACTTCATAAGCAGCACATAATTTCACCCTCAATTTCTTAGTGAAGCCTAGCTATTAAATTCATGTGCAGTGCTTTAGTTGAATGTTTTCTCCTACTAAAATGTCTTAAGATGCCATTTATCTAACACTATTTCTGCATACACCTTTCTTTAAGATTCATCCATAACACTTTATTACAAGTAGTGTGAAGTAACCCCTGTTTATTTGATGTCTTTAAATATCTAGAGCTGGCTTCTTAACATAGGATTCTGCTCTCCATGGTATATGTTTTTAGTTTTACTTCCAAGTGAGTTTTCTAATGGTTTTAGAAAGCGAAACTTTGTCTTCTTCTCATTGTTCCTTTGATGAGATAAGCTGTATTTCTTGACTGTGCAGCTCAGAGGAGTCTGTAGATCCAGCTGGATCCTGGAGGATATTGATTCTTGAGGAGTACAGATATGAGATGAACTCCAGTAGAGTAGGGGTGCCTTTCCTTCCCCTCTGGCTCAACAATGCTAAAACTCTCCAGCTTCCCTAGGGTTAAGGGAAGAGGTGAGGCCTTCATCAAGGCTTTAACTTTAATATACTTTCACCGTGGGTGGATGTTTCCTTTAGTACAAGCTTAGAGAGGGGAGTCTGTACAAGACAACAGTAACCATAAAAACAATTCTAGAGAGTGTCAAATTTGGGTTTTTTTTCATTGCTTAAGACTCTAGAAGACTTAATGCAAGTAACCATGTAGCTCAGCAGGAGTTCTGGTACTCTGTGAGTGTGGTGTTGCTGCTTTCTAGTACCTGTGGAATCTCACACTAAGCTTTTTTGGGCTTCTGAGTCTAACTGCCTTGTGTGCTCTTCAGGCTCTTGCAGCTGGCACAAGGAATGAGTTGTAGCTCAAGGTTCAAACATCTAAATGTAGGTGTCTGCCTGCATGCTGGGTGTCTAAGCTCCTGCACAGTCTGTAGGGATCTGGTCTAAACAGTTGGTGGAGCTTGGGGAACTGGCCACTGGTACCCTGTTCTTTGGGAGGTGTATGGTGTGGAGGATGTAAACTAGACTGAGCTGGCCTGGCTTGTTTCCCAATAGATACAAACAGAAAACAACCTTTGTCTTCTAAGTGAAAGACAGGCAAGTGTATTCTGTAGTGAAACCAGGGGAAGATGGATGCTGAGTTTTATTTTCAAGCTTATTTTAGAGTATTATGTTGTACTGTGGTTTTTACAGTGCCTATATTTTGTGACATTAATAGTTAGTGTAAAGGAAAATATTTTTAAGAGAGGTGCATTCTATTTGCAAGGTAATGCAAGAATCTTCAGAGTGCACATGCAAACAAGTGTGCTATTTTATGCATAGTCATGGGCATTGATGTAGTTCTGTTACCAGTCTTGTAAAATGTAAGATGGTGTTAATGTTTCAGACACACTTGAAAAAAATAGTTATTTGTGAAAGCACTTGCTTAATCTTAAATTAGGAGGCCTGGAGTATGTGTCTTAATATAAAGACATTTTGTTTTCCTTGTTTAAATCAGAAGTCAAAGACTTTTGTCATTGCCACAATAATAATGAGACACTCAGAAATAGACCCCTTAGGAAGCGAATACTCAGGCTTTTGTTTCAACTTCACAAAACAAGATGCCATAAATTTGTAAATAACCACAGATCTCTCCCCTCTCCCCCTAAGCAGTTGTTAAAAACAATGAAGCTCACTGTGGAAGTAGAAGCCTGTGTGGCTGGATTTAATTTCAGTAGTTTAGCAATTTAGTGCCTATACCCAGAGTACATTAATACACATCAGTTTGATTTGCTATCCAGTATACGCTGCAAAGCAGAATTTTCTTTTTTAATATATTTGAAAAATTGAAGGCATGGTAAAAATTAAGAAGTAGTCAAGTTTTAATTTGAAATCCCAAACTTTTTAAGTGCCCCAAACAAAATCATCGTATATTAATTATGAATAAGCTAGAAAGGGTATCAAAGGCAGAAAGCTAATGGTGAGCTTATAAAATACTTAGCCTTCGAACAATCACTTCCTAAGGCAGACCTGAAATCTTTTTTCCAAGCTAGAGCCAGATCACTGTGAGCTGATTGTTGGTGATGTTTGATGTTTGTGTGCTCTCTTTTGGAGCAATGACCCACCAGGCTGGTGAGGTTCAGAATACAAGCCTTAAATCTCCAGGGGCCAGAGCACCTCTATTGATTCTTGTACAGACATCTCTCTTCCTGGCCCTATTGCCTGTAACTAAAAACAGTTTAGAAGCAAAGTGAGAGAGAGGCATTTGGTTTATGCAATGGCTTGTGGGCTGTGGATTTGTCACATTTCAGCTTTATCCCATGTGTTAGTTCTAAAAGGAAAAAATAAATCTTTGTTCTCTTGGACTTAGAATTTGCTTTCTTGGAATTAGATAATTAGCTGCCTGTTTATATATAGGACAGGGAAGTGTGTGAGGATGTGTGTCAAGGGGCAGGCAGAACAGAGAGGTAGGAAACAAAAAAGAGCAGTGTGTAACTTTGTGTACATTTATATTGCTAGTGCTAATTTGTTTCCATCCATAGGGAAATCAGGGAAACACTCACATTGGATTGTACGATCTTCAAACTAAACAAAACGAGGTGAGAGCAATACCAGGTTTCTCTGTGGTGATGATGGTGCTGCAGTGTTTCAGTTTTTGGTGTTTTGCAACACAGTGTGCTATGTCCTGAAGGAGTGGATCCTTGATGGAAACAGAGAAGATACTGGAGAAGGTATTGGAAAGATTCTCAGTAGTATTAAAATGCACCACATTGCAGAATGTCTGAAAGGCTTGAGAGTAGTAAAGCATCATGTTTGCAATCTTTATTTCTAAACAACCTTTTAAACAAGTCCTTTCCACTCCTCTTCACATTGCACACATGTGCCAAGAAGTAAATGTTAGGAATTTTCTTTATGTGTGTTCTTGGTCTGTTTGGTGATACCATTTTAAGAGCTTATTTTATTCTAAACTGAACATACTGTAATTCAGTAACTAAAATCATGATAACAGATATTTGAAGGTGTCCCCATAATAGTATGAAATGAGTGAAATTTTGTGTTTACATAAAAGTCTGCTATGCTGCTCTAGTGGCAACATAGAGCTCGAGAGAACCAGTAAAAAACGAACATGAGAAAAAGGAGAACTGTTACAACTGAAGCTTGAAATGTGGTTCTTCTGGGCATGAAAAGATATGGCTTAAAGATAAAAGCTATGGGACAGCCGTGTTTTCCTAAGGAGAAGTAATTAGATGTTTCCTTTATGGAGTTTGAAAAAGCACAGTTATCCACATTACTGTGTTTCTCTGTAGCACCTCTATATGTTTGAGAAGAATCTGCATATAATCAGCTGTTCGATCAACAATGAAAGGACCTTATTGGGTAAATATATGCTTTATCATTAAATTTTCTTGGTAAAGATTTAGTTTAGTAGGATGATACATTTGGGTTTAGAATTACTTAAATCTGTTTTGGCCTATGTGTTGCCCACAGCAGTTTATGAATTGCAGTGCATCTATCATCAGATAATGTAGTCAACAACATAAAGACACAGCTGTGACAATATTGCTGTTTTATTTTAGAACATCTAAGACACACTGACCCTTTGTTCACTTCCTCCTCCTGCATTTGTGCATACCTGCTACATTTAGAAAAGCTTCTAATGGTCCTTTAATACATATGTTTTTGGTAAAAGAATTGTGATGCTCATTCTTCAAGGATGTTTGATAAGATTAATGTTAAATATGTACACTCACTGTGGTTGTGTTGGTGTTTTCTCCCCCCACAGCTGTCAGCTTCTGTCAGTATACAGAGGAAGAAAGGGCAAGTCAGTTCTTACAGTCAGGTACAGCAAGTGGATTTTTTAATACTGTTTTATAACTTTTGGCTTTCTTTCTCATGTAATTTCTGTTTAGAAAACAAACTTGTGTACACAAAAGAGTTATCTAAAACACGTTCTCTTTGCAGTATCCAAGTATTTAACCTTGCTAATCGAAATTCATCCCATTAATAATGTGAGAGTCCTAAAGGCTGTGGATAGCAGTGTTCGAGTACAGGTAAAGCATTCAACTAATTGAAAGATAAACCTTTTTAATCTGCTATGCTAGAGAGAAAACATGGTTTAGTGCAGAAATATCTCATGTTATCTTGCAGCTGTTACAGAGATAATGTACCCTGTTTCTTCAGAGAAAAAAAAAATGAAACTTCATAAAATATTTGGTATAGAGTATTTCTCCAACATGAAGGTTGCTTTTTTATTTTTCAGCTTTCCAAAGTTTGCAATTAAAGTGACTGGTGACTATTAGTATGGAATAACAGCTGTTTTTATTAATTAAATATCATTAGTGTATCTGATTTAGTTTAAAAATACATAAATATCCAGCTAAAAAAACCCCCACAAATATTTTAGATAAGTGTTCTAAACTACTTTGGTTTTTTACTTACTTTTGTGAAATTTTCTGTGTAGTTTCTTTATCCAGTTGAAGGCAGAAATACTTCTAGAGAAAATCGTCTCTTGCTAGTTTCAGAAGATAAATGTGAGTTAATATTTTCAAAGTACATTGTCATTCTTTTACTTGAAAGTGATTGTTATAGATTGTATTTTTGGTAGACACTGATTGGGGAAAAAAAAAACCAAACAGGAAAAAGAGGGGTGTGAGTTATTCTAGATATTCCAAAGGTCTTTCAAAAACCGTATCATTTACTAGGTTTTTTTTCAAGGTTAATAGAATGGCCATCTTTGTCTACAATTTGTTGCTTAGCTCTTGCATTCATCAGTTTTCTTTATTTCCAAAAAAGCTAAAATAGATTCCTTATAGCTGCGTACATAAATTCAGAGCAAATCAATTGACTGAAAGATGTCACTTAACGTGGGAAGTGGGACAAGAATAGAGCAATAGTTCCTTGGATTCAGCTAACATTGCACGTTCAGCCTAATCTAATGGCAGGGAAGGGATAAAGATGGACACTTGGAAAAGACTGGGTTTTTCCTTCTTGTTATAGAATGAGATCTCTTTTTCCATCCTCTTGGAGAGGCCTATGTTCCCTGAGCTAGACACCAACCTTGGGTAGGTGACCTTAGGTGGACAGAGCAAAACACAATGTCTTCTGAGTGAACATTGCACTTCTCATGCAGGCCAGCTGTGGATAACTGTCAGCAGTTTTGTGTGGGAAAGGACTGTGAGGAGGAGTCATGTTAGGAAGTGAAACAGGTCAGGAATGGTCTTGGACATGGGCATGCAAATCCTCAGACTCGTTCTTTCCATAGGTGCTCCTTGGCTTAGTTGGGCACATTCCAGTCCTTGCTCTTCAAGCCTCTGCTGTGCTGTGCTGATGTGGGCAGGGAACAGTGTCCATAAGGTGAATGGCTCAGGCCACCCTCAGCTCAGGAAAGGAGGAGACTCCAGGGCTCTGTGTAGGAACCTATGCTCATGTGTCACAGATTCCGTCTTACATTAAGTTGAACTTTCCTGGCCCTAAATTGTTGCAGAATTCTAAGACATGAGCTTGTTTAATAAGCTGTATAAAAGCATTTAATTTTTTTTTTTTAATATTTTAAAGATATTGAACAATTTGACATTCATGTTGTTGCAGAAGAAGAACACAAAATGGTAAGATTGAAAAGTCTTTGGGTTGGAGGCTTTTTAACTTAATTAATTTAGCTGAAAGTTTTGAAAGTTTTTTTAGTTTTATACTTGGTAACACAGAGTTTATTAAAGAAAGCATTGATTAATATGGCAACTTATGCAGGTGACTACAACGCTGATTGAAAAACTTTACACTTTGTAATCTATGAGGAAAATTATTTATTTTATTGGGTTTGTGTTGCTGTATTTATTTGTTACTGGGTTTGTGTTGCTGAATGCTTCTCTGTGTTACAGGTGTGGAGTAAACATAGTGTTTATTAATTTAAAAACCATTTAAAATATTTGCAACCATTTAAAATATTTTCAGAGTTGCCTTCCTAACCTTGTCTATTATGAGTCTGTGTGAATGCAGTAGAGGATTCACTTAAAAAAACAAATGAACAAAGGGTGTAAAACTTAGATACAGTCTGAGTACAGTGAATGTTCTCTGTTTCCCCTCATCTCTTTTCCTATTTTAACATAAATTTGTCATCAGCAAATTGTGGATTTTCTGCTTGAAAGACTTATTATTAATGAACATTTGTCTAATACAGTAAATAATTGTGTCATGAAAGCCAATGTTTTGTTTTATGGAGGTGAATGTAGGCTTTGAAGGAAAAGTTAAGGGCCCGATTCTTGTCCCTTTGCAATCTTTCATGGTTTTTGCAGTTCATCATGACCCTTCACGCGGATGGGTTATATATGCTAGACTACAGTAATGGAGTAAAGGCTTAAGTACAATCAGAAAACAGATTGATCTGATGTCCTTCTGACAAACACATTTGTTTTGGTTGACATGAAATTTCCCTACATCCTTCAAGTGTGCATGTGTACAATCCCAAGAGTTTTCCACAGTTCTAGCCTTTTCCCTACTCCAGCCCTCTCTCTCACATGAAACTTTGGATAGAAATCTCTTTTGGAGCTGACACATCTCCCTTCAGTAGTTCTTGTAGCTGATTCTGAACTGACTGTGTTATTTCCCTCCTTTCTGGGGAAGGCTGCCTCTGCTACTCTTTGTTCACTTTGAGCAGTTTAAGTGGTGAATTTCTTGCACCCAAGAAAGACTGAAAGAAAAGATTTGTTAGTAGGTGTACCCTGAAAACTCTGCTTCTGATCTCTTTAAACTGAGCACCTTGCACACAACAAAGGTGGACTTCATGCTGAGCCTGTTCCTTCCAAGCTCCTTACTATTTGTGGCTCTTCTCTCACTGCTTTTCTATTTAAAGCACAGACTGTGCATGACTGTTGCAAAACCTTATTTGATGGCTTCTGATGTTTTTATTCTTTCCCTGTAGGTGATTGAAAAGTCAGGTCAGCTTCCAAGAGCCAAAGTTGTAGATGACCTCGTTTGGGCACAGTGGGATATGATGGAGCAAAGGCTCTTCTACATTGTTCCAAAGGTGAGCTGAAAGTCATTCTTACAGTTTTCTTCCTGCCTGTCTAGTGACAAGTGAAGTTTTAAGTGTAGGGGGGTAGCAAGTTTGTTTCATTAGGATGGTCTTCTTTGTTCTTGCCTCAAATAATCTAGAGCAGAAGCCAAACTTGCCTTAGCTGCCGTCGTGCTTAGTCAATTGCCAGAAGACTGGTGGTCTTAGTGCTTTCTATAAAAAAGGTGGGCTTGTTAATTTTTTTTTTTTTTGCTTTAGAAAGATCTTTTGCTCAAAAGTATCTAAATCTATCCAAAACTGTTGTAAGTATAATACCTCTCTTATATAGAATTCACATGTAGAAAGTATTTTGTGTGCAGACTTACTGAGAGAACAAATGAGGACAGGTTCTTGGCAAGAAGCTCTGAAACTCTTAGGGGTTGGAGTTTTTTTATTTTACCTGAGGGACTATTTGCACTTGATGCATTCTCTGTAAATAGAAAAGGATTTTTCTTTACTCTTCTTAGCCACGAAAAGAGTGAATGTTAGGAAATAACAGGAAGTGAACTGTGATGGAGAAATCTATTTGTGTTTTTGTTTCTGAGATACTCTTTTTGAACTGACCAATGTAAGATACAATTCTTTTGCCATATAGGTAGATATGGAAAACATTTTTTTAACTTTCTAAAATGTGTGAGACGTGTATTGCTGTGCTTAAGTAAGAGCCCACGCAATTCTATATGATTGGCAGATAATGATCTGGGACAGGAAGGAAGCTGTCATAGTGCTATTGTGAGGGGTTATTGTGTGTGGTTTTTAAATTCTTTTGTCCCCTAACTTCTGCATATCTGTTAGCAAAGCAGATTGAGTGTGAAGAATGGTGTTGAGTATCCAATCACTTCTAAGTCTATATAATATGCTTTCTTACTTACAAAACACATCCTTTTTAATTCCAGGAATCAAAGAGTACTTTAAGGTGTGTCCAGTTTTATCCTGATGAAAATTTTAACTCAATAGTAAGTTATGAATATTTTATTATATAATGGTTTTTAGTGGGCTATATTTATGTTTTCCAGGTACTAGTACAAAGATCTGTTTGTCTTTTTCATTGTTGAAACTTTTTCAGAGGAAAACTGGAGTTTGGTTTTCCATTTGTTTTTTGGGTTTTTTTGCATTATTTTCTTTTCAAGAATATATTCAGTCAGATTCAGATTTTGCCACAGTAATGGAATTACACTTTTTTTGACCTAGAAGGCAGTAAGTGACATTCATGACACTATACTGCTCTTACACTCAGTTACTGAAAAAGCAGTTTTTTTAGGTGCACTGGACAAAGAAACCATGTACTGATTTTGCATCAGTTTTAAGCGAGACAGGAATGTTTGTTGCAGCCAAAATACAAAAAACAGATCATAAAAATTACAACATGTAATTGTTACTAGACCTTTGTCCCAGTGGCTGAAAATTTCTGCACTGCAGCAATTTATTTTCTCATTTTAAAGAAGAATCTGTTTTATGGGGGTTTTTGAAATGACTGTAAGGATTAGAAGAGGATAGATAAACTTGTTAAAATGTTGAACCTGGTGAAATGTGACTGTGACATATAGCATAGTATGTTGACCTCTGTAAAGAACAGGTTTATTTTCTTTTTTAACAGCTGGAATCACACCTGGATATTGCTGTAAATGACACACAATTAAAGTAAGTTGTTTGTTTTTTTAATGTTTTGATTTGCTTTCCTTTTAATAGACATGGTAAATTTTACAAACCCAAGTAGAAATTGTCCAAACCACAATATCTTTGTTTGCAGTTGTCTACATGGTACTGGAACATGAAAATAACATGAAAACTGTGTCCAGACCTCCAGTTCTAATTCTCATCAGGGTCAACTGTAAAAAGTAATTTAATCTTTGACTGCTTCTTAGTGCCATTTAAAAAAAATATTTGTCAGAAGAGCTAGCTGTAGGTTAAACCTTCTGGGAATGCTGAACCTATTTAAATTAATTTGCTTTAACCTTGAGCATGTTGTAATGGTGATGTCAAAATTTCTGTCAAAGGAAGCTCTGCATTTTTAATTGCTGTTGCAAGTTTTATTGGGCAGTTAAGCAAACCAGTAGCACCTTTTATAGCCTATGAAGACACTGCCTGTGTTCTGTTCTCCAGCAGGCTCTTTCCAGCAGTCTGCACTTTCAAAGATGAAGATTTATCTGTGTCTGCCATACACATGACTGCATCTGAGCTTGTCTCCTGAGGGCTCCCTTTCAACTGAGGGAAAAAAACTAGTCAGGATGGTTTAACTGTGTCATAATCCTCATCTCTCTTTGTGTTCCAAAAGGGCCCATTTATTTTTGTGACTAAAAAGGGAGGCTAGAGCTGTTAGGCCAGGTATCAGTAGCAAGGTAATTGAGTTCTACCCTGCCCAAGCTGTGGCTCTCGAAATGTCTCAGTGCTGTGCACAGGGCTCAGCGTGGTGCTGCTGCATGTGCAGGTTATCCTATAAAAGGGCACTATATCCTCTTACAGCTGGTGCTGGAAGAATACAGCTTTTGTAAGAACTTCAATGCTGTATTTTACTTTATTTTATTTTATTTTCAAAATTACTGTGGAAGACCAAGAGGAAAATCCCTACAGGATCAAAATACTTTCTGGGAAAAAAATACAGCCAAACAGAACAACCACCCAGCAACAAAAAAACATAAAGCAGTCTGACTACAGATTTCTGCTGCATGTTTTGCAGGGTGAAAATAGGCCTTGTAGGTTTAAAGATATGCAAAACCATTACAGCACAGGCAGCATGAGGCTGAAAATGTCTTAGTATAACAAGTTGCATGTGAGTGTGATTTTGTGCTTTTCTTTTCAAGTATTTCCACTGAAAGTAGTGTCCCTATTGCAGATGAAAATGTAGCTTTACAGACATGGATGGTAGAGTTAGTCTGCAACACCTTTGAGTTATTAGGTGTCACAAGTATTTGGATTTCCAGTATGTCATGAGGACTTACTTTCACTTCAAAGTATAGAAATGGTTGGACAATGCAGTAAGTGAATATGAAGTTGTCAGACATGTTCAAAATTGTTGGATAACAGTGTGCAGTCTTGTGATTCTTGTTTCTAACAGCATTGAGCAAATTGGTTAAAGCCTAATTTACCTTTCATTACAGAACATTTGATTATATTTTAATTAGTATATTTTGGTTACATAGTGACTGTTCTGGTGATCTTTTTGTTGTGATAAATCTCTGTAGATGAAGTGATTGACTTAGTGATCTTTATTTGCTCATAGACTTGTGAATTTTGGATATGATTACTGTCAAGATCAAGATGTTGCATCTAAATCTTTGAACCTTCAGGTTTTCACAAGTAAAGCAGGTAATGAATAAATACAAGTATGGTCAAAATTACCTCCACTAGTAATTATCATGCAGTATAATCCTAACTGATTACTGAATTTCTTCATAAAATATTGAAAACCACACAAAAATATAAACATAATGCGAGTGTGAAATTTGTATTCCTTTAGAGCATACTTGGCAGGTAACTGTGAGGAGAGGGAGAAGGCAACTGTGTTTTACTTGTCTTAATAACTTTTTTACCCTCTGAAAGCTGCAGTGAAGTTGAGCTGAAGTGCCCAGGGTTTTATAACACAAACCACAAACAGCAAAACAGTCACACAGAAACTTTTTGGTACCTCAGCTTCCAAGAACTGGTACCATGCTCTCCTCTAGTGAAATCTCTCAGTTTAAGAACACCTTAGCATTTTCCTGTCAGCTTCAGAACCTGGGAGGTACCAAAGTGTGGCTGTGTGTTCCATTAACCAATCTAATGTTAAAGCTGACCAAAATTATGTTAGAAAGTAAATTCAAGGAAGGTTTTGTCTGGGTTTCTGATCTAGTATATATTTGTGTTATAGAGTGAACATATGTACACAGAGCACATGCAATGCAGATTTTAAGAGCTTCACTTTGCTGTTAGTATGTGGTGTTTAGAAGGTCCAAGTATGTGATACTAAACATGGTATGTGCTGCTCAAGGGTTTAGTATATATATGATTCCTTAAACTTAAACCTAAAATGTTTCTTAAACCTTTAGGATTTTGGAGTCTTCCTCCATCCTAATGTATGCCATGAGCTTTTTTTGATTAAAAACTGATCTCAAGAGGTATCTGTTCATCACAGCTGTTTTCAGCTTCTGAATTAGACCACACAGGCAGGCAGAGATGGTGTCTGTTTAACATTTGAATTGTCAGCAGAGTTGTACAGGGAAGTGTTGCAGGAGAGGTTTTGCATGTCACTCCCGAGGCCTGCTGTGCACTCCACTGAACTGCTGAGCTGTCTGCCACTTGCACTGAAATGACCATTAGTGCAAATCAAGTGAAATACAGCTTCCTTACATGGCTTTTTTTATTACCAAGGCAAACTGCATGCTTATAAAGATTAGAAGGAAGGAATTAGAAGTAGAAAAAGCCAAATTTCTATCTTTCAAATGTAGATTAGGCTTTTTCTTTGTTAACAAGACAATTTCTTAAATAAACAGTCAGTCCAATATTGGAAAATATTATTGATTTGTAGATATGTTTTCTTTTTAAACCTGTACTCCTCTGGGTTTTATTCAGATTGAAGCACGTCCTTGAGTTTAGGATGAAATTCAGTCATCCTCCAACAAGGCTTTTGTTTAGTTACTGTGAAATAATTTTTTTTTCTCTTTGATGACACAATATTTAAAGTCTGTGTGGAACCTTTCACAGGTGCTTTTCATTGCACTTACTGTAAACCAGATAATTTGACAATTGCACTTACTAAATGAGATTACTGTATGTGGCTTTTCCTTGAATGTTGTTTAAAACTGAGGATTACTTTGCACAACCCATTTCAGATAACTAAGTTTGGAGCAAGTTATTTTGGTGCTGAAATCATATCCAGTTATTGAAGAACATTGTGAGTGATCACACTAAAGGTTCCCTCTTGTTCCTTAGTGGTGATTTGCAAAACTGGATTGTGAGTTCTTTGTGGTGCAGACTGTGCCTGCTGTGGGACTGCTAACATACCTCTGATATTAATGCCAGTATCCCTGCTTGTACCATTCAGACATCCCTGGCAAAACTTCAAACTGGAATATTCCATGCAATTTCCCATTTAATAAAACTGTTATTGGCTCCTGCCAATCTGAACTCTGAATGAAATCACTTATCCTTTCTCAGACTTCTGCATCACAGAAGTAGCTCTGTTCCTAACATTCAGCACAGACAAAATCTCTCCAGATATAAACCCCCATGTAATTCTTGAATAGCTGCTGAGATCAAGCAGTTCCAGTCTCAGAATTTACTTTGCATGTCCAGAATTCACTTTGCATGTCCAGAATTCAGTGGTTATTAGATAAACACTGCACTGTTATGTTTTCCCACAGTGCTTTAGAAATATTTTTCAATTAAATTTGCTCAGTGTTAAAAAAAATGCAGGCAGTAAGAGGTCATAGACACTGGATTACCATCATCTATCTGCCTGAAATTTAGGTTTCTGGACTATGTTTCTAGAGAGAAATAGGCATCTCAGAGGATGATTCAATCCATATTTCTTTGTTTGCTGAATAGGTGTCTAGATGAGAGATGTTTAAATGGCTGAAGTGAGGCAAATCCCTCTTAAGTCACTACAACTAGGCAAAATGCCCTGGTGCAATTTCGTATTTGAGTTGTGACATTTGAATGTTGAGGTGCTGTAACAGTCTCATGTCTTGAATTTTTGCTTGAACAGAAATGAGAAATTTGTAGTTAAAATTTCCTAGGGAAAACTTAATGTCTGCATATCTTAGGTGACTATTACAGTCTCAGTGGGGTGACTTTGTTGAGTGCCAGAGTTGTAACTCCTGTTTCCTGAATAGGAATAGGACTTTGGGCTTGACTTTTAAATTCTTCCTTCTTTTCTCTCCCTTTTTTTTAATTTTTTTTTNGTGGTGAAGATCTTTTTTCCCTTTTATTTCGGGAAAGATAAGTGTCCATCCAAGTATATCCTCACCTCGAGGCATTCAGCTACAGCTTTTACTGTTGGCAGATGATTTTGAAATGTGTAGTGTGGAAGACCTGGCTCTGCACACAGGTGCAACAGGCTAACAAGCTTTCCCTGCAGCAGCACAACCCAGCTCTAGTTTGCAGAGGACACTACTAAGGGTAGGAAAGGAGTCTGTGCTGGATTCTCAGACTCATGCTGTTCTATTGGGGTTTCCAGGACTGTGTCAGATGTAACATTGCTTGGACACCTGCTGTCTGAGGCTGCCATGTTTCTGTCTGTATTAACAAAGCACCGTTTGTTATTTCCGGCTGTTTGTAGTTCAGTTTGTTGACACATGGGCCAATATTGTTGAGCTGAAAGATGCACATCCTATTTATAGCCTCCCATAGCTGCCGTTTCTGTGGTCAGCTTGCACATTGCCCACTGACACTTCAGTCTGAACACGCTTGCTTGTTGTGCAATTTACAGACCAGTGTACACAGAATGCTCCAGCATACGAGAAAGAAACTTGCAGTGCTGGAAGGGAGCTGTTGATAATAAAACAGCAATCCAGTGGGTTGCTGGAACTTTTCCAGTCTTCCTCATGAGTCCTGATGCTGCTACTTTAAAAATTATGCATGTTCTGGAAGAAGGCAAGTGCTCTGGCAAAATGCCTTGTCTGTTGTCTGAATGACTCAAATATCCAAGCAAAACTGTATCAAACCATATTCAGTCAACTAAGAATAAGCAGAAAGGAAAATTGCATCTTACCCAAGGAAAAAGCAATTACCTTCTCCAGAAGACAGAAGTGTGAAGTGTCTCAGCCATATCTCTCACAGCTATGGTACAGCCTCGTGGTGTGAAATACTGAGGCATTTAGTCAAACAAAGTAACTGGGTAGCTGTTCTTTTCTTGTACTTGTGCTTTTTCCATACAGTGCCATTTTCTGCATAACTTGTATACACAGCCTTTATTTTTTACAGAACTGTACCTGTGTTAGTATTACCTTCCTTTCTTCTTTTAAATTATAAACTTTCAGTAAAGGCAAAAGGTGAATGGTCGTATTTGTGGATGAGCTTTCCCAACTATATTGGGATAATGTGGTTTGGAAGCTGTTTCTAACATGAATGCCAAAGCATCAGAGTAAGGGGATTAAAATTTTTATAAGAGATGAAAGCAAGGTTACCATCCAGTGAGGTCAAAACATGATCAGTCTGATATAGAATTGTTCTGGGACTGGGAAACCTTCCTGCATGTAGTATCCTGGCTGAAATAAACTTGTTCCATGGACTGACCTACCTCCTAAAAAAGGTATTAGTGGTTGTTTGGGCTGGAAAGTGGAGACGTGGCTATCACTTCCAGTGTGAGAAAGCTCTGATAGTGTATTCATGCTGCTGCCAATATGAGATTACTTGAAAAGCAAAGCAATAGTGTTTTACTGTTGTTAAGCATATCTGACAGCTCCTGAAAACAAAATATCTGGATTGAGGCAGTCTGTGGAGAGAAAGGCTTGATCCGTTTTCTGGCTGCAAAAATGACTTCTCCTGGGAAGGGCTAAAATGTACTTATCCTAAAAGGAAGAACTGGCCGTGACAGGACCCAGGTTTCCATTGTGCCAGGTTGCCTCCTCTGTCCTTTCTTGATTTTGTTTCTTTGATGATTAGAGTCAATAATAGATATTCCTGTAATCTTTAACTTTTATGAGAGATTATTTTTAGTTTCTAATTTGAAACAGTCATGATTTGGTTTTGTGCAGTATAAAGATGTCTAGATACTCAGCTGGACAAGTGAATTTTCTTTTCCTACTTTGTCTTTTTAGGAGGCTTGTGTGTGTGTTGTAGTCTAGTCTCTGATACTCCTCATGAGATCATATACTCCATACATTTTTTACATAAAGGTAAGACTAACTTATTAACTTACTGTACTTTATTTTGGAGAATGTCAGTGGGCAGAAAGAGTCACAGAACTCCTTTCAAAACAAATAACTACCTAAGTTTGCAGACAATAAACTACTGTGGCTGGTGTTTAAAGACAGCAGCTGCCTTTAGCTGCAGAGTTGATTTTCCTGCTGTAGACTTCCTGCCTGATGCTGAGTGAGTAGCTTCAGACCAGTGGCCTTGTAAATGGTTATTAATTTGGTCCCTTATTTCTAGCCAGACTTTCCGGCGTGCTGAGCACAGACATCAATGAAATCTGTGGGAGCTTGCAGGTGTGTTGTACTTATGCCATAAGGCATTTGTATGGGAAATAGAGCCAACAGCTCTTAGCTTGAAAGTCTGTTTAGAATTCCAGTTCAACATGTCATTTTCACAGCAAGAGGTGCAACACCCACTGACTCTAAGAATAGTTACTGTGTAAGTGGTGCTCCTAGCTCTTGAAGTTAAGACCTTGTTCTTCTTTTAAAATAGTAAAGGACCTTTTTTTTATTCCAATCAGAATAAAAATTCTCATTATGAATATTTTCTTATTTGATACATGGACAGAGAGGCAAATTATTTTTCAACTGAGAAGCTGCATAGTATGGAGTAACTGTGTTCAAGTGCACAATATGTCTCAGTTCTACCTTAACTGTTTGTTTTCTTGTGTCAGAATGCTTCTCATATGTCAGAACTGCACATACATGTTGCTTTGCTACTGGAATATCGTGGGTGAACTACCATTTTGTGTTCTTGAAGGCATTAACAAGTTGGAAAAAGCCTTTTTTGGGTGTGACACACTGTGCATTGCACTGCTGTGAAGGGCTGATTTCCCTAGACACACTTGACGTGAAGCCAAAGGGTTGTTGGGTTGCTTGGAGCCAACCATGGCCCTTGTACATCCAGATCTGTACTAGGAAGAAACTGGGGATAAATATGGTGACATTGACTAGCTAAGTCTGAGATGACCTCTATGGAATGGTGTTGTTTGGTGCAGAGCTCTTTGTGAATTCATGTTAAGATTAATCAATCAAACAAGAGAATTTTAATAATGGTCCTGCAGTGACCTACAGAAGCAGCGGTATACTGGGTCCATAACTCACATTTTGGAGTCCATAAGCCATATTTCGGAGACATTAAGGAGTTCAATTTGTTCTGCAGCCTCTGTAATCTTGGCTGGAAGTCCCACCCCTGTTAAAGCAGTCACTGCAGTATAAACAGAGCAGTCACGATGTTGCAGTTGAATTCTGCAGTGCTGGTTTTAGCTTGCATGTGCTCATGCTGGCAAGTGACAAAGTGGTGATGGTGAATATACTGACTCATTGCAAGCTAACTTCAGTCAGTATTTTGTATGAAAAACCATCTTTTGACACCTCTGCTTCTGTAGTGTTGCTAGTGGTGACTTTTTCTCTTGATGGCCCTGTAAACTGTGGATCTTATATTGAATTTCCATGCATTATTAAGTAGCATCCTGATCATGACACCATTAGTTACTATAATCTTCAGCTTTTCTCAGAGACAGAGGAAATTTGAGGGCATTGTGTCATTCTTGTTGAGTGCCAGAAGTGTGGTACAATTCTAGATTAAAACAACAGCTGTGCTGATGCAAAGCCCATGCAAACACAGCAAGTCTGAAATTGGCCTTTGTATAAACTGAGCTGAACTAAATTAGAGCAATAGGGCATGCAGATAAACAAAGTGGAAATTCTTTAAAGCAGTTGAAAGATCACCAAAATGTGAAACACAGCTATATAAAGGATTTGTGTTTGGGTTTTTCTGGGGGAAATGTATTTTTACACAAGCTTGCTCTGGGATGGAGTGCTTCTTTAAACACAAACATAGGCTGTGCAGTGCTTGGCTAGTTTTCACACACTAGAGAACTGCATTGTGTAGGTGCCAGTCTACTAAGTGAGCAGGAACTCTGTTTAGGATGGATTAAATCTGTCTGTGCACACAGCTGCATAAAACAGTCCAAAATATCCCCGTTTGGATCTGTGGGCACTGCTGAAGTTTCTATCTATACGGTCATAGGTGAATTGTAACAAATGGTGTTTATTGTTTGAGGTTTTTAAAGTATTTTTATTTTTTCCCAGGTTACAACAAAACTTTTACAGTTTCTCTAGAAAGAACAGAATCTCATCAATTGAAGGAAGTGGCTTTTATGAATCTTGGTAGGTTACTTGTGTTACTTTCCTGTGTGATTGCCATTCCCTGTGTTGTAGGGAGACAAATGGCTGACTCTTCTGTGGAAGGAAAAGATTTTTTTTTTTTCTTGACTTTAGGTAGCAGTGTTATTTTGCTGCTTTTCTTGTGCTCGCGTTTTGTATTTGGCATTTGATATTGCAATGCCTCACTATTAGTCAGCAGCTTCCTCTGAAATTGCCTCAGAATCTGTGCTGGACACCAATACTGAGTTCTTGAGTATCTCGAGTTTCTTGAATCCTCTCCTGGAAACTCAAATGTACTGCTAGTGTTTTGTGTGTTAATACAACAGCAGCTTTAAATTAATGCCTTTTATATTTCCTAGATATAATCAATTCCTCACAGAGAAGTGGGCCAAGTTGAGAATCGTGTGAAAGAGCCTCTTAAAGCAAATAAGTGATCAAATGCTAAATGACTACTGTTGTTTCTTTAAATAGACTATTATGTGGCTGCTTATTTGCCTGGCCAGTTCCTGCACCTCCTGAACATTCAACATCCTGACCTGCTGTGCTATAGTTTATTTCTGACAGGTATAGTAAACCTGCTCTAAGTAATTTCATTGTTGTTGTGGAAACTTGTTCATATCTCTTTACCTGAAAGTTGTATTTCTCAATGTTTCCTTATTGCACAGTGTTCTGACAAAGGAAAGATACTGAAAAAATAAGAATGACATTTTTGCTACTTTCCACTTTAGAAAGAGAAGCTGAACTGGCATTTCATACTTTATGTATTTCATACTTCTTGTTTGTTATGAAATGGAAGAAGACCTTTCACTGAATTTGAAATTCTCTGCCTTGGTTTCATAGTTTCCCTTCCCCCAGTTTTGCCCATGTTTCTTGGTCCTCCACTGCTTTCAAATTTCACATGAGATGTAAATTTGATTTTACATTTCCTTCCTCCAATTGAGTTGCTCTAAATGTGTGTGTTTGGAGGGTGTGGAGAAAGGAAATCTGTGTTTCCTTCACCTGATCAGGCTGATGCAATTTAATTTAGAGTCTCATCTGAGATGCATGTTACTTGACTTCCAACAAATACGTCTTTGTGGGAAGTGGTTTATTTTTGGAAGTGGAGTGCCTTTGTTTGAAAACAGAAATCTGTTGTTCTGATTGGGTGAAGGAGACATAAATTGTGGAAATTAGTGCAGAGGCAGCATCACATGAAGCTAATACCTGTTTCATATGTGTAATGAAATACTGTCCTGCTAAAGATGAGTGGAAAGTACCACCACTGCTGGATGGTGGGTCTGCTTTCTCTGATGCAAAGGCTTTGAAATACAGTACCTGTATCGTACCATGGTGGTAAACACTAGTACTAGCATAAATAAAATGGTTTTGGTCTGATGCTTCCATGAATAATTGTAGAGAAGAACCTTCCTGTTCTGGCCATTGGAATTGATGGCAAGAGATCCACCAATAGAAGTTTGTATCATGACTCTGCATGGGAGCAGTTCTGACCTGCACAAGCTGTACCAATAGGTGCTAATTCCAGTGTTGAACTTGTGCTACTGTCCTTGTGCTCTGCTCTGTCCATCACATGTGCTCTGATTTGCCTTGGAGCAGCACTGTGAGCCTTGAATCTCTACGCCTTCTCTGTGTCAGCAATAGGGAAGGAGAGAACTGAGTATGGACTGTGCTCCTTATCTGCTTTCTTTATGGAGCCAACACCATTCCTACTCCTCTTCAGCATAGTATCAGGGCAAGTAGTGCAAGAGACAGACTCTTTATTACTGCTTGGGACCTGGGAGTCTTAAGAGAAATACTGGGAGCAGGCAAATTTTATGTTCTTATTCCTTTTTGTTCTCAAACCAATGTTCTTCAGGTGAGGATGCAAGAATTGACACAGTACAGAACTGTTCCATCCGGTCCCCGTGGGTGTCAGCAGTCCTGGACTGCACGGCAGGAAGTCTGTACAACGTGAGCATCAGTGACAATGCCTTGCTGCAGTTCCTACAGAAGACCAAACGAGACTGTGAGAGACTGGCAGCTCTGCATTGTGCTCTGCTCTACTTCCAACATACAGAAGATTTGGAAATGCAGGTGGGAAAAGAACCTCCTCTAAATTTTTTTCCAATGACTGATACCTTATACAAAGCAGGAGCAGGGCATGAATGGTATCAGCCACAGAGAAGTCTCAATTCACCTGGCAGTACCAAGAGGCTCATCAGCTGGGCTGCCCTAAACCCTTTATCATTCTAGGCTGTCCTGAAAACATTTGTGTCTCTATCACTACCCCATGCAAACTGTTACTACCAAAACCAAATTTTCTATAGTCACTTACAACACTTGCTTAAACAGAGAGATGTGACAGCTCCCTGTTCTCATTCTGACAGATTATTCGGTGGATTTCTGAGAACCTGTCAACATGTCATTCTTTTGACCCCATTCAAGAATTTATCATTGGTAGGTATTTCTTTTCCTGCATAGTGAGTTTTCCTGCATGCTCCAGTTGATACTGAAGGAGAGGCCATGGCAGAACAAACTGACTCTTATTTCTGAACTTTTTGGTTATGATTTGTGCTAACTAACCTGCATTTTGTGGCATTAAGAGACAGTATCAGCAGTTTAGAAGCTACATAGACATCTCAAAATCAGATTGGCTGTAAAACTTTTCAAATGTATTCTTCTGTCTAATGGAACAAATGGATTTATCATTATTTTAGATCTCTGGAGATTGATTCCTCAGCTCCATTCTCCTCTAGTTCTAGCCCAAACCATTTTTTTCAAAAGGATTTGGCTTATCATGATACTCTCTTCTAATAGCTGGTTTCTCAGTCTAGCCAGTGCAGAGTGTTTGTACAAAGGACCCCTGCAGTGCTGAGCTGTAGCCAAACAGCTGACCCGGCCCTGCAGCCATCTGGACTTCTCTTCCTCCTTTTGTGCACAGAATGGGACCAATTCCACCATGGAGGAAGCTGTTTCAGAGACAGCAGCAGGACTGTCCCTAA
Source organism: Pycnonotus jocosus (assembly GCA_013400435.1). Lineage (NCBI taxonomy): Eukaryota > Metazoa > Chordata > Aves > Passeriformes > Pycnonotidae > Pycnonotus > Pycnonotus jocosus. The sequence goes on from VWYP01004825.1 coordinate 59,867, forward strand.
AAGAGTGTTAGATAAGGAACAATGAAGCATGATGTGTTTAACTGATGGTTTATACAATCTTGCCCTTACAAATCTTTTTACATTACGTTCAGCCTCCCTGTACTGCAGAATGTGTCCAGAAACTGAGAACCTGGATAAACTCCTGCCCTACACATCACTGCATGACTGGATTGGGGTAAGAGAACAGCTGGTACTTTAATTAATAGCTAGAAGGTCTGTTTTTTTATCCCATAGTACATCCCATAGCTTGTGTGTCTTACCTTTTCATAGATATTCTCCAAATTGATACCTTTATGCCTGTTTTAGTTTGCCAAGTCTTACCCTTTGTGGTGTTTTCCATGAGTCAATTCTTTTGTCAACAAGTAAAACATTTGCAAAACCAAGAACAGTTATTATAATTGAATGGATTGTTATATATCTCACTTTTCATAATGAAGTACTAATTTATTCCTTATCATATGAGGTTTATAATGAGTACAGAATACATTTAACAAGCAAAATCACGCAGTTATTTCCAGGACAAACAAAAGCAGTGGAGTTAAGATTTACAAGTAAGCTTGCAGAAGTAAAATAACTTCAAGCACGACTTTACAGCTAGAGCAAGTAGTGTCTCAATTTCTCTGCTGTGACACTGTTCTGATATGTTGGGTTTTTTTTAAAAAAAAACAAGTTAGCTAGTTTCAAGGAGGAAATGGATGATGGAGATTCATTTAAATGCCCCATGTTCTATGCTAAATTATAAAACTATATATAATTTGTCTGTATTTATAGGTTATTCCTGGAGTAATATGTGCCACAGACATTATTTCTCTACCTGTGTTAGAGGTAAGTTCCAGTATAGAATCACATTTGTATTTGCAGATCAGTAGCTGCTTTTTATGTGGGTTGGGGGTGTGCTAAATATTAATGCAGTGGTGTCCCCACAGCCCTATCAAAAAATAGATGTGAACAGAAAATTGCCCTGTTGAAATGATTTATGCATTTATTAAAATATCAGTTAAACAGGCTCAAAGATGGTGGGGTTTTTTTCCCTTCCTGAATACAATTCTGTTCAACAGGGAGGATTATCCACAAATTAATTCTTGTTAATCAGATTGATACCACTTCACTTTATGACTTTGGAAGCTGAAGGCAGAGGCGGCATAACAGACAAGTGGGATTTCTACATGTGTCTACCTATGCCCACTTTGAGAGCTATTTCATTGTGCTGCCATTGGTGTGGATGGTTCGTGACCCTCTCACTTCGTTTTGTCCTGAGCATCCTGTGACTGCACTTATGTCAGGGCTTTGGCTACTAAATCTAGACAAATTCCTGCACAGCCTGGAAAGGGCAGTGGGCTGTATGGGGAAAGCTCCTGTTTGGGTAGGAAATTGTACTTACTGTTGAAAACAACATGAATGATTCGTCCTGTCTTTCCTCCAGCTCCAGTTTAGAGAAATTCTTGAAATTTTCCTAAGCACTCCCCTACAAAATCTGAAAGAGAATTTTAATAAGCAGTTTGCTGGGGAGAGCTAATGGGAAGAATGAGGACTTTAGACACACCAGCAACACATAGGATTAGACTGGATACATAACAGTGTTTTTCCATGTAGCTCTTTAAAGACTTGCTTATAATTAGTCATAAAGCATCACTGTTCACAAAACCTTTTAAAAATCAGTGAAATTGCCCACTGCTCTTTCACTCTGCAGCAGTGCATCCCAGCTGTGCTACACAGAGTGATAGGATTGCTGTCAGGGAATTGGGCTTTGCATGCTTTGCTTGGAAAGGCTGCCCTGAGAATTGAGACACCTGGGAAAATCAGACCTTGAGAAAATTTGTGTGCAGATAATCCCTGTAATTCACTGAGGTCAAAGTTAGCAGGACTTTAATTTGTCTGAGATTGAACCTCAAGCCCCTGGGGGCACATGCCTTTAGCAGCTATACTTCCTGATTGTGGAACTCATTTCCTATTTCTGTCTGAAACCTAAACAGATTGAAAAGGTCAGAGTTGAGCTAAAGACAAATATTTCCTGCTACTTTTGATAGCAAATTGCCCTGACTCTTGCATGAGGACAAAGATGCTAATGCACATGTTTAATGCTCTAAAACCACACCAGTGCCACAAACCTACCACAGCTTAAGTGGTCTGTTGGTGTTTCAGTTGGTGTATGTTGTTGACATCAGGAGTCAGATCCTGGTAAAAGATCTGGTTCTACAGGTAGTATTTCTGTTGCAGAGATTTTATGGCAATTCAGAGAAACAATGGTTAATTGTTACTTTGAGAACCTTTTTGGTGTTCTCAAGCACATGAATTGTTGAGAGCTTTTGGGGGGCTATGTCCATATTCACATTAAAAAATTGTGGTATTTGGGTATCAGATGTTTTTATCACTAAATTCCTGTTTATCAAAATATACTGAGAAAGGAGGAACAGTTAGTCCAATTGTCCAGAAGCTCTACATAAAGATTGCAATTAATACATTTAATTTTCCCCCTCCTTTTTAAGCACAAAACAAACTTGCAAGGGTGCAAATAAGTTCAATCAGAAAAGGAGAATGCAGGAGGAAGAAGGGAAATAAAGAAATTAGGAGGAGGTACAGGGGAAAAGTGAAAATATATAGTGCAAGAAATTGTCAGAGCACCAGAAAAGAGTTTCTCCCTTGTGCTGTGCTGAGCCCCTGGGGTGCAGAGTGATGTTTTACAATGCTTTCTGAATGCCATCACTGCTGGGAGACACAGCACTACAGTCCAGAGAGACATGGGCCTCTCAAAGGCAATTGCCATCTCACGTCTTTTCCAAGGGGTGTAGCAGAGAGCTCTCTCTCTTCAGTTAAAAACCCACTGCTTGGGAAAGGCTTCATGGGAGCTTTTTGTAGACTGCAAACTGATACGGCCTTGCTTTGACTTCTGGTAATACAATGTCTTTTAGGTGTCATGCTTAGGCATTAACTCTTGGCTCTCTAGAAATGTCTCCCAAATAAACACCTATGATGAATAAGCCTTCTCTTTCTACTCCTTGCCCTCATGATCCTCAGGGAAGAATAGATCCTTTACTTTAAAGTTTTGACTTTTTAATTAGATCTAATACAATGCATCTTTTTGGTATTAAAAGCAAACATTCAAGTCTACCGCTTCCTGTTAGAGATTTCATAAATGAAAGAAAATTGCTGTCTTGCTTCCCCTGCCACATATCCCAGTCCAGTGTGGTCTGAACAGTTTTGCAATGGTAGTGCTGTTGCATAGATTGGTCACTAGATGATACCCTTATGCTGTATTTAATATTTCTCTGGTTTCATATTGGTAACATTTAGGCAACATTCTGCAGTAGTAGGTTGTAGATCTTATGTGTTAGGTCTAACAGAATGAACATATGGTGCCATATGTGATCCTAGTTTGCAGCTGCTAAATATAACTAGTATGAAGCAAACCCCAAGATTTATTTTCTCTGCTGCAGCTACAACAATAAAGTGACAATAGGCACTGGCAGCAAGAGGAAAGTGGCTGGCAGGATTGAGTCTTTGAAATTTATTTTCTTTGACAAATTATAGTTTATAGTAGGAAGTGGTTTCTTCCTTTTGAGGTTTTCTTTTAAGGCTATTGTTATTGTAGGATAGTTGAGAGGAGAGAGCAAAATCCGGTATGTTAGTGCAAGTGAAGGAATATTGTGAACTCAAAGCTCTCTTTATTCAAATATTTTTACTGTAGTGTCTGTGTTGGGAGATAATGTCTATTAAGAGGGGCAAGAACAGCTGGTGCCATCTCTTGGTTTTTGACAAAACTGTCAAGAAGAATTGCCTTAATCTCATCTCTTCCTCAGCAATGATTGTGCCTTGCCCCCCTTATAAACAGCAGCTTCAAATTTTTATACCCTGACCAAGAACTAGCTCAGGAAACTGGTATGGTTTTGTTTAGATTTTGTTCCTCCTGTCTGTTCACAGCTGACTTTAAATTAATTTTAGCATTAGAGTCAAATGCTTTAGAATTGCTGTGGAAATTTTTGGATTTTGTTTCTTTTCTGGGATGAAGCACCGTTACTTGAGGTTGGTAAATGGATGTTTGCAATCTAAGTATTAATGCAGCTTGAAAATAGTGGCGTTCTGCAGCTGTTGTGGCCGTGGTGGTATTCCTCTGTTTGGAACTACTAGAAACCTGAAATGGGATTTAGTTGACCAAATGTAAACATTTACATCTAAGTTAGTAGCCTAAGGCTCTTTTTACAGTCAGAGGAAGTCTAGACAATATGGCCAGTATAGTCTGTGGTGCAGTTCCTCCCATCTAAAACATGAAAATAAGTCAGATGAATTGTGACCCAGAAATATTTGTTTCTTTCCAGGCAGCAAATCTTGACCTCAAGTCAAGTAAGTGCTACCATTGCCATTCCATCAAGAGAAATTAGTTTTGGTGCTTTGGTTTAACTTTTTTTCAATTAGATTGTTTTTACATTAATAAAATGTCTTTGCAGTCACTTAGTGGGAGAGTGATGAGGTATTTCTTTAAGAGGGCAGCCTGTATTCATGCTTTCTCTGCAACACTTTTCAGTTCCAAAGCTCCAAAGGCTTCTGGGAGAAACTCAACTCAAACTTGGAGAGTGTGAAGTATGCAGAGCCCCACTTGCACTACCACAGTAACATGCTCAGGAGGGAATGGCGTAACCTTTCAGAAGAGGTGAGTGAGAGGCACTGGAACTGAAACACTGGAACTCTCCAGAGCTGCCTCTGAAATGGGTCTTTTAAAGTCAAGCATGGATGAGTTGGCTTTTTTATTTTGAAGATAAATAAATGGGAATCTGATTATCAGAAGTGCAATGACTTGCAGCCATTTCACCAAATTGGTTCCCTGTAAGTTTTGTTCTCTTAAACTAATGCAAGGAATTAAAGAAAAGCAGAGCTTGCACTGTATTGTTGTGAGGTTTACATGTGTGTGAGTGCCCATGAGCATGGGCACTTGGAAGATGGTGTGAGGCCCCACTGTGTTTTATTTCCATTCAAAGAGAAAACTAAATTTATTTCTCATCTCATTCTGTCAGGGAGTATTTTATTTGGTCTTCTGTTTTGTTCATTTTGGGATTTTTCTTTGTTTGCAAACCAGAGAGAGGAGAGAAGAACCACAGCATATTTGAGAAATATTTTTGAAAATGCCAAAAAGTACGTACTGGTTTGTATTATATTTACCCCCTCTTATTTTGCACAAGTATTTAATGTGCGGTTTTATTAGTTGATTAGGTATCTAATTAGATATCTTTAAAGAAGATTATCCTGGTGAAAATCAGTTATTGGAATCCTTGTAATCACTACAGCATGATCTGAAATACAGCATGATCTGAAATACAGCCTCTGAAATTCCCTAGAGCTAGGGAATTTATGGTAGATGTGACGTTATTCTCATGCAACCTAGACAGAGAGAATTCTTTTAATTCTATCTAGTATTTTCACTACATTTAGTCACATGTGCTGTTTTCAGATTTCTTTAGCCATCTTTGAAAGATCAAACGCTCATTTGAGTTTTTAATGATGTTATGAAAGCCTTTAGAGTATTGCATATGAAACAGACTAATTTTTGTTTCAAACCCCAGGGTGCTTTCTCATCTAGACACTTGGGACTCTGGTAAGTAAAACCTTTCTTGATGTAGGCCTTAGCTGTAAGACTTATGTTTATTAGAATATTTCCACCCAGCTGTTGTTTGCTAAAAATCAGTTGCTATGTGTGTTTCAGTACAGAAGAATTTGAGGATTTAAGATGAGAGGAAAACTTTCATGTACTGACTAGGAAATGCCTGAAAATCAAGTCCCTAGTTCATATTGGATCTAACAAGATAAGCAGTGAAATTTGGTCTGCTGAAGGATATCTTCTTCAGGATTTGTCTTGTGGAGCAGAGTATCAATGACACCATGTTACTGTTGAGTCTTGTCCACTTATGGCTTCCTTTGCAACATCAGAACTTGTGCAGGAGATTAGGGCTGGTAAAAAAAAACGATGTAGAGAGAGGAGGTGTAATGAATTTCCTTAGGCCAGAAACACTTGAGTTTTTTTGATGCTCAATTCCTCTGTCACAAATAAGTAAAACTGAATTTAGTAGTGTATTATGTTCCTGCTGTTCACACATTAGTGCCTTCTATGTGCCCTGCCACTGTGTGCTGTGACATGATGCTGATCTAAGTGCTGCTTGGTCCTTTTATTACCAAGAATTTTCAGTGTCCTCATTTCCAGCCCCTAACAGCAGTCATCTGTGTCACTGCTAGTTACTGCAATGGGCTCTGACCTTGAGAGACTTTGGATCAACTTTGTGAACCTCAGCTTTGTGTTTTCAAAGGTGCTTATTGATAAAGAAGTCAGATGTTTAACTGTTACTAGATAATTTCTAAATAGCTGCCAACCAGTAACAAGCATCAATGTAGTGTTTTCTCTGTAGATTTGTCCTTGAGTCCTTTAAAATCCAGCAGCACAGGTCTTTGTGCTGCTAAGTGCTGGTGTAAATATATTTGAAGGTGAGCAAAAATAGGTGAAAATTTTGTAAGAGTTCAGCACTTGGTTCTATAAAATCTTGATGTGGTTTTATCTGTATCATGAAATAGAAGATTGGTTTTCTTCCTTTGTTTTAGTAGACAGGAACCACTGGTTAGGAAATACAGGTTATTAATTTCAGTAGACACTGTAATCTCCTTCAATTTAGTTAGAGAAGTGTTCTTTTCATAGTGGTCTGCAAATCTGAGTAAGAGAAGTGGCCAGACCATGAGAGAGAAACAGTGGGAGGTGATTCTCTGGACTATTTACTTTCTGTCTAGCCATTTCCCTGGAAAACCCATGCAGCTGCTAGAGTTTGTTTGTTTGTAAATGACAAGATCTAAGTAGCACATTACCACCCGTGTTACCAGAAGATTCTCTCTGCCTCTTTGCTCTCTTGAGTCACCACACTGTGATAACTCCTACTTAAGTATCAAAGAGAAGTGGATGGCAAATAAAGGGTCATTTTCCATTTTTCAGTTCTCTTATTCAGTCTATGGTTCTTCAGTGTCTTAGTTCTGTAGCTGAGTAGATCAAACCACAGCTTCTGTTTGCTTGTCTGTTCCTAAGTACTTTTGAAACTGGTTGAATTTTTGTGATATTTCTGTAATGCCATGTCCTTGAATGATTGTTGCTCTGTTTGTTTTAGAGGCAAGGCTGGTACCTCTCTTTGAAGAGGAGGATTATCAGCAGCAGTTGCTCATGGGACTGGTATGTGCTTTTGTCAGTGTGCACTAGAGGACGCACAGGCTCCACAGATGTGTGAGGAGTGACCTTCCAAGTTCCAGTGCTGAGTGGAAGCTCACTCAGGGTAGCTGTGGGGCAAACATGGCACTTCCTAAGTTTTAGAGTTCTTCATCACAATATTATCTTAGCAGATCACTGTAAGGCATAGGGGAAAAATAGAAATAGAAAGTTAATTTGTCAAAATGCTTTTTCCCAGTATAACTTTGGCCAGAAACCAGGAGGTCATCTTAATCTCTCAGTTATTTTCGGACTACTTTATGTGTTTAAAACATATATAAGTGAGTTCCTCCCTCCACCAGCTCCTATCAATTTGATGAGCAGAGATCTTGCTCCTCAGTTTAACACCTTTTTTACTGTTTCTTTTTCCTTCTACCTCACTTCTGAGACTGGTATGGACATTCAGAGGTCCCTTCTTCTTCTTCTTTTGCACTGTTTTTGCCAGTGATCTCCCTAGAGAATCTACCATCTATATGCTTCTGGGCAATAAATCCTGTGTCAAATCCCCACCTGTCCTCCCTCTGTCTAAATACACATCTTGGCTTATCTCTTGTTCTCTTACTTTTAAAATCAACTAACTCTTCAGCATGCATTAGAAGGTCTCAGCAGTGAAGAGCAGATCAACACTGTCCTGTCTGTTCACATCTGAGGCAAATTTTCCTTCTTTGCAGTCATCTCCCTGTTTCCAAGTTTTGCCTCTCATTCTCTGGAGCGTCTTTACAGTCCTTCCCCTCTGTGTATTCAGACAGATCCAAAAAGCAGGTCACTTGGTCTATGCTTTACTCATACCTGTATTGCTGTCTTGACACACTGAGATTAATCTACATATAAGTTCCTTGAGACAGATGTTTATTTCCTCCAGTTTCACTCTGAGCTTCTTAGTAATTCTCAGAAAAGAGCCAGCAGGGACTTGAGTTGCAATCTGAAGCTACGTGAGGTCAGCAAGTATTTCAGAAAAGGGAGTAGGGTGTGGCATGGACTGTATGCTAACAAACACCCACCTTTAATGACTTCACAATTAATGTTTAACCTGGAATTGCCATTAATCACTCTGGTTCTCAGGTTCGTGGCAGCTACCACAAATTGTACTTGTGCTAGTTTTCTCCATCAGAAAATCTCTCAGGTTTATTTGTTTGTAATAAGTACTTATATTCTCAGGATTCAATGTTCATATTTAAATCCTTTCACACTGTTCTCTTGCCTTTACACAGAGAGGTATGCGAACTGTAAGCTTTTTCTTTTCAGTATCATTGAAAGTTCAACTTAGTATTCATTTTGCTGAATTTGCACCAAGTAACCATTTTGAATATTCACATCTGCTGCTGAGTTTACCAAGATTGTACAGTAGCTTGGGATCTCACTCTGAACTGGAGTTTTGTAATGGGGAAACGTTTTGTTGAGCCAATGCCTATTGATCAGGCCCTGCACCTGCTGCAGCTTATGTGTCTCTCTGAAGATGCCCAACAACAACAGATTGTTGGTTTTTTTCCCCTAGATGGTTGCTCAGCTGAAGGATCACCTTATGAGACATCTACAATATGTTGGAAAAAAGAAGATTGACCAAATAGTTTTGGATTATGTTGCAAACCTGGTTAGTTTGATTTCATAGTCACTATTGTGAGCAAGTGTGTATTTGTCGGATTGTAGGTCCTTGGCTGTGCACCTGTTGTGTATAGCATATATTTGGTGTTTTTAAGATGTTTCGTCTTAAAAATGTTTTTAAGATATTTAAACCTATTTTTTCAGCCTAATATTGTATAAATTCATAAAGAAAATTACTATTATTTCAATATTATTAAAAGAGTTGTACCAGTCACTCAGAATACAGAAGAAACAGTTCCATTTACAGCTTGTGCAAATATGATCTACTCCCAGAAATAAAATGGGAACACATCCTGAATGTTTAAAGCCATTAGATCCATTTGGTTTCCTATAGAACACACTGCTGCAGGTCTTGAATATTGAAAGTGCCACCAAGGGAAATAAAAAATGAACAAAAAGAGATGTCACTACAATCTGACGTGGGTAAATCACCTCCACTCCTACACAGTACCTTTGGTGGGCTGTGTGTGTGACAGGAGACAGTTTTGCATTAAGAAATCTTTTTAAACTACTGTGGAAATTTGCTTTCCAAATTCTTATTTTTCTGTCTTTCATCCTCTTACGAGACCTTTAAAAAGAAAAAAGCTACAAAACCCATTAACTGTTGTGCACAGAAGTTATGTACTTGGTTTTTCTGTCTCAAGATCATGTCCTTTAAGTGCAGAATGCAGTGTCCTCAAAAGCTTGCATGGGAACTGTAAATTCTGTTCTTTGTGACATCCCTGCCCCAGTGTTCAGTAGAAACTCCCCACAGGGCTGTTTTCTAGGGATGAAAACCTTGGGGAAACTTCCTTGAGGCTACTGATGCTTGCATCTCCTCCAAAGTCCTGTATGAGTCAGTTGCTGTGTCAATGTCACAGTGTTCTCTGAACCACTGCAGCCTCACTGCCATTCCTGACTTTTCAGGCCTCACTTTGACAACTTCACAAGTTGTGTCACTGGTAATTGGCAGACTGTGTAGGAAAGAAACTAAAACTAGTGGCTGATTAAAATAGGAACAATACAACTTGAACCAAAGCTTTGTACCTGAAAATGGTATTGAAAAAAGCCCAAGTGGAACATTTATTTTGTTTTCATTCAATTTCTAATAACAATTTGTTCACTTTTATTAAAAACTAAGATAAAAAAATGTGAAATCATCTATTCAACCTTGATCTGCAAGGCTAAGTTATTGCAGACTAAATCTTGTAAAACAAATCTCAGCCCTTCCCACAAGCAAACTCTCAGGACTAATTCTCTCAACTCAATTGACAGGCTTATTCTTAGAAAAGCTACTATAAACAAAGATAATGTGCCTCTAAAATTGCTTCTGCTTTCTGCTGATGCATCTTAGATACTGCATGGAAATCTTTAGAAATTATTTCATTTTTAAACTTGCGTTTCCCCTCATCCTAATTAGAAACTCTTATGTCTCAAACCTTTCCATATCCTAAATGTTTCAGAGTTCTTTAGGGAAATGAACTGGTTTGAGTCTTACTGCATTCTCTGTAGCATCAGCAGTGAGTAGCAGAGCTATTGAAACTAATGAAACAGGAAGAGACTTGAAATTTGTCTGTTTGCTTTCATAAAATGTTTTACATTAGATTCGGGAACCCAGGAGTGGCTGAGATTAGGTTCTGTGGTGAGTATTCACTGTGTAAATAAATGGCAGCAGATGCTGGAGAAGCCAGAACTTGGGAGCACTGAGAGTTTCTTATGAAGCAACAGGCAAAGGGTGGTTGCTGTCAGAGAACTGTGTGTTCTTGTATACAAAGAAGTAACATGGGGAAGTGTGAATGACACCTCAGTGGGAGTTCCTTGTTTGCTGAGGAGCTCTGCAGAGCTGGAGTGTGCCTGGTTCCCCGTCCATGTGCCACCTCTCCTGCAGTGGTTGTTGTGTGTCCATAGGCTCTCTCTCCTCTGCAATCACTTTATCTTAGCTTTGCTCCATGTCTTGTTTCTCTCACTCTTTTCATTTCAGTGAGGCAGGAAAGGGAGAAATAACTCACAGAAGCAGTGTGACATTTGCTGCCCTAACAGCAAGTGGAAGGGGAGGCAGGGTGAGCAGGCAGACCTGAATAAACTGCTGAAATTTCTCTGCAAGTTTCTGCAGTAGCTGCACATTTTCCTCTGATGTCTGTGGCAAGCTGTCATCTGATGTAGGCTCAGCTGCAGAGGAATAGAAGATAGACACCGTTTGGATTTGAGGTTCCTCGGGAGGAGGAGAACTGTGTCATAGTACTGCACAGGAGGGGATCTGAAAGACAGCAAGACCTTGTCTCAATCACTTTTCTCCTTTGCTCCTGGTTCTTTTATTTGACTGCTTTGAAGTCTTTCCTGTAGAAACAGCCAAGGGAGCTGAGCACTTGTGGTTCCCAATTACTTTAGGGGAGCCTCAGTTTCCTTGGCACCATTGCCTGGAACTGTAGATGTTTCCAGACAAGGTGACAGCATTGTCAGTCAAGGCCCCCCTGCAAGTGCTGTGTTGCTGTTGGTCGTGTGTTCTCTCATTACTTTAGAGCACTCCAAGGGAAATGGCTTCAAGTATGTGTCCCAAAAATCTTCTTATTGTGTTTCTGTTGCTCAGTGGAAAATGGCCTCCCCGATGTAGCTCTTAACTTGGCTGCCCCAGGCACCCACTGCCAACCTTGGACAGGAAGCTGCCTGTGCTCCTTCCATCAGACAGATAATGCTCCCTTTCTCTCATGAATGCTATCTTGTGAGTTACGTTCTGAAAAAAAGATTGAGATGTGAGTTATCTTTCTGTATGTATTTTCTACAATGCCAAGGGTAGATGTTGATCTCCAAAGCGAGTTGTGCTGTTAGTGAGGGTGTCAGATCATCCATGTATTTAGGATACAAGTATGTTGTGAGAGCTTGGATGGTTATGACTTAAGAAGTTGTTAGCTTTCTGTGCCCTGTGTTGTTAAGCAAAAAATACTTACTCTGAAGTAGCATACTCTTGAAAACCATTTGTGTTGCACAAATAAGAATTGGTGATTTTGGAGCTTGTAAGAACCTTCACTTCAACACTGATCCTTCAGATCCAGCCACAGCTCCTGATGCAGAGGCCTTAGCTGCACCCTCTGTGCTGGCCAGAAATGAAATGCATTCCAGCAGCAAGGTGTGGTTCTTGTGACCCTTCTGTGGAAACTGGAAATCACTCATTTCCTAGAAAACTTGCTATACTCCAGAAAGATTAAATTGGATTTTTCCACTGCATCCAGAAAGTGTGGAGATGGCAAGTATTGGGTAGGTATTTTGCATCAGGCAGCTGTGCAAGCCTGGCTCAAGTCATGGTGGACAGGAAAGGTGCTCCCTGGTAGAGCTTTCTGGCCAAGGTACAGAGGAACAATTAGGGGCATTACTGAAGATGAATATTCCAGTTCTGGCCTTTGCATGCAGATCTCCCCTGTGTGTCCTGTTTCTCTCTTGCTCAGAGCCTGTGATGAGTCAGACAATGGAGAGGCCAAAGAAAAGGGTTCCTAAGTTCTTGTCACACCTCTTTGCAGAACAGGGGTCAGACTAGTTTCCTGAGTTTCCTGGGATTGATTGATTGCTGTGCTTTGAGGGCCAGAGATAAAAGGTGCAAAGGAAGTGTCTCAGTTGTGCTACTGAGATGTGGAAGTGGTTAGACATGACAACCATGAGGAAGTTATTTCAACTCTTCCGTGCGTGGTTTCTCTTTTGGCTGCAGGAGCTGAGAAGGCCCAAGTGAGAACAGGGCTTGTGGCTTTGGTATATGCTGACTGTGTGTGGTGCACATCAGTTTGGGAGTACAGAGAACAACAACATGGGCCAAGGGATTGTTTCACTTCACTGGGGACAGAAAGGAAACTCAATAGAGGAGGAGAGACATTTGCTTGTCTCATTTTTCCTCCTTGCCAGGACTAGATCTGTGATTCCTCCTGCAGACTTTTCTTGGCAAACTGAACATTCCACTGTCTTCAACGTTATCCACTTTTCCTGAGCCCTTGGGACTGTTCCTTGCCAAATGCTCAGCCACTTGGACATGCTGTTTTTGCTTTCATGGCAAACAGATCTTTGAGAATTTGCTGCAAGAGCTTGAGATCAGTTATCTCCAAGAAACACAGTGTGTTAAGTTGCTGTATGTCTTGCATGATGCTTTGATAAGCTGGAAGCACTTTAAACTGCTGGAATAGGGCAATTTCATTACAATTCAAATTTTAATAACTTTAAATTTTAAGGCACTAGAGAAAAAAAGATGAAGACTTAGTAGAAGTCCCATGAGAAGTTTTTAACATAAACTGGTGTGTGGAATGAATGAATGCCAAGGGCCTGCTGTACACAGGCTCCTGGAAACATCCAGTCTTCTCTGTTTTGTTTTAGCTGAATCTGGTGCATCGAATAATGAAAGAAGTTTGGAGGAGATACCAGCTTCATTCCTGTATCTTCTGCTTGTGAGCAAGTGATTTGTTAACATTTTCAGCCTGCCTTTTAAATGATGGGTGTAATGATTTTGGTCTTCATCAGGAGAACTCCTTTGAACAGTCAGTGCTTATGCTGCTGTTCTGTCAATGTTACTGTCACTTACTGTTCCTAAGGATCCTGCTGGCCCTCTCTAGGACAGTGGGAATATTAACCACACAGGCAATGTTATGGCTGGAGTTCAAACTTGCTGAGTTTGGAGTGGTCCTAAGCTGGGTGGTGGATGTTAAACACCTATAAAAGCCAGGTCACTTACACCAGCACCCTTTTACCTGTTGCTGCTGGTTCCAGGTACTGCTGAGAGCCTTGTAAATGTGCATCAGTGCGGGGAGGAGATGGGCACACCACAGAGACTTAGTGTGTCTGCAGCACTGGGCAGCAAGTGCTGGCTGAAACACCTCAGAAAACAAGGCAGCATCCCACGGCCCTTCATCCCAAACACAGGCATGCACTCCCAGTGTGGCAAATTGACCTCTCTGCAGGAGAGTGTGGGCACCCAGAGTTCTTAATGTGTTGCTACTTTGTTAACTACAGTGATGAGAGAGGAAGTGCAGGAGAGTTTGCAGTGTTCCACATCATGAGTCGGATTCTGGAAGCAGCAAATGGCATGTGCATGCCTTTACCTCCTGGTAAGTTCTGTGTTTTGCTGTTTTAATCATGCGTGAGGAGAGCAGTGCTATAAACTCCTCCCAGCACTAGTTGCAGCATGTGTCAAGTTAGCTTTGGCAATATTGACATCTGGTCAAGTCAGTTATAGAGGGGAAGGCCCTTAATATGCCTGCACAAGTGAAATGAAGCAAAACTAAATAGTTACTGAAAACAGAAAACTAAACAGAGGCTTCCAGTGGAATGTGTGGGTGCAGTCTTATCTTAGAACTAAGGTTTAGACTCTGTTCACATATATATATATTTAGACAACTGGACTTTAGTGTCAAGAGCTACAAGAGAAAATCCTATCCTGTAGCAGATAGTGTTTTTTTCTCATGCTCTTGCCCTGTTAATAATTTTCAGTTTTTTCCTGAAGGGATTACTTCCAGCCTTGATGGAAAAGCTGGTCTTGATAATAGACTTTCATTTCCTAGAGCTCGTCATAATTGTTTACATTTCAAAGCACTTGCTGATTTTCATTAGGGAAAGACATCTTGACATCTTAATATCTTAATGCTTTCCAATTCTCTTTGAATCTTTCTGGGTTTTGTTTCCTGATCTGTCTTTGGTTGTTGAAACTGCTTTTGGTAGGAGTTTGTCCCAGTCTGTGTGGGCACAAATGCTGCCACACAGTAGGGTTACATGATAACAAGACCATCATCAGGTTGGTGTTAAAGGAGAAGCTGAAGTGTAAACACTGCCTGTGGGACTGTCTGGGTGGCAATGACATCCTGAGGGTGGTGAGGCCTCAGGTTTTGATTAATTAGCAGGAGAGAAGGAAATAAAAGACAAATTAATAGAACAATTCAGATATAAGGCAACAGCTTGGAGGTGTTTAGTGACAGCATATGACTTTAATGACTGTTTTCAATCCCCTTAGCTTTCTTATTTCTGACAAGATTGTACTTGAGAGACTTAAAAGATGTCTAAATAAGACTACCTGTCTTGACAAATTGATTTCCTCACCAACAATTGGAAATCAAGGGAAGTGATGGCTTTAGCTAGAGTAATTCAAGTCTCTAATAGAGACTTATTAAAAACTACATATTGTACCAAACAAGTTTGTCTCTTTCATAGGTTTTCACACTTTGCACCTGGGTCTTGGTGTTCGATGTCTCCCTCTACACACCCTCCTGCACTATATTGACAATGGGATCTTGCAATTGACAGAAACGTGTGTCAGGAAATTGCTGAAAGGTACAGTGAATGTGGTGTTTCATTTGTTACCAGCCAGCTAACTGGGAATATTGTCCTTCGAGCCACTCCCCTTGGACACAGGTTTTATTGCCCAGGACACTCAGCTCTTAGAGTGTTGTTTCAGTGAGGGCTGTAGCTGGTGGTGTTGCCTGCCTGAAAGGAGCAAGTTAGGGCTCAGGCTATGTGATTGGCCTCACCACAGCACACAAAGAATTTGTGTGAGAGAATTTGAATTTATAGTTTTTCCACTTGAGGCTTCTTAGAAAAGCAAATACTAAAGATCATCATAGGATTTCTTGGGGAATTTCTGTGACTCTGTGAAAGTGCACACCTGTGTGTGAGGAAGTTAGTCTGCTATCCAGCCCTCAGCTTTTACTTTGTGTTTGGAATGAGAGGAACAGGCCTGTCATGCTGACCTCATGGCTGGGGAAGCTAATGGAGCAGATCATCTTGAGTGCCATCACATTTAAGTGCCAGCATGCAGACCAGCCAGGGATCAGACCCAGCCAGCAGGGATTTGTGAAAGGCAGGTCCTGCTTGACCAGCCTGAGCTCCTTCTGTGACCAGGTGACTCACACAGTGCATGAGGGAAAGGCTCTGGGTGTTGTCTACCTGGACTTTAGTAAAGCCTTTGACACCATTTCCCACAGCATTCTCCTGGAGAAACCAGCTGATCATGGCCTGGATGGGAACCCTGTCCACTGGGGATAAAACTGGCTGGATAGCTGGGCCCAGAGAGAGGAGGGGGCTGGTCCCCAGTGGGGTTCCCCAGAACCCAGTATTGGGGCCAGTCCTGTTAATGTCATTATCAATGGTCTGGGCAAGGGGATCGAGTGCTTCCTCAGCCATTTTGCAGATGACACCAAGTTGGGCAGGAGGGTAGGAGGGCTCTGCAGACAGGTATGAACAGGCTGGATTGATGGGCTGAGGTCAATTGCATGAGATTCAACAAGGCCAAGTGCCAGGTCCTGCCCTTTGGTCACAACAACCCCAGGCAGCATCACAGGCTGGGGCAGAGTGGCTGCAAAGCTGCCCAGAGAGTGCTGCTCAGTGGTGGCTGAACGTGAGCCAGCTGTGCCCAGGGATGTGCTATTTCTCCAGTGTCCAAGAAAAGGCACAACAAAATATGCTATATCAATTTGTGCCTGATCTTGATAGATGAAATAGAAACCTGGAGAGCTGTAGTCAGTCAAAGTGCATTTGAACTACTGTATAAATTGTTACATAAAACGGTGAAGTTATGGACAAACATACAGAAATATATTTGTACACATGATATAAATGTAAATAACAGACCTTATTTATATAATATAATGTAAATAATAGTCTCTACTTTAAACTGAAATTTTCATTTCACTAAGGAGGTGATGCTTATTCAGCATGTCTTCAGTGAAAGTTGAAAGTTTGTTATGTGATTACTGTTTGTTTGATTTGCTTTTTTCCCTGTTGCTTATAGATCTGGATGACACTGAACAGAATGAAAAGCTGAAGTTTAGTATTGTCATGAGGCTTCCAGAGGTAACTAATGGCTTTAGATGTAATTCCTTGGATTTTGGAATTGATAGGAAATTCCTCCTTGTGCAAACCAATGAAAGACTTGCCTGTGATTCAAATAGAGCCTGATTCAAATATAACCAGAACCATCCACAGTTTCTCCATCTGCTGCTCCTGGACTGTAGAATACCCTGATAACTTAAATTATAGATTTGTCCATAGTGTTTTACAGAGTCTCCAGTATCCTACAGAAGTTAACAAGACTGACACTGTACTGCTGAGTACTCATTTGCATAAGGCAATGAGGGTTTAAAGGGACTTTATGGGGGTTTTGGATGTGGTTTTTAGCATCCACAGAGTCTTTTTCACTTGTGACCTCTGTGTTTGGTTCTATACACTTCAAAAAATATGTTCAAAAGCTGGTACAGTAAAAGCTGTAAAGTTGTATCATACCACAGCTTTGTGGCAGGGATGAATTACAAGATATCCCCTCAGTTAAACCTCACAGTCTCACCCACTGACAAGGTGACTTGTGTAGCCACAAGAGCTGGTTACTGGTCCTCCATAAAACATTCCAGCAGAATGAGAGATGCACTTCTCCCCTTTTGCTCTTAGTGCACAGCACAGGACTGCAGGGGAAGTACAAGATGTCAAGAAGCAGAGGAACACCAGGGATCCCCCTCGGGGAATGCCTCACTGCAGAACAGGCTTTCTTCCATATGAGTTGCCCATTGTTTGCTCGTTATGTGCTGTCACTTATAGTTCAAAAGGCCAGAAGTGCTGCTTGGGATTTCCTCCAACAAAGGCTTCTTTATTTGGCAGCAATTTTGGGAAGGGGTAGAGGAGGAGAACTCCACAGGATGTTCTTTGTCCTCTGTGTCTTGTTTTGGGCCAGGGCTGGTGAGCTGGGGTCAGCACGGGGCCCTTGAGTTGCCAACCCTGGGCCTGGTGCGTGGGGAACTCCATTCCAACCACGCTCTGACGTGAAGGGCTGAGCTGGGAGAGATTTAGGGAACAACTACTGCTGGCTATGCACAGTAAGCTCAGTGCTTTATTGTATCTATTTACAGCTTTGGGAAAAAATGCCAGGAATAGTCTATTTGCCAGAAAGGTCACTTTGGGGTGACTCGGACTATTTTGAGCAGGTTTCATGCAGTGGGTGACTTCAGTTCAATCAGAAGCAAGGATTTAAACAACATTAAACTGTACAGCATTTACTAAAATGAACAGTTGTCTGTATTGCAGTACAGCTGAAGGGGAGGGGCAAGGGAAGATCTACACAGGGAAAATAGCAGAAGGTGGAGCTAATTTCACAGTGTGTACCTATTCTTTTGCTTATTGGTTGGGATTGGAAGCTTTGAGAAACCTGGTTTTGAATCTCTTTTGGCTCTGAGAATGTGAGTCAATGTTATCAGTTTCCAGGATGATGGCCTGAATAATGGAATCCAAACTTACATTCCCAGTGTCTTTCCTTGCCAGGTTCTGCTTGTCTAAGGTTCCTTAAGACTGAGCCTGAGAAGCCCTGCTCTGAAGGAGCTTTGAGGAATGGGGCATCTACAGTATCCTTTGGGGGAAGAATAGATTCAAATCAGTCACAGTAAAGGATAAAGGTTCAATAAGTACTTAAGTACAAATGTCAAGTGGAGCAGTGGCACTGAGACAGACCAATTGAGGTGAGGACTGAGTGATGAGGTTTTATTTCCCACATTTTGAGAGCACACTGTGATCTCTTAGTTACTATGAAAGGAAAGCTCCATGGCTAAACGTGATGACCTCTTAGCCTCAGTCATCAGGTTTGTGGGGCTTTTCACATCTGCATTACAGCCTGGATTTTGTGTCAGCTTTTTCTCCCTTTTCCTCTTTCTAAGTTTCCACTGTCCCATGTTTATGTTCTCAGGTTTTGGGGTTTGTTTTTTGCTTACTAGGCTCTTGGTCAAAAGGTCCGGCAGTACTGGAATCATCCAATAAATGCAAATTTAATAGCACGGAAATATGTGAAACTTCTGCTTGAGAAGCTGGAAAACAGGCAGGTAAGAGCAGACAGGCTGTTTTAAAATCTTATGCTCTGACAGTGTTAAGATTCCTGAGCTTTCTTTGGGCTATAACACACTAAAGAAACGTTGAAACCTTGGTGCAACTGTGTGACTTTGTGAACTAAGGCGAAGTATTCTCCCCTACAGTGCAGCAGGCCTATCCCTGAGAGACTCTCCGTCCCCGTGGAGTTTTTACCACTGAACTACCTGACTGATATGCTGGCAGAGATAGAGAATCAAGGTAATGTTAATTTTGTACTTTGGAAGACCAGTGATCCCTTTGATGCTCATTCAGATGTGGCCTGCCTATACTGACATTACTGAGTTATTAAAACTCCAGTGATGTCTGAACACAAGGTTTGGTCGTCTTTCTGCTGATGTGAAGTGTCAGGGGCCAAGAGTCTCCATGTATGGGTATCATCCTATTTGGGGAGGAAAAAGTGCCCTGGGCCAGTTCATGCACTTGCACTAACACAGCCACTCTGCTTCAAGCTGGGTTTGGATCTCCGGTTTGAAGTCCAGCCTTCAGAGAGGCTTCCCTCTGTGTGGGTTATAATTTACTTACATCCCAGTAATAGGACAGTTTTGCCGCAGATCAACATCCAACTGAAAGCTGTAGGTATTTTGGGTGCATGAAAGCACATTTCTATTACCTCTTATCTTTTGGTATTGTAGATGAAACTGTATAATAGATTGCAAGACTATGAGTGTACAGGAGCATGTACAATTTTGTAAATACTTCCTCCCCATGTTTTTCTAGGTGTGCAACCATATGAAAAGCAAGACCATGTAAATGCAAGATTTGTAGAGGAAACAGCACTCAAGCACACTATGGCACTTCTGGGCCTCAAATATTCCTGAAATAACATGCTATTGAAGAAGGCTGTCAAACTGTGGTGCCTCTGTACAAGTATTTATTTAAATGCAATGTTGTTCCCCAAATAACCTGCAGTTTGGGTAGTGACCAATGCTGACATGAGCTGCTTAAAACAATGTGGTCCAACAAACTGAGGTTGAAATTACTGACTTCTAGATAAATCCTAGAGAAATGCATTTGACATAACCCCAGGTTTGAAGTATATCTGTGGGTTCCTTTGGAAGTGGTCAAGGAAGTGGAACAACAGTGGATGTCAAAAGATGCTGTGAAAGTTGGTGTAAATGTCACTTCTTTTAATGAGACAATGCTGGAAAAGGCAGTCCAGTTGTACAGTAACAAGAACCAGTAACTGTTTACTTGGATTAATAAAAGGATTTCTTGGTGTGATTGTGTAAAGCAGGTAAGAATTACAAATGACTTTTTATGTCAGGCATGAGTAAAGAGGAATTCATTCCTTGTGGTGGTATCAGTTATTTTATGGTACTGCTGCTTCTGGAGCTGCATTCTAACATTTTCAGTTTTGTAATTAGCACAAAATATTATCTCTTTAAAGTGCATGTGACAGTTTTTGTTGGGGGGTTTGTTTGTTTGTTTGTGGGGCTTTTTTTTTTTAAAGATATGTATAATATATTGTAAGTAATATAGGATATGAAAAAAGCTTTAGAAATTGATCTGATCAGTGGCTTGGACAGAGTTTTACATAATTCTTTCTTACAACATATAGTGTTACAGTTCAAACCTCAGCTTCAGAAAGAAATTAGGTAGGCTGGTTTTCCTTTGTTTTCAACTTCTGTTTGTATGTAACTGAGCCAATACTGTTTGCTCTTTTAAGTTTTGAACTGTGACATTAATTTAAAATGGTAATAGCAACTTTCTACACAGAGAAAATTGCCAAGTTGTGCCATGCAGGATTTCTGCAGCCTTTATAGAATTTTAAAAAACCCTGCAAAATTCCAGACTATTAAATTGGGAAACTCATTAAAATTTGATATATTTGGGAGATTTTCAAAACAACTTTTGATATTCTCTCTGAGTAGTTTCCAGTGATGCTCCCTGTTCCTTACCACTGAAATAAAGAGATCCAGTTGCTGGGAGTGACTTGGCAAGTTCATGGACACTCCCTTGTCATTGCCATCAGTGAAGCTTTAGCTTTCCCAGCAACTTCATAATGAGAAGGAATATTTTTCTTAATATAATTAGAATTTCTCTGGCAAGTGTAAACTCCAGTCCCAGACTGTAGAAAGCCATGTTGGTGTATGTGTACAAGTGATGTCCACTTTGTATTATATTAACAACAGAAGATTTTCTAGCCGTTTCTTTTTATTGAATGCATTATAACATACCATCATATGCAATAAAACTTCACCTGGGGAAAAAAAAAGTATAGCATGAGGATCACTCACTTTTCTTGACACTTGGAAATACTGCATTGCATTTGGGATACCAGGAGAAAGGATTCTGGATCACTGAGTAGTTAGCTGTGCTTTTTGGCATGAACAAATACTTAGTTTTCAGTATGGAATTTGGCTGAACATCAACAGATCTTCCTTCAGTGCAGAGTAAATGCTGCTGACTTATGATGCAGCAGCTGGTAATGATCTCTCCTGCTTCAGGTGCTGTCTGTTCAGGTTTCAAGTGGCTTTGCAGGAGGCTTTTTGAAGTGTCTCGGACTTGAGCTGTGCTCACTGGGTCTGAAGGGAGCCATGTGAGGCTGCAACAGTGGGAGCCTCTCCTGCTCCTTGGGGATAGTGGGGGCATGGCCAGGCACTGCACCTTGTTCCTCCTCTGCAGGGTGCTGTCAGAGAAACACAGCTTGGTCACACAGGGCTTGTGTGCTTTAAAACTCCAGTGCTCTCCCGAGCCAGTGTACAGAATCCAGGACTAAGGAAACACTGTTAGTCTTATCCCTGGCAAGCCAGGAAAGCTGAATGGGTGTTAAAAGGAAAGCATGAGGTTTGATCATGCAGATTCACATCTTGTTTGTCCTTTTAAACAGCAGTGTGTTTGAGCCTGTCATGCTTTTGTTACCTGTCAAGAAAACAGATTAGATGAACTTTAAAAAGATCTAATAATTGTACACAGAATATCTGTGGAACAATTCTGTTCCTGAATACAGTTGCTAGAGTGGGCCTTCATTCACAGCACTGAAACAAAACTTAAGTCACAGCATGAGAAGTTTCATGACAGGAGTTTCTTGTTCTAAGCTATTATTATTATTATGTAGGAGCTCTCTGCTCTGGGATCACTGACCATCTCAAAGAAGAGGCAGTGTCCAGCAGGGTAGGGTTTCAAGAGCTGTTTGCCATGCCTGCCCTCAGTGTCTTGCTCAATAATCTGACTTGCTGCTTCTGATCTGATGTTCATTGCATTTTGTGTGTGTGGGGGGGGTATTAAACTTCTCCTGAACGTCACACTCCACCTTTTGCAGCTTTACCTTGAAATCCAATGAAAAGCAGAATTCTACTGATGGCTGCCCTGCTCTTCAGCCACAACGTGGTAACACAAACTAATAATTAAAGGTGAGGTTTTTAGTATATGGTCTCCTTAAGATTCAATGACCAGCTCCAAGTGGTGTTGCCAGACTAGAGTTAAAACTCCACAAACCCACTAGTAATTGTCTCTATCTGTACCATAGCCTGCACTGTCTCCTGGCGCTCTTGCAATATATGACAAAAACTTACTTTAGCTCTGGCTCCAGCTGCTGCTTTTTGCATCTTCTTATTTCGTAGGATCTTCCACCGTTTCTTTCCTGCTTCTTTAGGAGGGGGAAGGCCTTGACTTATCTTCAATGAAGCAGTCATCACAAATTGTTCTTTGTCTCTGATTTCCTGCTGGAGTTTAATAGCAAGTTCTTGCTTCATGGATAACTCTGCAAAAAGAGCCCTTATCTCCTGGGTTTTATCATTTATCTTCCTCTGCAGTTCGCTGGTCTGGAATGCAAAACAGCTGCATTGTTGTTAGGGCTTCCCTTCAGGCACTCACTGAGCATGACACTTGGGTCAGAATTAGGCACATGAAAATAAGCCCAACTTGACGAGGTTTCAATTTGTAGTTCAATTCTTGAAAATTACTTAATTTTTGTGAACACTTAGAATAAAAAAATATTGGCTGCTCAAGAAGTCACATTTACTCCAATACAAGAAAAGAAAAGCACATTTGTCTTTGCTTCTTGTCCTTTTCAGCTGGACAGCAAAACTCCCCCAGCCCTCAAAGGCCTGGGATCCCAATTCTTTTTGAGTTTCTACACAAATAATTTCATAATAAAGCCCAATTCCTATGAGATAATAGAGTGATAGTGCTGATGCAGGGGCTGTGGGTTGTAACATTATCCTTGGAAGGGGGACGAACAGAAAAAGAATGTGACAGAAATCCTTGAGTTTCACTGCAGATGATTTTTAAAAACCAAAGAAACTACTTTAATACTCTTTAAATGACTAATTAGAACTGGGAGGACCAAAACTTGTGAATACAACTTTTGGCACACTGCCATTCTTAGAGTAGTTTATTAGCCTATGGCCATAATTTCACAAACACGGTTAACAACCATGATATTTCTGTGTGTGTTTAAAGTTAGTTATTAAAAACTGTTGTAGGATTCATATGTGCCAAACCTAATATCTAAGAAAAATTTCTACCCTGGCCTTGTTTTACACCAATTACTTAGCATTTTTTTTTCTCTGTTTCCCTCAGCTCTGCTCAATTTGCAGCTTTAAAATTAGGAATATGGGAGCTGGGAGCATTTTGGTCTTTCCCAAAGAGTATTACTTGCAGTTAAAAGCAAATAGCTATAATTTTATTTTAAAAACTGTATTGGAAATTATGTTTCCTGTGTGATTCTTCCTACCTAAACAACAAAAGAATTTTGAGCCAGGTATCAAGTTCATCTTTTTGTATGTTGGAGTAGAATTTACCTGGCCTTCCTTTATTTCTTTTTTCAATTATTTCTTTTTAGCCTTTGACCTGTTTGTTGTGGAAAGGCTGTTAAGTACAGTTGCAATAGGAGGATCCTACAAAGTTTCTAAGCATCTACTTCAGAAAGAACTAATTCTATATTTTGGTGAAAGGTACCATTTATGGTACAACTTCCTTTGCAAAAGAGAGGACGTTCACCTAATAGTTTTGGTTTATCTGTATTACTGTTGCTATTCATGTCTGTAATTTCTGAAGACTGACTAATGATTCGCCTCTCAGCATTTCCAGCCACTTTTGTAATTTGCAAGTGAATCACCTCTTGCCCAGATACTGTTTCATTTTGTACAGGCTGGCAAGCAGAGCGTGCCCTGCCCTCCTTACCCTGCTAGCGAGCAGCAGCACGTCCTGCTTGCTGTTGTCCACCACAGCGCGGATTCTGTCCGTCAGATCGGAAATGTTCTCACAGAGAAAATCTATCTTCAGCAGCCTCTGCTCCTTCTGCACCAGCTCTGCCTCCATCTGCAGCAAGAAGGAGGACACAGTGGAAGGGAAAGGACAGAGGAAGGTGCAGCACAAAGCGTTCTGGGATTGCCTTGAGCTGCTGAAATAATACTGGTGAACAGTCATAAACAAACACCTTCACTATCAGATTTGTCAAAATTTACACCCTCTCTGCCAAGGATCAGGCCCAAATTGGTTCAGTTGGTTACTGTCAGTCATACAGTTCTTCCATACCAGGCCCTTTTGGGGGCAGGGGTTACACCATTGTTACTGCTGTGTTGTGCTTTGCTTGAAAGCAATGGGGTTTTTTTGTAGTCATAATTTTATTTTAATCTTCTGGTTCTTTGAGTCACACCATACTGCAAGGTTTCAGCTCTTGCCTTAAATACTTTTCCCTTCCTCATGCTAAGAAAAGTATGGGCTCCATAAACAAATTATAACTACAATGACTTTAAATCCCAAGGAGATTGAAATAGACGTTTAAACCTATCATAACTCCAAGAAAACCTTCTTAATGTGTAGGCTGGTGATAGCAGGCTGTGTTGTGTGGCCTGCTCAGCTTTGCATAACTCCCTCCTGTCATGGAATATGGGACAGTAAAGCAAAAAGCTCAGCTAATTCAAGCAGCTGTGTTCAGGGTCTGTCTTTACAAAGCAGATTTCAAAAGAAGGACTCTGAGGTGTGCTCAGAGCTTGCTGCTGCACACCTTCAGAGCCCTTTGCAAATCCCCTCTCAAACACTGAACACAGCAGGAAGAGTTTTGTGCTTCCATAAATGGGACAGACAAAACTATGTAAGAAAATACTGTTCCTTTACCTTCTTCCTCCCCACACAGAGAGCTCTGAAACTGCCTTTCCATTGGACCTAATGCTTCTCTCAAAGTCCCTCGGGACAGTCACCAGGAGAGCTGCAGTCAGGTGTCAGCTGCTGGGCTGGCCTGGCTGCTGCTTCCCCCAAGCTCTCTTCAGTGGCTGCTTGTTCAGCAGGGAAGCAAAGCAGCAGAGCCCAGCCCTGACAAGGGGCA
Source organism: Pycnonotus jocosus (assembly GCA_013400435.1). Taxonomy (NCBI): domain Eukaryota; kingdom Metazoa; phylum Chordata; class Aves; order Passeriformes; family Pycnonotidae; genus Pycnonotus; species Pycnonotus jocosus. The sequence goes on from VWYP01004825.1 coordinate 84,808, forward strand.
CTGTTTTCTTGTGTGTCACACAGGCAGACTTTGAAGAGGCTGGCAGGTCTGTCTCCTGCTCACTGCCCATGGAGAGTGGTGAAACAGCTCATGGCCAGTTAGCAAAGACTGAGAACCCTGTTTGTTAGCAGTTTATTATTCTGCATTTATCTCCCTCTGCTGCCTTTTTTGAGCCTTCCCCTAGTGAGCTTGGTCTGCACTGAAGTGCCAGGTATGTGAATGGAGTCAGCAGAGGATGCTGCAGAGCCAGGGGTACCTCACAGAGCTCCCCCTCCCCAGCCTCTCCTGGAAGAAGTCAAAATGTCCCATGTCCAGCTGACCTGGAAAGCAGATGCTAGGCTGGAGTTCACAACAGCTAATCATAATTATTTTGATTCCTCTTACATAAAGTTTACTTTTAAAATAAAAGACACTATTTGCATTTTCTAAAAGAGGTCAAGCACAGCAGGGTAGCTTGTGATATGAGAAATGATGTTACCTGTTCAATCCTTTTTAGCAGCTCAGGTGGAGATGGGTCCCTCCTTCCCATTTCTTGCTTTCTGCTCTCATTTGTGGCATCACCATAGTTCTCCTCCAGCTGTTTAATCTTGTCCCTGCACTGGGAATACTAGCAAACAAAGAGCCTGGTTATTTATTCCCACCGAATTCATCCTCAGACCTTGGTTTGGAGACTTCAACAGACAAGGTTTCCATTTCCTGGGAAGGAGGGCAGATAACATAAAATTATGAGCCATTTAAAATTTTTCTTTTAAAAGAGAATTACAGTGTGACAGTTGCAGGACAGAGGAAACTCTGGCATTTGACAGAAATTGAGTTCTACCTGTTTCTTGGACCTCTGGCTATGTTTTGTTTTTTATCCTCAGGAATACAATAGAAAGCTCTGCTTCCCTGCTGGTCAGTACTGAAGGTCTCATCCCTACAGACATCCAAGTTTTCTACACTAACATTCCCAAGCATGTGTCCTGAGGTGACTCAGTGGTGACACTGAGCAATGAGGTACCCTCGGGACTCACAGAGACAGGTGTTCCCTGACCTTTCCCATGTGGGACCTTTCCATGGAATAATGCTTCCCAGAATATGCTAGAGGGACATCCAGGCTCAGTGTAAATACTCACTGAAGGAGTGACTGGGGCCATTTTTTTCGTATTTGGAGTTGCAGGACTGACAGAGGTGGGGCTGTGTGCTCTGATGTGCACCTGGCTGGCTGTCAGTGAGCTGTTAGCACTGACCTAACACTACCCAAGTGTAAATGTTAACCATCCACTGCAGGTGATGACTGATGAAGGAAATAAGTGGTCCCAGGCTCTCAAAGTTATGAACAATCACCAAAATATAAAGTAAATATTTAGATGTTGCCAGGATGAGGTTTGTCACTGGAAGTTAACTGGAAAAGAGAAAACTGACATATATTCTCAGGTGGCAGTGGAACATTACCAGAATACTTAAATACTTTTTCAAGTAAAAAAACCACACAACTCATTCCTGTACCTTTTGTCTAAAAGCAGTTAAAGTAAAAACCTTGGATGAGTGTAATGAACAATTTCCTCGGCAAGCCATGATTCTGAACATAGCTAGGTACTGAAAATTATATTTTGCTAATAGCTAAAACTCAAGCCCAAAATACAGAGAAAGGAAGAATGTAAAAGCAGGGCCAGAACAAACAGCAGGATGCAGCTATGCTTCCAATGATCTTTTCTATCTGGGGCCAAATTTCTCAACCACTAACTCAGGGTAAAATGCCTTGTTGGAGGCAGTGGTATCTTAATGAGATTAGGGGCAGTTTACCAAGGAAAATTTTGCAGGACTGCATAGCTAATTTAGACAAGGAATATTGCACCAAAACCACTGTCCAAAAGCCATTAAAAAGTTTCATGTTAAATGTAAATACTAGCCTTACTTTTAAATGCCATATGAATTGGAAGTGATCAGATTCAAGCCAATCCAAAAGTATCAAAGTGCATTTAGAGATAACAATGCTATTCTGTGTCTGCTTAAGTAATGTGACTAAAGGAATATTTCTTTAATTTTTTACTAATTTGCAGTGTTTTACTTGGAAAAGGCTATCTGAATTATAAGAGATTCTAAGTCTTAAAATCAAAAAACCCCTTTCTTAGGGTGGATTTGATACAGGGGATAGGAAAAGAGTGTAGAAGAGAAGCTTTTCTACATTGGACTGTATCAGTCAGGAGGAATTGTTGAAGGAGGGAACACATGTCTAGATAAAGCAACTGTTCTGAAAAACTGCTCATTGGGTGCTTTTTTTTAAATCTTAAAGAAGGTAGGTGAGGTATGTACAGCACTAGAAAAGGGCAAATAAAAGACTATTTTAAGAAATGGGGCGGGGCGGGGCAGATGGAGCTATGGAACCATAGATAACTCCACTTTCTGAAGAATAAATCTGGAACATATCATTAAGTTTTCTTTGTAGACATGAAGAAGAGAAAAAGGACAGGGATAACAGCCACCATATGTGTGTTGAATCATGCCAAACAAGATCAATGTCTACTGTGATAATTTCACAGGAGTATGGATGACAAATAGTAGGTATCATACATTTTGATTTTTATATAGCTTTAATATTTCATATGATAGTCTCATAAACAAGCAAAATAAATGGGTTCTTGATGAAAATATACAGTAAATACCTCATCAGTAGAATGAAGTTAAGCTCAGAGAGACAGCAAGTATTTTTTGGAAAAAATTCAAATTCAAAATTACATTTGTCTGAAAAAGGTCTGAACCAAAAAGATAATAGTAAGTAAAAAATGTGAGTTGCATGTAGGCAGGAAAAATTGCCTGTACAAACACAGAATCAAATCAGCTGGTTGGATGCCCTTCCTTTAAAAAAGGGCCTGGTTGTTATGTACATTAAACATGAAGATGAATCACTGTGTTGTGTGTCAAGAAAGGTGCCACCATACGTGGATGCATAAGCAGGAAGGTAACCTGCAAGATGCCTGAATGAATCCTTTCACTCTCAGCCACAGGTACCAGGCACTGCACCTCAAGACAAATAAAGACTACATTGCCAAAACTAAAAGAAATGCAGAAAAAGAATGAATAAGAAAAATCTATAAGAGCTGATTGAAAGAAACAAGGTTGTGTGGCCTAGCAAAAGGATGAGAGAGGAACATGATTAACGTCCTTCCAGTAACATGAGATGTTGCAGAAAGGAAAAGAATGGTCTGTTTGTGATGTCTCTGGAGACAGAATACAAACCAATTTTCTTACACCACAGCAAGAAAGATCCAGGCTAAAGCCCATGAAAATTGTTCCACTGTTAAGGAAAGACTGGGATAGCTTGCTTGGGGAAACCTGTTTCTCAGTGGTGGCTTGAAAGCACAGCTTAGCCCTCCCAGGAATGAAAAGCAATCCAATGCTTGTGTGGGAGCAGATTGCCTAGATAAACTCTTTATCTTTTTACTAGTTCTGTTATTCTATGATGTGGTGATATAGTCTGGAGATTTGAATGTATAAAAATCTGGACAAGTGTTGCCAAATGCCTCAAATAAACTGACAGTCCTTGTACATTGCCTGAGCTCTAAGGCATGAAAGTCTCATCAACAGCACTATGGCAGCTCAGCAGGTCTACGTGTTGGACTAATTAATGATTAATGCTAAGTATTTCTCATTGATGCATGAAGGTAGATTAGTTTTTATGGGTCACTTCAGTCAGCAGGAACAGTCCCTTGATGTGCAGTCCCAATTAAAAGTTACATAGTTTTATGCCCAGAGAAAACCATCTCACCAGGTGCTTTTTGTGTAAAGAAGTGCCTGTAAATATTTCTATTTTTAAATCTTTACCTTGATGTTAACAAGCCTACCTAGTCCATGCTATTTGGACTTGCATAGAAGAGCTCTGGTCTTGCTTCAGATGATGGTATTTTTTTAGCTTAACTATTCACCAATGTTTTGTGGAAATAGGCAGCTTCTGATGAAAAGCATACAAGTGGAACATCCATCACTTTGATGATTGAGCAGCTCATGTGGAATGCAGGAGACCCACGTGAAGTGTTTGTTCTTGCTGAATTGGCACACAGCCCTGATCTGGGCTTTTCCCCTTCCCAATGGGCACTACAGCTGCTGAGATTATGGGTCAGTTTTTGCAGTCTGTAAATATTTCTGATTTTAATTTTTTTCATTGATAACAATGAAAATATCTAGTCCATGTTGCTAGCACTTTCTTTGAAGAGGTCTGGTATTGCTGAAGACTGAAGGAGGCAGGAAGGGTAGGAAAAGGGGAGGACAAAAGAGGCCCAGGTGCAGGGTTCAGCCTAATCCAGACAGTCTGTGACTGTGAACAGAATCTGAGTCAGATTTCAACATGGGGTCAAATCTATAATAAGTACAGGAACCAGCAATGTGAATTTGGCAACCATCACCAGAATTCACATTTGGGCTCATGGGTTTTGTTTAAATCATGGAGATAAAACCAAACAAATTGAAACTGCTTCTCATTGGACTTAATTCCTATTGACAATGGGAGTAACAGTATTAATGCCAGAATGGGGGAGCATAAGGGTATGAATGAGTTAACAGCCAGTTTCAGCCATGTAATATTCAGTAATTACAGTATCTAGTTACACTTTAAAGGTTGATAACCAATTATTTGCCATTGTTCACTGGAAAACCCCTGACTTGGGAACACTTATTAAGACTACTGCATGCATAATATCACACCCCTCTGTATTTTCCTACTTTTTAATTTTATGTCACCATTGCAAAAAGATTTAAAGCACCTCCAACAATAGCCTCCCTTTAACAGTGATTTTAGGTTTCACATGAACTATCATCATAAAGGAGAAAGTTGCAGGAATGCAGAACAGAAAAAGCAAAAATTCCTGATTGACCCTGTCAGTTCACAAAAATCATCTGCATTTTGCTACTACTGTATTTGACTTAGTACCTCTCAGTCTCATTTTAAATCTGACCTGAAAACTTTGGAGTCTTTTAAGTTTTTTGCTTTAGACTTCTTCTGAATTTTTTTTTTTTTTTTAATACTGCCTCGGTTCACCATTTAAATCTGTAATGGCCCTGTAAAGTTCTTTGGGGCATGATTTACATGAGGTATTAAAACATGTATTATGTTTTATTCTTGTAGCAGAGCATACAATTTCTTCAAAAGGCCAGAAGTAAGAGAATAGTGCAAGCACTATTAAACAGTGAGCCACAACTCCCTTTGATGCGAGTTTGAAAGGCAGTTGTACACCCCAATTTATGATTTTGTGCAGGCACTAACAGAGTGTGTATGGGAAAAAATTACCATCTGGAGATAAGGTCAAAAGTAAATGAGCCATTTCAGAAAGCAAGGAAAGAATGTCCCAAGCACTGCAGTTTGATAGCTATTTAATGCTATTTTGTAACTGGAACTAAAACTTACAGTGTTTTTGCGCAAAAGAAAGTATATGTGGATTATATCATTGTAGGCAGCAGAGTTTCCAGAGTAGGCTCAGGGTCAAGTGTGAATTGAGTTATTATTTTAGAAATTTGATGGTCTAAGTGTATCTCCCACCCCTCCACCTACTCCATCAATACGGTTTTAACAAATTTTATCTACAGTCCCATTTTTCCCCCATGACTCCCATTCTCCAGCTTAGTCATAGTGACATTTCAGGCTATGGGGTGGGTTAGCTGGAATTCCATACCCAGGAAACATTTGGCATGTGTGAAACAAAGAGCATGAGCCAGTTACACATAAGCATAGAAACTCATATATGTGAAGAGAAAAGCATATATCGATGTTTGGCTATACAAGAGTATTACAAAACTTGCTGTTTTAAGAAACCTTGTACATCCACATGTTTTTTTAATGAAATCACCTTAAATTTTAAAATACAGAATGATAGTAAAAAAAGGCTTCTTTTAATACCAACCTCTGTCCGAAGTCTCACCAGATTTGCATCCAGGGCATTCTTCACTGTGAGCTGTTTAAAACACAATTTAACCTCTCTTTTTTTCTCGGCTAGCTTCAGCTTCAGAAAACTGATCTTTTCATCCATAGCTTGCATCCTAGTATCTCCATTTCTACACAGCATTTCTTGCCTGTTTATTTTTTCATACAAAAAGCCCAGTTCTTCTTCTCGTTCTCTGAGCAAAAGAGCACTGAAAAAAAGGGCGAAAATTAAAAGATAATTAAAAAAAAGTATTATTCTGTATATTCCATTCAAGAACATAAAGTAATCCTAAAATATAGTAAAAATCTGTGAAAATGTATGAAGCTTTCACAAATATTATTTTAATCTAATGACAGCATTTTAAATAGGTAACAAAATAATTGCAATGTGAAAATTAGAAAGCAAATTATTGGAAAGGTGACTCTTGTCTCTCACATAATTTTTAATGTCTTCTGGCCTTCCACAGCATTTAAAACTGGATTAAGATCAGAGAGATCTCTATAATCTGAATTTTTGCAGATGTCTTATCTGTGCACAGTGCACAAACAGAGCAGGAGGTTACAAGTTCTCAAGGCATTCAGCAGCCAAGCTACCAGATTTTTTGAGTAATAGTTCTGAAGCATGAGCATGATCACCAGTGGAGAAACATCCACATAATGCAAAGCAGCACTGGCAGTGCAGTGAGGGGGACTGGTCAGCAAAACACTGCAGTGCCACAGACCTTTAGCAATCCTAATGAGGAATGCTCATAAGCTGAAAAATATTGTTGCTTCATGAATGTCAAAATTAAACACTACCTTAGATCAAATTTACAAATGTACCTCTCATTTTGTTGCTGGATAGCCCTTTCACATTTTTCGCGTAGCTGCAAAATTTCCTCTTGAATGTGTGTGGCTGCAGTGGTAAGTCTGTCAACATTCAAATACTTTTCCTTTTCTTTATTGTCTAGAGTCTCTTGTACAAGTTTGCAACAATCCTTTTTGATCAACTCTTTCATTCTCTCATTCTTTTTAATCTTCAGATACACTTCCTGCAATTTTCTTAACATAACAGAAACATGGGAATATTTTCAGTCCTTCCAATTTGAAACCAATTTTAGCAATTAAAAGCAGAGCTTAAATTTATTTCTCAAGCACACAAGAGCTCATCTGTATCTCTGCTTCACAGAAGCTTTACAAGAAGAAGAAAGACTCTCTGAGAGCAGGTTTTTTGCAAGTTCTTTCCAGCTTGAGAAAACTGGATTCTGGCTCAAAAAAATGCAATGTAGAGAGCACTGCACTACAGCTCTTTTATTCTCTACCAGGTAGCCCAAGTAGCAATAAAAAATGAAGTTTAAGAGCATAGGCATAAACTGTGATAAAAAATCTTAATGTGTAGATATTCTGCCATTCTATTTAAATAACAACATTTAAATTATTTTGTGGTTGCAACTAAAAGTTCTCCAAATTTATTGTTTATAAAACAATGTGTCACAACATTAACACAAGAAAGAAAAGTATTGGATTGCCCATTTGACAGATTAAAAAAAACCAAAAACATAGTGGGAGGTTAGTGACAAGTTCACATAAAAATAAAGAACAGATCTCATTATTTCCAGTATCCTTGTTGATCACTGGATGATGGCTCCTCATTTAAAAGACATATTCTTGTCACCAAATTTTAAAAGTAAATAGTCAGTATTTACTATCTCACAACACAGAATTTAGAGTTATTGCATTTGACCTGTGGTATCACTTCTGGATCAAGACACAACTTTATCTACAGTGGGAAGATATTCATGTCAACATCCAGAAGAGCTAGTGAAAGGAGAAGCAAAGTCTCCTGTTAAAATACAGACCTGCAGATGAAATACCTTCCCTTATGGGCTTCATCATTAAATTGCTGATTTGCTCTATACGGGACAGGGAGCAGCTTTCTTTCATTTCCCCCACATGTATAACATTTTGAGTACCACAGGGTATTACTGAATTTAATTAAACTTCTGTAAGTCAAGCTTCAGACTGAAAGTATAATAGTATTGCAGAAATGCAATGTATTTTAAATATTTTTTGAGAAGTTCTTGCTTTACTCTGTCCTCCAAATTGCATAGGTTGCAGTGAAGTCAGTGGTACTAAAATCTATTACTGGGATTAAAAATATTTTTCATAGGCAAGAGAGTTACTGAAAATTCAATACCTCTGACAAGTTTTAAATCTAGTTTTGCAGAGCCCAAAATATCTGTTGGAACTGTACCAGGGAGGGACATCAATAAAAATATTTTTATATTTCTGATATCTATACAAAATATATGTCTTATTAGCCTTTTTTCCCCATTATTTCATCAACTGGGAAGGCCTCAACATTTTACCACAAAATGTCAGCTTGTACATCTTGACAAAATCACTTCAATGACTGAAGTTCTACTTCTTTTTTAGATATCTCTGACATGTCTTTGAAACCAAACTACTAGAATATTCACAAAAAATACTTAGTCTATTCTTTGTCTGACTGAGCAATTTTTTGGCACCAAATAATGAACTTTTCAGGAAATAAAAAGTTATTTTTCACTACTCAGTTTTAGTTTTCCTGTTTTGCTTACAGAGGTGACTATTCACTGTATCCTTATTTGCTCAAGTACAGATTTCCAAGACACTCTAGTTCTGTCTATATTGCAGAATTTCATCACTAGGATGACAAAAATATAGCAAAAAGATATCCCCACTAAATAATGGTCTAGGAATAAAGAGAGTCACAAGCACCAGCTATTCTGCCTCACTATCTTTGCTGTCAATGTAATCTTTAATTTGTCGAAGATTGTTTGGAAATTGAAGCCACATTTTATCTGAAATAAATGTTATCTAATAATCTTCAATGTGAGTTTGAACCAAAATCTCCAATTTGTTCTAATTTCATAATTAGACAGCCACATTCCTAGCTAGTGACTCATTTAATAGTCCCAAGAACCACTCCATTAGGGAATCATATGTGTCAGACCTCTTTTTCTCTAAGGACAGCAAATGTGAGTGCCACGGTGTTGCTCATATGGAATGAAACAGCATGATAATACAAAGCCTGAGAGATCCAAGAGCTATGATATAGAGGATGGGAAAGTGAGAGAGTAGCCAGACAAACTTCAAAACTACTTTCTGACAAGCAGTGATGCCCAAGCAGTGATGTGATGCTTGAGTGATGCTCATGGTAGTTGTGGATTGTTAGTGGGATAAGAAATTGGAGCAGATTATGGAGGGATGTTTCTAAATGCCTTTGTTTAAATCAGATTTTAAAAACCAGGATAATAACTATCAAGGATGATATGGGCATAATTGAAGATGGAATAGATTCCCTCCTAAGATTTTTTCCAGTCTTAAATTTCTATAATTGTGAACTACAGTGTACTTTAAACTCACCTTTCCCTGGTCATAACAGCATTCCTTAAATTTTCTATATTATTTTCTAGCAATTTTACCCGGTGTTCAGCTTCCCTTGCTTTCCACTGAGCAGTACTCATCAATTGTATACATTTTTCCTTTTCAATTTGCAGGAGATCGCACATGCTAGTAAGTTCTTGGAGTCTGAAGAAACGAGATGTGTGAAAGTAATACTTATTAGCCTTTTATGCATATATTACTTGGATAAAAGTTGCTTCAGAAGACTTTTTTTTAGATAACACATTGTTATTATTTTCTTACTCTTTTTGGTTTTCTTTTTTCATCTTTTTACAGGTGATTAGTTCACGATCCTTTCTTTTTAGTTCCTTAACAATACTTTGGAGTTGAATCTGAAATTTAAATAAAATTTAGTGAGCACTTTAGACATATTAGAGAAATGTCTTCAATGAAATTACCCAGAACAACTCTGATATGAGAAAAAGAAAGCGAGGGGACATTATTATAAGAATTTTTCTTATTATAATGAAATGTTTTTATCACAACAATATAAAAAGGCACAGTTTTTCCATTTATATTAAGTTTAAAATTACTATTAGTAATGTAGATAATTTGATGCTGCATCTTAAATGCTTGGTTCCCTCTATCTGGAGTTTCCACTTTTTCTACTGATCAGCCTGTCAAGTCCATCACTATATGATTATTTGGCATATGAACCATTGAAACTGTACCTTTACAGATAAAATATCTTTTTTACTCAATTCTGACTTTTAAGCAATCACTGATATTTGAGCAGAGTTGCATTCTGTTAAGTTTCTGGATCATTTGGTTCCAGTTGTGTTCAGTCCTCAATAGCCTGGACCATCAATCTTAAATCGACTGGCCTTTTCTCCCATCCCACTGGTGTCAGGAGGAGGAGATTGGTATTAGGGAAAGAGGGTGGATGATGGGTTGTGACTTTGGGCTTGTCTGTGTGTTCCTGAATTTGTAGTATTTCATTTGTTTTATTTGTTTATGGACTGATTTTATCAAAGCCTGACATGTTTGTATATTTTTATAGACAGGGTTTCCCGAGATGGTAGAAGGGTAGCTTGTCTAGTTTATCTGATTACAGATATACATTTTGGAAACATCTATACTTTGTTCCCATATAGAAATTTGTTATTTTCTGTGACATCACAGCACACATCATGCCAGAAAAATGCAGGCAGCAAATGACTAGTCATACAAATACAATGACTAGTCATACAAAAAGTTTTCTTTCTTTCTCTAAATCAATATAATTATTTATGTTTTGAAATGTAACAGGAAAATAAAAATTTCTGCCTCATTTTGGAATGAGTAGTAGTTCAGTCTATCTTCTAAAGTTCATATATTTGTAAAATAAGCCACACAGTTTTACTTCTGAGAATCTCAGGTGAGGTTGTCTGCTATTCTGCCTCTTTCTTTCAAATTGTTCATTTTATCCCATGGGCTTAAAAGAAAATCACAGAGTCTAAGAATCACAGAAAGTGCTGAGTTGGAAGGAACCCACCAGGATCATCGAGACCAACTCCCAGCCCCTGCACAGCACCATTCCCAAGAGTCACATCATTTGCGCAAGAGCATTGTCCAAACACTTCTTGAACTCTGCCAGGCTGGTGCTGTGACCACTGCCCTGTGGAGCCTGTTCCAGTGCACAGCCACCCTCTTGGGGAAAAACCTTTTCCTAATATTGAACCTAAACCTCCCCCAACGCAACTTCAGGCCATTGCCAGGGTCCTGTCCCTGGTCACCACAGAGAAGAGATCAGTGGCCATCCCTCCTCTTCATGAGGAAGTTGTAACTGCAGTGAGGTTTCCCCTCATCTCTTCCAGGCTGAACAGACCAAGTGACCTCAGCCACTCTTCATACAGGCTCTTCTCAAGGTCCTTCACTCTCTTCATTGCCCTCCCTTGGATACTCTCTCAATGTCCTTTCAAATACCTTGTTTCAATTATGGAGTCATATTTTAACATACTGCACTGCACCACAAATTACCAAGAAAACACCACAGTATTGTGAGTTTCCAGTGTTTGGATAGAACTTCAAAGCTAGGGTGGGAAATGAGTCTACAGGGCTTCCTATAACAGCTTGTACTTTTGAACAGTCTTCCAAATATACAATTTTTTACCTTGGCTTTCTGAACATTCCTGCATTTCATTTGCCTCTCATCAGCTCTGAGCCAAGTCAGATGTGTAAGTGTGGATAACTCATTTCTGCATTTCTCTTGCTCTTTGAAAAGCAATTGTTCTGTAGCAATGCATTCTTCTAACATACGGGCATCCATATCTGATATCATTTCCTAGAGAAGATTAAATTTAAATCCTAATGCAACAATGTATCAGTGCTGGCAACCCCAAAGTTGGAAATACTTTGGGATTATCTGCAATGTAAACAAATATACAGACTACATAGATTTAAAACCATAATAAAAACCACTTTAAAACACCATGCACAATCCCTATAATAACATTTCAGAATATTTTATCACCTAGGAGAATTTCTGTTCCCCAATCTAACATCTTTCAGTTATTGTCCATTGGACAGAATGGATCTTTATAGCTATAGAATCTTTAAGTAAGTTCAGTGTCAGGTCTTCAGGAGGAGGTGAATGGAAGCTTCCTAGGCTCCACTGGCTGAATGCCTGTCCATGGCACACAAGTTACATATCCCAAAGAACGACATGTAGGTACTGGAATGCATATGTATGCAAATACGAGCAGATTCCCACCAGATAATGTGAATGAATTCAAACAAAACACATAAAAAAAATTGATGTAAGGGTAAGAAGATGAGGTTTGACCTTAAGAATGTATGCCTGAAATAGATTTTTTCTTATAAAGTCATTTATGTAGTGGCAAGTACTGATATCTCTTGTAGTGCAGGTATCTGCATTTCCACACTCTGTATAGCTGTGCTGCATACAGAGAGACATCCACAAATTATACAACTGGGAAGATGAAAAATCTTAACGTACAAACGCTGGATTTTTATTGTTGCAACAAGACACGGTCTCGTATCCAAATGAAATTTATAACAATGTATTTCTAGCTGCAGTGTCATCAACATTCAGAAAGAGTTAAACTAGAAAGCAGATTTGCTACCTTCGAGTATGTGGCCAGTAATACCAAAAAATGTTTTTAAAAATGAAAAACAAGTGGTCTTTAAAATTGAACAAATATTATTGCATTTTCTCACAGAAAGCTGCAGATAGAAACTCCCATTATTTTTTTCTTCAAACAGTCCCTTTATTCTCATGATAGAAAACTGTTAAAATGAAAAAATATGAGAAAGCAGAACTCAGCACCTGTTCAGCTAAACCTCTCTTGATCGTTTCAATCTCTTCCTGCAGTTCTTGCCGTCTTTTTAATAATACTGCATTGTTTTTTGAGTTAATTTCTGCCTACAAAAATAAACCAGGCACATAGTGATGCAAACAAAAAATCAGGAAAATGTAAACTGCAGATACTATATGAGTAGCTACACAAATTAAGAAATTAAATTTCTCTCCTCTTATAATCACTAGCACAAGATTGTTTCATTGAGTAGATTCCCTCAGCAATTTATTGAAGTTTCTCAAATTTTTCTTTGAAGAATTATGAACACTGAACTTCACAAATTTAGAAGGTTTATGGTTATCAGCAACTAAACTGTCATTAAAAACAAGAAACCCAGAGAGAGTACATAAAAATGTTACCTAAATTCACAGAGGATTTTCAGAATGAAATTCTAAACTTACTAAAGGAAAGAGTTTACTTTTGTCACTACAGTAGAATTTTCATTAGACTCTAGAGTCAAATCTAAAAACACAAACATTTATGTACTAGTTTTTCACATACATTATGGGAAAATTCATTTATTCAATCAGATTTTAACATTAAGTATGTGAAAGAATACATTAAAAAACCTACCTCTGATTAAAATATAACTGATCAATCTCACTACAACTACTTACAGGATATAACTTGTAAGACAAAAGGCTGTACTGGCCTCGTTGTGATTACCTTCACTCAAAATTTCTTTATGGTTATAAGAAAGCAAGAATTAAATGCATTAATTTAGCTATGAGGGCATATGTTGCCTCTGTGTAATTGATGAGGACAAACAATTTAGCAGAACGTGTTGTGATAGGACAAGGGATATTAATTTTAAAATAAAAGAAAGATGATTAGATATAAGGAAGAATTTTGTTCAACAAGAGTAGTGAAACACTGGCACAGGTTTCCCAGAGAGGTGGTTGGTGCCCTATCTCTGGAAACATTCAAGTCTGAGTCTCCTGATCTAGATGAAGGTGTCCCTGCCCACTGCAAGGGTTTGGACCAAGTGACTTTTAAAGGTCCCTTCCAACCCAAATGATTCTAATTGTAAATCTGTAATTGATATAGATGGGAAAAAAATTACATTTAACAACACGCTTGGAAGAGACTCAAAGACAATATGCGCAACCCTGTGATATCTTGCTCAGATCCCAACCAGATGTTAGAGTTCAAAACACCATAAATCAATACTGATAGGTAGATGTTTTGCACTTGTTATTTTCACTTGTGTGAAATGCTGTTCACTTGCTTTATGGGAAAGGGAAAAAAGAGACACAGTAAAGGTCAAAGTGTGAAGTTACTTTAGTTGCACCTGCCAGCACTGAGATTTGATTTGACTTAGGTTTACTAAAATATCAGTAAAGCCTGTCCTAAGAAAGTGACTTTCAGTCTCGTGTTGGGACCAAAAATAGCTTTTCTGTGGAGCATATGTTAGTTACCACTTCTGCTCTGTAAAAGCAAAAAGCTCATATAAACATCTTTAATCCCTTAAGGACTTTTGTTCATGTAAGACAGGGCTAAACTTAGGCACTCTTGGCTGTCTCTGCGTTGGCCTGAGCAAAGAGAAGGCCCACATGGAGAGGAGCAGCAGTTCTGCTCTGGGCTGGAGACAGCAGGACCAGCAGTTCTCTTTCACACACTATGTTGGTATTTAGCAATAGCTGACCTTTCACAACTTACTAACAGGAAAAACACATTTGAAGGAAGTGTTCGTGTAATTTCCTTATTCTACAAACCAGTCATTCTGCACTTAGCATATGATTCAAAAAAAGAAATTTGGGGAACTACACTGATGGACCATTGCTTCTGCAATCACATATTTATACAATTAATTCTTGTAATTTTTTCCGTTGAAATTACAAAGCATAAATGTAAATCTGGGGGTTTAAGTAGTTAAAGAAATTTAATCTACTTAAAATACTGGTTTTTAATTTTTGTTAGATGTCCTCCCAAGCCTTACAAATTAAAATTGCCCCAACATAGTAAAAGCCAAGCAGAATCAAGCTGGCCACTTGACTCTTCCTTACTGCAGTACTGTATTTCACCCTGCAGAGGAGCACTGATTTAAAATTAGCTCTTCTAACAGAGCCAGGAAAGGAATCAGAGAAAACGTCGAGCATGGGAGGATGGGCTACAACAACTCTATTGCTGTGGCCTATTCACATTAGAGTAGGATTCTCCAGCTGCTGGAGTAAAATACTGATTATAATTCCACTTCTGTCTCTCATGGCATTCCTTTTGCCCAGACTCAAAATCTGGGGTGGATCTCACCCCACACTGTGAACTGCAACCACAGCTGCTGGTGAGTTATGGCATTTGATTTTAGCACTACGTGTTTTTAAAAAATTGTGGTTCTCCAACCAGGAACATTTCCTCAATAGGAACACAAGCAAAAATACCATCTCCCAAATTCTCTTAGCTAATACTGAACAGAAACTCTTTAAGCTTTATGATCAAAGTCTGGAATATGGGTCAGCCCTTTAATCATTATTTCAGGAAATTCAATCCAACACTTTGTTGTGCAGTTCTAAAGCTTTCCTCCCTTCTCCCATTTGAGTTTATATTACTAGGTATTACACACATGTGAATTCAGAAGGAATTTCAAAGGAGACAAAAAATATTGTGTAATAATATAAAATATTATCAAGTAATAATTGGAATTGTTTAAATAGTAAAGCTAAGTATATATGAGTTTTGATACATATAGCTATTTTTTAAAACTTTACAATTATGTAAGAATCTTTTCTGCCCTGAATTGCTTAAAAAGACCAAGAAAAATTTGAAGGACAGTGTCAAGGTAGGAAACATCAAGTGCTGTGAAAAAATATTCACCTGACTAAACAAGATTAATTTTATATGACTCAGAATCCAGATTGAGCAAGGAGTAAGTATAGGAGAAAATATCTATAAGAAAGAGAATCGAAGAATCAATGATGAAAGAAATAAAACACAAAAAATTTATAGACAAAGTAAATTTTTAAGAAAGAATTGGAAGAAGAATAGAAAGAAAATGCTTTGAATACACAAGCAGAAGAGTACTTCCCTTTAAAATCACCATAGTCAAAAGACTAAGTAAAACAGAAAAGAGTAAAGCATTATTGAAAGAAGAATGGGTGAAATACTAAAGCAAGGAGGAAATGAGGAAGGTGAAATAACTGTCTTCCCCCTTTTCCCTTGCAGGACTGTCAAGAGATTTCACAGAAGTATTTCTTACAAGAAAATTTACAATATTTATGATCAATGCATTCATACAGACCTCCGATTTGAGTCTTTTATGCTGTGCCTTATCTCCTTCCAAGGAATTCCAAATCTCTTTCAGTTGTATCTCTATCTTTTTTAAACTTTTCAGTTCTTTCTCTTTCTGTATTTGATGGTGACTGAGAATATCTTGTTGCTTTTTATTCTCCAAGATACATTTATTTAAATTATTTTCCAGAATTTGTCTATATAGACACAGAATTTTAGAAACAGGTAACTTAATCAAGACATATATGTAAACAGGCACAATTTAATGAGTTATTTTAATGAGTTTTGAGTACCTCATCACTATGGCTCGGCAAAACAAACTTGTAAACTGCTGACAAAAATTACCTAAGAAGGGTAACTAATTATAACTATAATACCTTAATTATGTTGGTGAGGTCTCACAGTCTGTTCTAAATATGCTAAAAGTATCAGGGAATCTAGTACATAGAGGAAGAAGAAAACACATTTTTTAGTATGAGGGAACATTTCAAAATAAGATGCCATGGGCCTTTAATACAAAGCCTGAAAGGCAAAAGCATTGTCACTGAGCATATGGCCAGAATTACAACTGTACACCTCCCCCTGCAAAGGAGGAATCATCGGAAGCTTGCCTTCAACCAAACAGTTTATTTTACTTACAAATAACTATAAAATCATAATTGAAGGGAAAATTAAAGAGATGATTAACCAATCTCCACTGAAATTCTGGACTACATGAGGGCAGACATCTGTGATCCTCATTTGAAAATGAAAATACTGACATACTTTATTCTTCAAATTACTTTCAGTGGGTTACACAGGAAAGAAAGTATGTGCACTTAAGAGAGAAACCTCTAAAATATTTCACTTTTAAGAGGAAAATCTCACAGGATTTTATCAAATGCTTATGCTTTTTGAGGTTCTTCTTCAAGCCAGATCCTAGATTCCAGATTCCAAATTTTTCTATAAACATTCCTGAAGTGAAAACCAAGCCTGATCATTTATAATTTGCACTGGTTGCAGCACAAAACTTGAAAGTAGAAGCAACAGCAGAAAAAAGAAATAGAATTTTGAGAATAGAGGATCATTCACTCTTTCCATGTGGTTCATATCTCTTTACTCTAACCTGTCTGATAGGACGGCCAATTCCTTCTCTGCATTAATTTCTAGTAATTTTGTCAAAGCAATGCATTCTCGTTTATTCTTTTGTATCAAAGTTTGTCTCTCATTCAATTCCTTCATTACATCTTCTTTTTCCTGCAAAATCTCTTCGGTCCTTTTTTCAGTGGCTTTCAGGGTTCTATTCAGTTCTTCTATTTGGTTATTAAGGGCTTCATTCTTCTTTTCTGCATCACTGTGGACATATTTTAACAAAGGAGTAAGGGTTAAATTTTCTACATGCATATTTAATAGACAAAATGTAAGTTGCTAGGTTTTGCGGACATACAAAATAATTTCACAACAATAAATGTTGAATGTTTGAAAGCAGAGAGTGAAAACCTTCAAATTCCGATATAGTCCAACAATAAAATTGCAGATAGCCATGGGGCCAACTGGCAGCTTAGCACCATGACAGTATTAAAAAGAGTTTTAGCAAACTGATTTCTGTCAACATCACTAGATACATAGATGTGATATTTCTAAATATTCTTCCTAAGAACTGAAAACTCTGGTTAGTTTATTCTATGATGTGATACAAATATAAAGACCCATTTAAATATTTCATTAATATCAATTTGCAAAATGCAGGTTTTAGAAATTGCTTCTCTGTAACACTGCAGGGTAAACTTCTTAAATTCATGATGGCAGAGTTGCATTAAGCCAAGTAGTGAGAAGACACAAACTTCAGTGAAACTCTGCACAAACAGGGCACAAAACCCATCATTCATCAGAATGGCAGTTGGACTGCTGGG
Source organism: Pycnonotus jocosus (assembly GCA_013400435.1). NCBI lineage: Eukaryota > Metazoa > Chordata > Aves > Passeriformes > Pycnonotidae > Pycnonotus > Pycnonotus jocosus. The sequence continues at coordinate 102,543 of VWYP01004825.1, forward strand.
ATCTGTGAGCGACCTGGCTGAGACTGCACTGTGCTAATTTAATTTGACTCTTACAGAAAACAGCACATGCCATGCTTCAGAGGAGAAGAACCTCAGCTCCACAAGAGAGAGAAAGAAAAGGCTGGCTGCTGGCTTGCATTTCCCCTGATGAAGTATTAGAGACCGCAACTCATGTCAGAGCCTTACAGCAAAGCAGCTATGACTCCACAGCTGGTACAGAAGGACCAAGGGAGAATGGGTTTGTACCTCAGGCCACACTGTCAGCTGTGGAAATGTTAGTTTAAATGTTGATCCTAATTTTAATCAACAACCATCCGCAATCATTTCTATAACCAAGGGATGAGAAAAAGTCATACATATATATATATTCTTGTATATAGAAATATTTATTAAAAACATACATTTTTTTCTGATTCAGCTTCTCAGTTTCTTTTGCAAGTTGCTTTGGAACACCAAGGATCCTAACTAGCTCAGCCTAGTAATGAAACAGAAAGGTTTGATTAATAGCCTCAAAAGCTGATGAGTTTTCATTTAGAACTGCTGTGAAAATCAGTAGGAAACATTTTTGAATTGAGTTTTTCCCAGAGAATTCTAGCTGCTACTTTTAAAACTAAACATTGATGTTTACAATTTTAGTATGTCTTCAAGACAAAAATTATGCTTGAATATTTTTAATTATTATGCTATTTATACCATGGAAAGAAGTAGACCCAGGTATGTTTTTAATTCTCAGCATAAATCTAAATTAACTGTAATCTGAGCAACCTACAATAACACAACATAACTAAGATGTCTTTATAGAAATCACTTTTTAATGAAAACCATGATTATTAGTATTTCCTAAAGGAGTAATAAGGATATAGCACAGCAGCATGTTTTACTCCTATTGGAAAATGGTCTAATATTTACTGTAATGACATAATGAATTGAGAATGGCAACATCCAGAAGATTCACTGCTCCTTTGGGCAAAACATGTACCTGTACACACACACATGCACACACACTCACAGATACATGGGCACAATTAATTTTGCATTACTTTTAAATTGGTCTGTGTATCCTGAAGCTTTTCCATTTCTTCCTCATCTGTTAATATCAGCTTTTCCTTGGATGATATAGCTTCTTTTATTGAATCAATTTCTGCTTTCCTCTGGATTACTTCTTTGCTGAGCTCATCACAATTTTCTTTCAACTGTATAATTTTATTGTCTTTCTTTAAAAATGAAGTAAAAGACCAGATTAATTGTATTTTCCCTTTTACATTTTGCAGGCTTCTGATAACATAGACTCACTAACATTGAATGATGATAACATTTTTAGTGACAAGACATGAAATGTATCTTTTTTACCAGATGTGTGTTTCTTCTACCAATACAAACAGAATTATGTTTCCAAAAAAGCCACATATATTCCTCAGGACTGATGGCTATAAATATATTTTTCATGTTCACATCCTAGAACCAAAAACCTACAGCTATCTTTACATGCAGTATTCATTTGCTGAATATAGTAAACACTCTCTTGAGTAAACAAAAAATCCAGATCTTTTCTCAATCACTTATTTGTTGCTTACCCTAGTTATCAAAATTGAATGATATATTATAGCCTATAAAATCTATTTATTTTAAAATCTGTTTTTGTATGTATTTTGTTTTAAATAAACTCTAGAAATGCACACTGAGAAAACATTTTCAGCGATTTTTTTATATGTTAGTTGATGGAACACAAAACATTGCTTTTCTCATGTTTTGTACTCACCTTTTCTTTTGAAATTATTTCATATTCATTTTCCAGGAGCTTTTTTTCTTCTCGCAAACTACAGTAAAATCAAAGCAGAACTAAATATATTGGTAATAGAATAATCATTACTGTAATATAGTAAATTATAAGCAAGTATGAAAGCCTCTCCTGTGTTAGACTAAAACACATGGTGAATTAGCATGGAAGGTGCTCAGATTTAAAGGAAGTTTGCTGACTGGTAACTGGGGGTCCTGAAGGACTGGGTGTATATATGGAGATGCACACATCTTTTTAAACAGTGCACATATCTAAACATTTGAACCTGATTTTTCTTAGTCTGACCACATCCTGCAAGGGTGAATCCATGCCCTACCCACCCTTGCCTTTTACTAGTGGCACCTAGACTCACAGTTCTTCTCAGCCTCAAAAAAACAAAATGTTATCGTGGAAATGTGGCAAAAGGAAAGAGGAGGTGAGTAATAAGCAGCTACAAAGACATCAAATATCAAAGAAAGTGCAATTGTTACGAGAAACTTTCTTCCTATGAATGTTTTTATATACACATTTAGTCTTCAGACAACTGTAAGTGAAGCTCCTCAAATCTGGACTGGATCCTGAAAAGTGTCAGGGGTTATAGGCTAAACCAAAGGAGTATAGTAGAAAAGTAAATTGAATAAGCCACAGTGATCTTAACCTACACCCAAAACTAAACTGCAATTTAATTGCAGGCAACAATAGGGACAGATGCTAAAGAAGCGAGGAACAAAGAAAGAGAAAAACAGGAAAGCTCTTAGATCTTGTGGGTACTTAGTAACACTGCCCTGAGAAAGATGAAGGAATGGTTATAAAAACGGAGCCCAACCAATAAGCTTGTTGGATTTACGAGAGGGAGCTTCTTGATAGCAGGTAGGTAAATACTGCCAAATACAAAAAATTATCCCTGCTGAAGGTACATGTGTACATCCCCAGTGCATGCACAGAACAGTTCTGCATCTATAGTACGTAAATGGCTACAGCACTCTGTATGCCATCACAACCACACAACTTAACTGAGTCATTGTGCTTTTCACTGGGAACAAGAGGGCAGGTTCTTGCCATGTAATTGGTACCTACAATGACATTTCAGAGCCTCAGGCTATAAAGAAGTAGATTGCAGCTAAGAAATAGGTAGAACAAACAAATCCTCTGTCTCAGGTACAGCAAAGAATCAACTTCAGTGCTTAAATTTATGTTTATAACTCCAGTGGGAGGATGTGCTGGTCAAGTTGAGACCCAGAGCAGTCTGGAAGAATAAAAAACTCTTTAAATTAGGGAAGCATTAAGAGAAAGGGACAAAGTTCCATAAAATAATTGTGTCACTTGGAGCTATAACTATGGAAATTGCTTTTGGTTTAGTTAGATGCATGGTTCATCGTTTGTATTTATCTGCCACATCTCCACCCGAAATTAACCACCTTTCCACCATACCAGATCCTGAAGGAGACGACATCGATCCAGAAAACTCCCTCTCAGAAGAAGAAGAAGAAGAGCCAATGTCATCTAAACAATGGGCATTGGACCAGCAGTACACTGATCCAGAGTACTAGGCACCACAGCCACAATTAGTCTTTTCCTAAAACTCCTTCATAAATAAACAAAAAGGGGGAGATGTGGTGGTGGCATTTTAACCTCTATATGTTTGTTAATTATGTTTTAGTTTAGTGAATGGTTTTGCCCTTTGTATTCACCTTTTGTAGATTTGCTTTTGGTCCCTTCCCAAAGTGGTATGTGTCAATCACTGTAAATCCCCCTCCCCTGGGGCTCTGCCATCCACCTGGGGCATCTCCCTTCTTCTAGAAGTTTTGGAAAGTCCAGCGAGGTGATTGGCCCCATCCCAGATCCTCTCCCTTGTCCTCTATTCCCAATGGTGATAGTTTTTTTTCTGTCTACTTTGTATTTTCCCTTGAATTTTGTTATTGGAGCATCCCTTATCTTTTGAAAACTCCCGCTATAAATCTCCAGGACAAGCCCTGGAGCTTTGCCCTGCTGTGAGACTCCCACCAGGCCAGGACCTCCTGGCTTGGCTGCTTCTCTCTAAGAACAATAAAACCTATCTAACCCAGGCAGCAGGGTCATCTCTCTCTAAACCTCACCTCCACCATCTCTGGGGAACATCTCTAGCCAGAGAAGAGCCCACGAGGAGTCCTAGGTGACAGCGTGGTCACAGAGGGGACCCCCTTTCGCAGCTGGTGCCAGGGCTGGCCGGCCAGCGGAGGAAGAGGCACGAAAAACGACACCCACCCACCCAAAGCAGCTATTACAGTTACCTCATAGTGTGGGTGATACAGAAAAGAGGAAGCTGATTGCATTTTTTTTTCCCTTCTGAAACCTTCCAGCAGCAGTGCAAGACTTTGCAAAGTGGTGATGGTTCAGGTTTCAGAAAGTGTGTGGCCATGGGAACAGAGATCAGTCTGCCAGCAGCCAAATTCATGGAGGGCATCTCTAAGACCTTATGCTTAACCCTTTAGCAGTGCTGATTTAAGATTCCTTCCTGCACTCCACCACCCACACTCTCTCTATAAACTCTTTCTTATATTTGAGTCCTCCAACAAAAGGAGTGAAGCATATACCTGGAAGTCTCAGGAAACATAGAAAAGTTAAGAAAAGGAAATAGTGGAAAAAAGAGAACTGGGCTGATGGTGTTGCAATATAAACAGAACAAAACAACATGAATAAGAAGCTCAGATGAAGAGCAAAAAGAAAATAGACACAGAGTAGATGTTGCTGATATACATCATGTATAGTATTTGTATGGGCAGACTACAAGTATGCATCCACATGGACTGGTTAAGATTAAAATCTAATTTGAATGCCAGCATTTGAACATTCATAGAGCGAATGAGTTTGCAAAACAAAATCTGTTAAAGAAAAAAGTTGAATTTAAGTCAATATTCCCCCAAAAGTGATAAAATGAATTTTAAAAAGAATTCCAAAATTCTGAAATCATATTCTGATCCCATTTTGGCAGTACTCCTAACTGAACTCCTTGAGACTGGCATAATCACGCTAAGGATAATGAATGTCTACTTTGCACAAATACCCATAACTGTTTGACTGCCACGAAATATTAAATGAATCCTGTGCAAAATGATTAAAGAGGTACTGTAGGGCTTGTGGTTAGACTGTGCTGTGCCCTCTTTCATATCATGCTGGACGATCAAAAGAGCGATACCAAAGATCAGGAGGGAGAGCAAAATTGACACTGTTTCCATTTTGTCACATTCCTCACTCATGAGGACAGATTCCTGTGGAACCATTCCAGTTTCACAACAAAGACTTTTCCATCCAGCAAAAGTAAAATGATTTGAACACCTCATTTTCTGTGACATAAACAACAGCAACAGTGGATGACAAGGGCCAAGTTACTTAGCTGGCAGACCAACCACTTCCACACAAAAAAACCAGTGGAAGTGTGAACGGAAAAAATGGGTAATAAGAAAGAAGTTAAATCTCTCCCTTTTGAGCAATGAGTTTGATCCAGCTGCCCATAGCTGGAAGTCAGGGAGCCCTGTGCTAACATCCCGGGTTTCCTTACGGTCAGGGATGAAAACTGGGACCTCCAAAGGGCAGGTCATCTCGCATTCCAGGTGACTGGTTTGGGATGACACAAATTACCAGCTGAAGATTACATATCTCTCTGTGGACTCCAAAGGGGAGGCAAGATGATTAACACACATCTAGAAATCAAATGATTCTTCAAAGAATTTAAGTTTAGTCTCTGATTTAGTAGATGAACACAGAAGCTTAATGTAAGATAAGCAAAGAAATTTTAGTCTTTCCATTTAACATTTGAATCTTTTAATCTGTGTTATATGGATATCAACCTCATGACTGTTTTACTTAGACATCAATGACAACAAACAAAATAGCTGTACCTGGCATTAGGCATTTAAATTTCCCATTATTTTATAGCCCTTCCCTGATGGATATATTTTTCAACATCATGTGGATTTTATTATTATCACTATTATACCTCTAACAATACACATAATGGAAAGAAGATAAAACTCTTAAGTTTAAGCATTAAAGTATGCAAATGTTTCTAACATTGCTCTTCTTATTTTCATGAAGCCTAATATCAGTACTGTGCGTGAAAAGCTGTCATAGATGCACTTGCAATGAGTTAAAAAAAGACAGTTGGAAAACTGGGCCATTAATAAAAATACATTCCAGATTTTTTCCTGAGAGAAATTTACAGCTCCAAGCTGACAGAGAAATTTAAAAATTAGGATGCCGAGATGAAGAAATGTAGTGGTAGTTGTCAACAGAAGTCCATTTCACTTCCTCAGCTCACAAAATAACCACAACGCTGTTATCATTAGAAGTCCCACCATGCAAGAAAGTGAACTCCTTCAGCTACTCTCTCTCAGAGCTGAGATTACTTGGAAATCCATAGAAGGTGTTTGTCACCTCACAACTAAAATCTGATGACCACAGGAAGAAGTTATCACAGCTGACAAGCTGCCAGCATGAGCTTCTTCTAGGGCTTGAGCTGTAATTAGTTTGTAGGTACCAGAGAATGCAGCCACAAGACCAGCTGATAACAACTTCAGCTGTGATGCTATTTATTTTACTTATGGCCAGTAATTTTTTACCAGAAAAGCTATGGAAAGCAGCTTAACTTTTCACTTTTTAATGATTGAGTGACTAATACAGAAATCATTACAAGTGTTGAAATAGTTTTCCTTGTTTGCAATGCTTCTACAAAGACAAAGTCAGTTTTGCAACCCTGATTTGCATGCAGTTGCACAGATTACTTCAGTGAGGAGTTGTTTTGTTACCTGAACAAATAACTGTGAGAGCTGGAGACTGGAGCTAGGCTTTCAAATAAAATTGTTTTCAAGCATCAGGCATCTTTAATCTCACAAACTCTTGTTATAGATAAATTTAGTACAAATTAATTGCTTACTTTTAAATTAATTGTTTAGATTATATATTTAGATTTAATATTTATTATTTCTCTACAACAAACTACTATTGATACCATTGTGTAATAAAGAAAAGCAGCTCTTCTTAATTTTGTCTCATAAACCAGAAGTCCAAGCCTTACATGTACATTAAAGTGAAATGTCTCCTTGAGCCAGAACAAATCCTTGCTGATCACACTGATCCTTTCCTTCTTGTTCTGCTAATTTGATTTTTTGGTGCATATTCTTACTTCCTGGGACTTCTTATCAATTATATGAAGAAATTTCATGGCTCTGAATACCATTTTAGCAGAACTGAGTGGAGATGACTCTTTTTCCTTTTACTTTATTACCCTTGCCAAGTAGTTTTTGAGAGGAAGAATACTCCCAGAGTCAGCTCTGACTTTGGGAAGGTGGCCCAAGCTTTATAAATTCAGTAAAATCCTTGCAAGCCTTGTCCTCCCCCTGAGCTCTCAGGCAGACACACCAGCAATGAGCCCAGCACATCCATATGGCAGAACAGGCCACAAACTGGAAGAGGAGGCACATCCTGCAGTGGGAACACACCCCATCCATGCAGTCACCCTCAGGGTGACTTCCCCGACAGCTGAAGTGTGTCGAGAAATACACTGAATATCTCATGTACCTATCCAAACTGAAAAAAGTCACAAAATTCCCGAAAATCTGATGATACTTCAATGCAGAAAACAATTTAATTTGTTCTGGGAATGTTGACTGTTCATTGGAACAATAAAGAATTAAAACAGAAGACGAAAAAAGTCATCTTCAGCTGTTAAGAAGGTCTGGAAAAAATTGTTTACAGAGACAAGTAAATAGGCAATTAAATAGGGATAGAAGAGTATGGAATATTAAGAAACCTTGAGACTTTTGCTAATGTTATGGCATATGTCTATGACTGCTCAAGTGTGAAACATCATTGTTGCCAGCTTTGAATCTGAGTGCAGAAAAGGTGCTAAGTACTCTTAGATATCAGAGAAAGTGAATTAAGGCAGGAAACAAAGGATTCAGCGATAAGAGGGATGTTTCAGAGAAAGAAAGGCTTACAGAAACGGGGAATAGAGATCTGCAGAACCAGGGAAACAAGATCAGATTTCTCACTTCCAGCTCAGCTTCAGGTCTAAGTAGACATTCTAAAAAAGGGATAAAGCAGTAGATAAGAGACACAGATAAACCCTTCAAAACATTTCCCCCTCCATGTTCCCTGCCTGCTATACATACAAAAGTAAATAAACAACACTTGTTTTCAGACTGAACAGCCATTAGTCATAATTCCCAAAGAGAAAATTACTTGTAAGTGCCAAGCACAGCTGGGACTGCATTAACACAGTTGGACAACAAGGGAAACTCTGTTCCAGAGAGATCAAGGGCCAAGAGAGGTTGGACCACGACTTTTTATCCTGAGAAATGAAGGAAAACGAGCAGCGACCCAAGAGCAAACTAATACCTTTCATGCAACTTCCCCCCTCTCTGCTGTGACATTGTGCAGGCACACAGATATTTCAAGAAACATGGCTTTACTCTTTGGATAAAACCAGCAAGCATATAGATCTTCATTTTACATCAGTGTTACTATTTGATCACCTGCTACTCACAACTCTGTTCTGGACATTCATTTTCACTGTCTTTTACAGGCACCAAACTCATCTCTTCATTACAAACATGTATTCACATCCATCATTTGGTTTTCTTTACAGCCCTTTTCTCATTTCTCCACTACATTCACTCACTCATTCTTCACACATATTGTGCTAGCCCTGTTCATTCTAGACTATCCAACTCAAAACCAGTATAATTTCTTGAATATTTCTGGAATTTCTCTCCCAGTAAGCAAATCCACATATAACCAAGGCACATCCTACTTACTCCACACCCACAACATGCATAAGACTCAATGGTAGCAGCAGGCATGAAACAGATTCTAAACAAGGAACAATTAAATAATCCATAGCTCTCAAGTTTGAAAAACTGACAAATTAAAGAGGGAAGGGGTTGTACAAAAGAGATCTATCAAACCATTCTGCAGCAGTGAATCAGATGCTCATTGTCTCATCCAATACAAGAACTAGAGGGCACTAAATGAAGCTGCAGGAGTCAGGTTAAAAAAGCAAGGAGGTGGCAGTTCTGATGTAGTTAATCTGTGGAACGCTTCGCCCAGCGTGTTGCAATGTCAGAAGTTTGTTCTGGAGGAGACGGGAGAAGTTCAAAGGAAATGGGGTCAACTGAGGATTCCCAAACACAGAGGATTGTATCTGGCTCATGAAATCCCCACATCACAACTGGCTGGGCTGCACTTTTGGTCTCCATTATCTAATGCACCTCATGGACTTCTGGTCAGACTGTACAGCTGGGTTTGATCCCAGGCAATACATAAGACATCAGTTTCTTACTACAGTGAAGGAACATTTTTTACAGCATGACTGACCCAAAAAGTCATTTTAATCTGCAAGATATTCAGTTCATATACAAAAATTAATCCAGTAAATGTGCAAAGGTAATTGAAATAATACCTACACTGCATTTTCTATAGAACAGAGTTCTCATTTTGACTGGAGGTAGAAAATAGAGAATGGGAAAATATTCCCTAACCATATAAATTCTCATAATTCTTTTTGGAAATTGAGGCAAAATCAGTGAAAAATGTTGAAAAGCTATGAGGACAAATGGTTAAAAAGCATGATATTTTTGAAGACTTTATTTCTGGCCTGCTTGGAAATTGCAGTAAATTCTGTATTTAATAATTATTTCAGGAAATTTCATGTTTCTTAGTTATCTCATAGCAAATAATTTTTTCCAGATGCTTTCCATGTTTCTTTCCCACTCCCAGTTTGCTTCATTCTCAAGTTTCTTTTTCTCTTAGAGAAAACACTTGGCTCTAAAAAACCATAAAAAAATCAAGACAGGATTGCCAGAAAAATCTGTTCCATGCAGTGTGTACAGTATTCCTGATTTCCTTGCAGAATCATAATCTTCACTGCTGAGATGCTGACATTGCGTGTTTATAGTTATATACACACACCAATGACAGTACAGCTAAACAGGTAAAAATAGCAAGTCTCCCACAAAATAAATATCTGATTTCATCTGTTTAGGTACATATTTTTACAAATGCAATACTTCTGCTTGTAATTTTACTATAAAGTATGTAGATAATTGAAATGTATACAATACCACGCTAATTCTGAACTGTTATCCTTATATAGAAAAGTTAAGATTTCACTCCTTTCATGGCAAATTTATCATTTTTCTGACATTAGAATATACAAGTACTTCCTCCCCTTTGAATACCTGAATAGAAAAACTTGAATACACCATGTTACTGATGTTTAAAAATAGCATTGGGTCTATTTATGACATTGTTCCATAAAATCCAAGCCAACAGGTCTCTGAGACACTTTAAACATTTCTACTGAAGGTGTCCTAGACTAGAATTGTTCATGTTAATTTTCCCTTCCTAAACATTATTCATGCAATGGAATAAATTTTACACAGCATTTTAAAGACCCTCATCCATGTTCTAAATTTAAAACTATCTACAAATCTCACCATGGTAAATTTGTTTATCACTGACATGTTGCTGTTACTGGGGAAAGTTTGTGGCAATTGGTTTAACAACAGCCATCAAGAAATCTGTCCATGTAAAATGTAAAGGAGGTTGATTTTTACTCTATTTATCATCTTTTTAGATTAGCTATGACAAAATTAGTAGCATTTGACCACTTTTACCTACCATTCTATCTTCAATCTATTTTCACACACTCTTCCTTTAACAGCATTGTATTCACTTCGGCTGCTAAGAAGTTGTTGCCTTATTTGGGAAGCTTCACTGGAAGCTTCTTCTGGGAGCTGTTCCGCTTTTTCCAGTTCACTTTGTTGTTCCAGTTCTGCACTCAGGCGTTCGGCTTCCTGCAACAGCTGGGTCTCAGATTCCTGTAAACTACATTGAATAGACAAATTTAGAACTAGCCAGTGTGAAGCACAAGCTTTGTATTTATATTTCTTTACATACCTATAATATCTAATTCAAGGTTTTCAAGATGAGATGTAATTAAGATCTAAATAATCTTGTCTGACCTCCTAGTTGACCCTTCCTTGGGTAGGAGGTTGGACCTCCTGAGTTCTGTTCAACCCCAAATCATCCTATGATGCCATGAGAGCAGTGTAATCAGGGGGGTTTCTGCATACCTACAGCTGGAGTGAGATTCACCTCATCTAATTTAAACTGGATGACAGACTGTAACTCAGTCTAATTTATCTAACACTTCCTAGACAAAAATGAAGAGACAGGGAATCCATTTTATTCTAAGTGTCAAAGGCTAGATCTCATTCAGAGTGGAGACCTATAATAGTGAAGTATTCACCAGGACAAGGCCTAATCTGGCCTATATGACAATTTTAAATTCTTAATAAACACCAGGACATCTATCCAGTGATGAGTTACATCTAGCTACTGCTGTAGTGCTACCAAGACCTGAAATAACTCATGTAATGATACACAAGCTGAAAATAAATTTGTGGACATCTGTGGAAGCTTGTTCTAAGACCTGTAGATCAATGGTACATGATCTGATCTGACTGGTATCACCAGACTAGCTCCACAGAAACAACAAACTAACTACTGTCAGTTTCTAGAGACTGGTATTCATATTATACTCAGGAACCTGTGTGGTGACAGCTGAAAAACATCCTAAAGGCTGTGAGTAAAATACATTGATTATTATGGAAAACTCTAAAAGGGAACAACAGTATGAAAATTCATATACAATGCACCACACATAAACCTACGCTTTATGATATAGAAATCACTGTGTATGCCTCCTCAATATTACTACATTATTACTTTTATATAGTAGTATACTAAAATTAGTCACAAATTATGTAGAAGAATAAAGAATTCTATTACTTGCCTTTTACTAATTAAAAATATAGCCCAGTAAAAGTGTTTTTTAAAAACAAAAGAACTTAGAATTTCCCATATTGAGAAACCGTAGACATAAATTTTGGCTCAAATTTGACATTTATGTCTTAAGCAGAAAAACAAAATGACATATCACACTAAAGAATAGAGTTGACATGGCAAAATGATGATAAAAATACAAAATATAAAACTGACTGTACTGCACAAACATAGTTAAAATAATGCAGCAGAAAACGTTTTGATTCGTGCAACATTTCTTCCTACATAACCACTTCCTTTTTCTAAACTAGAAAATAAGAAAACCACCGACTTCAACAGAAAACAGTGTGCCTTCATCATGAACAAATAATTTCATGTGTTTACACATACATATTAATGGAAGAATAAATTGACTTATCGACACTGGATTCTATATGATATTTCAATCTTCTTTAAATCTAACAGAATATATGCAGTTGTGGGAGTAAATATAATTGCTTGTAGTAAGACACAATCTCAAACACAATTCTTTCATAACACACATTTTACATAGAGTTACTTAAACACATAAGTGAATTCATAAACCCAGAATTTTTAGTATTGATTTTTTTTCAAAATAATAAAAAGAGAAACAGAAACAAGAATTGAGTGTTGAATCTAGACTTTGCTCCCTACAGATGCCAACAGTATTTTTTTGTGTTGATTTAATTGAAGACAATGAAGAAATAACTGCACATGTACACAATGTACACATACCAGAATCACATGACTGCAAAAGAAAGTTTGTGCAGTCTGATGTGGCAGCTTTTGAATTTGTGAAATAATTGTTACTTTAGCAGAGGCTTAACAAAATATGATTCCCAATCTGCTAATGAATCTTCATTATTATCTGAGTATCTTCCAGTTTGGGTTATCAGTATATCCATATTAGGTCCCTAAATTGAGACAATATAAATAAAATCTACAACTAGACCACATAATTGAGTGACTAAAAGGGTTTTCAGGGGCCAAATACAATCTCAGATACTTCAACTTTAAATGCAGCCTTACTACAAAGTGGATGGGTGAGACAGCACCACAACAGGATGACAGCCTGTTCTCAGCAAACATAAATTCAAAAGCACTTAAGACTTTGAAGAAAAGTATCAAAGAAGCTATCTGCCATGTGATGTCTTTCAGCTTTTAGAATGGCAAACTGAGAGCAAGAAATAAATTTGCCACTAAACAGAGGACTGCACTGTACGCTTATAGCTCTGTGTGCACTGGCAACAGCCTTGGAAACTACCTGCACACAGGGTGATTGCATTCATCATGTTAGACATATGATATACAATTTGTATTGTATATCAGAGAGATCAGTTGCAATAGTTTGGCACAGCTGTCACAGGGAGCCGGGTTGCTTAAGATGTATAAGGCTTTCTCCTCCAGATTATAATACGCTAATAAAGGAAATAAGAAAACATACAGAGCTTGAAAACCTCATCCTGTGTCATTTGTCTTAACATGGCATAGCAACAACACTAGGACAGGTGGACATTAATTAGGAAAGGGATTGAATTCAACTGTGATACATGAAAAAATAAGTTCTTGATCCACAGAACTTACCACACATGTTAGGGTGAAGAACTAACAACTAAAAAGCAGTATTGATTCTGTGAAGGGGTCTTTGCAATAAGAGGATATACACACATACTGCACTTACCACCAGCACGGTCCTTACAGCTGATAGAGAAAACCAGACCCTTGCAGATGTCTGAATAAGGAGAAAATGTGTGTACTCCCTATTTCTTTCTATTTACTGTTAAGGGACCCTTGGTACCTTGTTAAGGTGAGCATGGATACTGATGTTAACATATGGACAATTGAATCCCACTTTTGATGTCCTGAAAATATACTGGAGATCATGATCAATTTTTGGTAATTGATTTTCCTTGCTTTCTTTTAGCAGTAGGAGAAATTTATCTGTGGTAATTAGTGCTTGTTCACACATTGGTGTTCTGCTGTGACACATAACTACATCTAATACAGAATGTGACATCATGTTCTCTGATCCACTTTCTTACAGAAATATGGCCATTTCGTACTCCTGTGGGAATGATGGAAAGAATGAGAGATGTAATCTACTATCTAACATTTTCATGCTTTTGGTGCATTCTGTTAAGGGCAGTTTTAACTGTGACAGAAAGGACAGCTGAGTCCTGTTTACACTCAGGCCCTATTCCACTTGCTATACACACAAAGGGATTGCCTTTACATAGGTGAAAGTCCCGTACAAAAGAATACTGTATAAATACATAAAACATGTAGGAATATGTTGGTATTTTTTCAATGAAATACTATTTTCAAACTAACACTGGCTAAAAATCAACTAATTAGTAGCTACTGGATTTCTGCTTCAGCCCAGTGAACAACAGTGTCATAGAAACTTTCTCAATTAATCCAAACTCCACAAAATATGTTTAGATCTGAGCAGTTAGAAAAGTCTTCTATTTTCTAGGAACTTGAACTGGTTTTGTAGTGCTGTTTTTAATTTTGCTTCTCAGAAAGATTTGCTATCTATCTCAGTAATAAAGTCAGATGATGTTTCACAGAGTCAGAACCATATCCTAACTCCCTACTTTATTAAGACAAAACTAGAAGACTCAGCTATCCTCAAGAAAACTATTATTTCAGTATTTTGAGAACCCTTTTTCAAATTGCTTTACATTACTTTGCACTTGTTGCTATGCAGACTGCCAAGAGGCACAGCAAATCCCAGCATAATCCAAATATAAGCAGGTATAACCTGAGTTAGTTTTGGAATACTTAAATTAGGCTTTAAGTTCGATGACAGAATTGCCATAAAGTTTTTAATTTGGACTGTCAGTAAAAATGGGATAAAATATTGTTACTGTGGTGGATATTATGGTATGTATTACAAAAATGTAACAGGAATATCATGGTCTCATTTCACTGATAATTACAGGTATGCTGTAAGTAATATAAAAAATTATTAATAAATACTGATGTAGTATTGCAGTATTTTCTGTAAGACTGCTGTGTTCTGGGACACACTGTTCACCTGGTACAGCTGTAGTACTGTGTCCCCCTTTGTCCCTCTCTGTCTCTCTCCCACTCCCACATGCCCACCCCAAGCCTGCATCAGGCTCTGAGCACGATCTCTGCTTTCTCCTCCTGCAAGTACTGGTGCAGGGCAGGCTCACAACTACTACACTTAATTTCCAAGTTTCATTTTTCTTTGAAGCTTAAGATTCTAATCAAAATCTATTAGCAGTCCTGTCTAATACTGTCAGTATTCTCAGAGGGGAAAATTCACACCTATTTAGGAGTGACAGTTTCATTTTCCTTCTTAGAAACAAGCCTTTAGCTTCCTCAGTTGCTCTCTAAGATGTCAGCTCAGCAGGTCAGTCTTTTCATATATTACAATTCTGGCTACAGGATCTTCAAATGCGTATTAACTTTAAACTTGCAAATTGTCTGTTGCAGTCTGTACGTCCATTCCCAATATTATTATGTTTGTATTAGAAACAAAGGTGTGTTTCAAATAAGTATTTAAGTATCCCAAATTACCTTGAAAGTTCCTATTAAATAATACTGA
Source organism: Pycnonotus jocosus (assembly GCA_013400435.1). Taxonomy (NCBI): domain Eukaryota; kingdom Metazoa; phylum Chordata; class Aves; order Passeriformes; family Pycnonotidae; genus Pycnonotus; species Pycnonotus jocosus. Next base: position 117,743 of record VWYP01004825.1, read on the forward strand.
TTTTCAACTTTGTGTTCTGGCTTCCTGTTTGTGAACTGTAACTGTAAGAAAGTCTTAAATGATAGGCTTCAGTATGAGCAGAAAATACTTTAAAAACATAATGCTTTGGCTACTAAAAGTCTAAAAAGGAATATTATACCTTGTCACAGCCTCATGGAGAAGGGTGTACTGTTCCTTCAGCTCAGCTAGTCTGGTGTCTGTGATTTTTCCAGCAGAAAATAGCTATGGAAGGCAAACATAGGATTATGAAATCTCTTAAGCACTAATACTTTCATTCTACTGCAACTTTTTATAACTGTAATTGGCAGCCTTTCAGTTTATACAGACTTTGGTAACACAACAAATGAAATACACAACCAAATCAAATAAACAGACAAAAAATGCTCATTTACATAAAAATTCAAAGCACAAATATAAGAACATAAAGAATGTTTCTATCATAACTACATTGCTACCTGTAGTGCACCATTTCTTCTCTGACTGTCTGTCTATATCAATATTTCATGATAATTCTATCTTGACTTTGAACTCTTTTCCACATCGCTTAACTGCTTCAGTTTGGGTATAAACCCACTGGCCTGCACAGGCAAAACTGAGGCTTAAAGTGTCTCTGCAGGCAGTAGGGTTGTAAAAAAAAAATGGAGCTAGGCTAAAGGTGGATTATCCCCAGGCAACAGAACACATTACCTTACATGCCTGTAGAGATCTTCAGCAAACACCAAGATCAAACAGGTCTTTTAAATGCCTCCAGACTGCTCTTCCTTGAGCAGTCTGTTCCAACACTTGACCACATTTTCAGTGAAGATTTTTTTCCTAATATCCAATCTAGACCCCCCTAGTGCAACTTGAAGCCATTTCCTTCTGCTCTATCACTTGTTACCTGGGAGAAGACATTGACCTCATGGCTACAGCTCCTTTCAGGGAGTTGTAGAGACATGCTAAGTTCTACTCTGAGCTCCCTTTCCTCCAGGCTGAACACCCTCAGCTCCCCCAGATGCTCCTCATCAGATTTGTGCTTCAGACCCTTCCTCAGCTCTGTTCCCCTTCTCTGAACATGCTCCAGTACCTGAATGGCCTCCTTATAGAGAGGGGTTTGAACATGGGATTTGAGGCATGGTCCCACCATTGCTGAGAGCAGTGCAATAATTGTTGCCCTGGTCCTGCTGGCCATACTATTCCTGGGTGATACCGCTTTCAAAAACCTTTCTTCCTCTCCTTTGGTCATAACTAAGGAGAACCAGGTTAAATCCAATTAAAAAGTGTAAACTGATCTACCTCTATAAAAGTCCATGGCTAGCCTTGTGGGGCAGCAAGTCAAATCTGCAATTTCTATGGGACCCTGCCAAGAAATGTGATTATGCAGATCCCCTGAAATTACTACAGCACCAAGAAAATCCTGGCAGTTATAATTCAACCTTCAAAATATTCAGAAGAGACCATCTAGAGCTAATCCTATGGCCAGGAAGCAGAACACATGTCAATATATTAAAGGAAGTATATATATTCTTGATAACTGTTTAAGTATTTTTGAAGATCTGTTTCAAAATATTTCATGGTAGCAAAGACAGTCTTTGCTTCCTGAGACCCTGAGAATAGAAAGCCTGCCTTTCATTTGTTTGCATGAGATTAAAGATAAGCAGCTCTCAAATATTTATTTTGGCATTCTCTATGATCAAATATACTGTTCACTTTAGTTTAAAATACTATCTAGGCTTTCTGTGAGAAAAAAAAAAATATTTCCCTTTCTCAACCCCTTTATTTCTTAGCCTCATACATAGGTATAATTGTCCTGTCTGTGTAATACCTCACTACTGTGCCATCTCTATATTCGTCTGATCTGTACCTATGAGCTACAATTTTTTTTACTGCTTAGGTTCTCACTGCAGATCTACACCAGGTTTGACAATGCTTCCACAGAAATAAACTTGCTTGTCCTGGAGGCTGTGTCTTCTTCTTTATGTCTGTAAACTTCTTACAGATTTCACACCCAATTTCTCAGTTCAGTTCAGAGCTAAGGGCTGTATTTCAGGAAGGTTGGTCCTATGCAGTGTGAAGACTTGTAGCATTGAGGACTACACAAGGCAGACTGCATGGATGACATACCAGCATGTCAAAGGCAGTGAGACTTCCTGGAAAGTTTAATCACCAGACAATTCCCATTACCAGCATTATTGGGAGGGCCATCAGAGAGAGCACTGGTTCCAGGATTTGTTATTAAAACCTGCTATACTGCTTTCTCCAAGATTCTTGGGAGGGCAGAAGGGAAAGAGGCAACTGTTTGAGGGGAGGAAATAGTCAGTCTGTGGAAGAAGGGAGCAAACATGTGATCCTACTCTAGAAAAATTGTATTGTGATGATAAAACCAGATAAGAAATGATGCCCCTGATATAAAGATATATAACTCTTTCAAGGTAGCCTGTCCCACATTAATGATAAAATAACCAACAGTATTTACACACTCATAGGCCATTTCATTGCTTGGAAGCTCTCACATTGCTGCCTTAGGTGAAATGTAGGTCTCCTCAGTGTAATTAATTACATTGATACACAGAAAAGCAAAAGAGAGAGCGAGAAGATGGAGAAATGAGAAAAAAAAAGGCTTGTAAATGGCAACTGAGGACGACTTTTTTTTCTGTCCTGTGTTAATCATAATGCCCTTGTAAGAACTGAGACAATTTTATTATACTGGTGATCTCAGATCTGGAGTCTGGAATATAGTTGGATAAATATTCTTAACTTGCTGAGTCTTCCAGTCCCATTCCACATCAGTTGTACTTAACTGCATATTGCTTTTTTCAGATTTTCTTTCTCATTTTCTAATAAACTGGGACCCCATACACTTTCAAACACACACAATTGTGTGGCCACAATTCACATACAACATTGATAGATCATCTGGGTAAACCAGAATAAATTTTCGTTATCTAAATGCAGAATTACTGGAAAGTTGGATGACGATTTGTCTTTTAACAAATGGTTGCCTGGCAACTTTGTGCTTTCTGTTTCCCCATACACCCATAAATGCAATTACATTAAAAATATGTGTCTTATTACCAGATTTACTTTAATCTTTTCAAGTAAAATTTGAATGTAAAAATTCTGTTATGTTTATTTCAGCATATTGAGTTACCCTTAAATTACCCTTGCAATTTTCTAACTTCATTACAATTTTTTATATTGCTATGCAATTTGAAGTCTGGCTTTTCTACCAGAAAAACAAAACAAAACATAACAAAACAAAACCAAATGCAAACCCAGCTTCCAAAGCAAATATGTTTCCTTCAATCAGTGAAAAGTCCCATGAAGTAAAGTGCTGGATAATTCTGTCCTATTACAAAAAACAAAACAAAACAAAACAAAACAAAAACAAAACAAAAAACCAGTAGAGGAAAATTTTGCCGAAAAGATGAAAGGGAAGGATATATCCTTAATATTTTTCTATCAGGAAAGGGTAGATTTTCTGTCTCTGAGCAAGAATCACTTAAATATAAGAGTCCATGAGAAAAACAGAACATACTTACACTCAAATAGCTGTTCTATACACCTAAAAAACTTTTCTCTCTGCAAGTTCATATTCACTTGCTACCAACAGTTCCCCGCCAGACCTGTCTTCAAAATCTCCTGATGAAAATTCCAAGAAAAAGCGAGCACTATGTGAGGTTATACACTGTCTGAGGGTCCCCTTTCATATCCTACCAGCTTGACTTCAGGCACACAGGCCCCTGGATCTAAGACCACAGTGGTTTCTCCAAGGTAGGAATGTGGGTAGAGATGTTTGTGAGAAAGAGAATATGTCAGAATAGGAATGGGAATTAAAACTACAGAAGGGAGAGGACCCACCTGATAAATGAGGTACTCATCCATGTGAGTAAAACTAGTGAAATCTGTCCCTAACTTTATCAACATCTCCTCACTCTGCATTAAGTGCATTGGGCATTCTCTATTTTATCAGATTATATTCAATTCTTTCTGACAGTCAGGCCAAAACAATGCAGCAAGGAACTATCTAAAATTCCAAAACAAGTTTTCTGTAACTGAAATGTAATATAAATAGGAACTCTAGGAATATTTCCCATTTCAAATTCCAAGGCTCTTAAAGTTCTTTTGGGACTCTCTAGAAAGAAATAAAATTCAGCCAAACCTTAAATGTAAATAGATGATGGAATCTGAATATTGGTCGAACTCTTCACAGTTTTTTGATTAAAAAAAGCACACAAAATAAGCACGGAAGATAAATAAATCACCACTAAGAAATTACCACTTAACATCAATTTCTTGAAATCATTATTAAAGTGAAGCATTTGAGGCTTCTTAGGAAACACTCAATTTCAGCAGTGCCTAGAATCTCTGCATTTTGGAGAAATGATGTAGCCAACACGTGTTTCTAATTATGTTTCGAGTTACTGCAAAACAACTAAAATGTACTCTAAGCTCAAATGGAATAATAACACTTTCTCTTTCTTCATACTAAGTTGTAGGTTTTGTAACTGTAACAAGATCTTGTGACTACACAATGTTATTTTAACACATAGAATGTCCAACATTTTATATTCATTTGCTATTTCAAACATCTGAGATGTCTCATCAAATAACTCTTTTGCCTCCTAACAGTAGACTAGAGAAGAATATCAAGGGATTAATATATTTTATAGTTTGTATACACTCAGGATTTCAGTATAGTATTAGCCCCTTGGCATATGGCTCTTCTGGCCAGTCTGTTTTGTCAGGTTTGGAATTTTCCTTCTGTGCTGTTTATTTGAAGAGCTTTTCTTACCTCTTTCATATAACATTTAAAAGGTTAAGTATTCAGCAAAGAGAAGGGGTAAGTTCTCCTCTTTGAACAGACAGCTCTGCCTCTTCTGTCAAAATCCTCATGAAGCCACACAGTTTGGACACAGCACAGAGCTCCAGTGTGCCTTATTCAGAGGAGAAGGCAACGCCACCTTCTCAGGAGTTGTTTCAACATTGAAGCAGGGCAACAAGTACAAGCACACTGAACCCATGCTATGACATTTGCATTTCTGTCCATATTGCTGGATACCAGTTTCCACAGAATTACAGGCCCAGGCATATCTGCAGGTGTTTGGCTTGCCTATGCCTGGTTTCTCCAAATTATCTAGGCAAAATCTTGGACCCATGATAATGCACTAAGGGAACTGAAGATTCCTCCTCAAGTTCAGCCCACTTCCCAGAGCAAGTTCAAAACAATAACTTCTGACTAATTCTGAAGATCATATTCTGGCTACTTCAAGAGGAAGCATGCGAAAATTAAGGAAAACTAATTAAAAGGTTGTGTTTGCAAGCTCTCTGGCAGTCTTAAAAAGAGTTAAATGCAAAACAAGAAAATATAACCTTTACACCTTTTATTCAGCCACCATGCATTTTTCAATATGTCTCAGATTCATACATATATGGAAGAGTAACACTTCCAAAATTATCCATCATTTCTCTACTCAACAATATTTCAGTCTTCAGTATATATTTCAAAGTATTTTAAAACAAGAAGATAAAAGTCACTAATTTAAGACTGTAAACAGTTTGCAATAAACTGTAGTTATTGGTATGCAACTCTGCATTCCATTTTGGAGATTGGGAAACATTGAAAGTACACACAGAAATAGCTATACTGCAGATAGAGAATGATATGCTTGCTCAAGTCATTATTCTAGAGAAAGGTTACAATGATAGAAAGTAAAGAGAAATGCACCAAGGGTTTTAAATAGATACTGTAATTGGAGTTCAAAAATAAGGTGTCAATCCTCTCACCCAGAACTACATACATTTATTATAGAAAGTAGATTTTAACTAAGTATGGGAAGCCCATAGAAAAAGCATATTTATTAGCTTTTCAAGTAGAAAAATATTTGTCACTGAGTTTCCTAAACATTTAATTTAGATGACAAACAACACCACTTGAAGTCATGGGGTTATTGGTTGCACAAATGCAGTCAGGTGGGAGTAAAGGCATACACACAAATCATAAATACACTTACAATAGATACACTGTACTGCCTTACACTGAACTGCTACAATTTTACTTTTTTAATTATAGATGGATGAACCAGGCATCCTTTAATGAAAAATAAACTGCTGAAGAGCCTCTTAAAACTAACAAATAATGACTAGGGAAAATAGTATCCTAAATTCTTTCCCAAGGCATGTTCATAACAGTAGTTTTGTCCCCAGTTCATGAGAAAAAGCAATCCCCACATGGGAACTATAAACATCAGCCACAATCAAGATGGTACAGTGGGTGAGAATATACTAGTGGCCAATTGAGTCTTGCATGGCTCAGAAAAGAGGGCATAGGAGACCAAGAAGACAGGCATTTCAGGAAAGGACATAGCTTTCCTGCTATCATCAAATTTCATTTTGCTACAAAGCTTGAAATCAGGATAGGAAGAAACCAGCAGAGTCTTACACTTGCTGCTTTTATTGGAGCAGGTTTGCAGGAATCAAAAAGGATTTTTTCTGAAAATACACAGGAGGGAGAGGCTTTTTTATTTGGTAAATCATAACTCTGAAAGTGCATTTGGGTTTATTCTCTTCATATATTGAACTAACTACATCTTCAATGACTACAGATAAAGGAAATAGTCAGCAGTAAACTGTAAATTTTGAACAGGTAGATCAGATGTCATGAGATAAATAGAATTAATAGGAATGTAGTTTTGTGGATCTCCTTTTTTATAAATATGGTCATCACCTTAACAGAAGGAGTGATTTTCTTTGACCACATGAATTTTATAATATGTATTATATTTACAGTGCTGATATAAATATCATATCCACTGCTTACATGCTCTATGTCAATGGTGTCACTCTAGCTGCTGCCAGAATTTATAAATAAAGCAATGAACAATTTAAGCAGGTAGGAAAGTCATGCAGCCACTAGGTCTATGTAATCTGTACCTGAATAAGAATATTTATAATATCAAATGGAATGGGACTGCCTTTCCTTTTATGTTCTGATGTGTTCTCACAGACATATGAAGAAGTTGAATAGGTAGTCCTACAATCCAGTGGACAACTGCTTGTATGAAGAATGACTACTGAGTTAAAAAAGAAAACAATTTAGTTAATCAAGAAAGAATTCTAAATCAGAATTTGTTTGTAGTATGGACTTTCAGTATATATTCCACATTGTGGAAAAACCTGAAAATTAATCTAATTACTTGTCATTCTCTCAGTCAAAATGTGTCACAGGATCACTGGTCTACAAAAAAACATAAGAAATATTACTGCAGCAGTTGAATCTTAACACATTCCATCTGTGCTACCAAAATGGTTTGTATGAATGAGCCCCAATATACTTTAGGTTTGTACATACCAACCATTTGAACTGCTTAGACAAAACTGGATATTTTGCAGCAATTCTTCTGCAGGAGATGTTGACTCCCAGAACAAAGCCAGAAATCAAACAGATGCCAAGCTGTTGTGTTCTAAATTGCCATAGTCACTAGTTAAATTAACATCTGCCTACAGTCATAACTTTGTTGTTTTCTGTTTGACCTACATTCCATTATCCGCCAGAAAGAGGAAAAAAATCTTACTCTAAAAAAATCATGGGAAATGGTTCATGCTGGTTTTGATAAACTTTAGATAAACAATCTCAGACAAGTCTGATAAAACAAAATATATCACTTCTTTAACCTTGCAATCACTGGCTAGTTCTGTGAACAGAATTAAAATCTACAGTAGAATTTCAGAGTATCTTGAGCTGTCAGTTCTTTTCTTTATCTTTAGGAAGATGTCTGTATGATAAAGCCACAGGAAAAAGAATTTATTCCTAAAAAGTAGACCAAAAGAGATTAAAAGCTACAAGAAAATTAGCTTTAAGTAAAAAGCAAAGATCTTAGCAGAAAAGTCTTAGCTACATTCATCAACTGTTATTCAATTAGATCCTTTCACAGCTGACAAAGATTGGCTTTTGGGGTCTGTAATTGCTTTACTAACTTAAAGTTTTAAGTACTACGCAGAACACTCTAGATACAGAGAAACCCCATCTGGGAAGAAACTTTGTTTATAAACAAACAGCAGGTCTTAGTTTAAATCTGGTCCAACATCTCTGCATTAGTTAAACTGCATCAGCATCTCACAGCTTAAGACTACTCAATGTCCTTCCTCTTTGCTGAAAAACTCAGATTTGAAAGTTTGCTTCATTTATTCCAAGAAGGATAAGAGACATGAAAAATGAAAAAGGCTGTGTCATACTATTTTTGGTTCCTGAAGAAGGAAAAGAGATGTGACAAATTGTTAGGAATAGACACTCTCTTACAGAACAGGAGGAAAGACCAGTACTCAATTACAAGGGTGTTCCAGGTAGGAGAAGCAAACAGACTGATGGAGAAATGGATCTTCTGAACTCCAAGCAGACTGGTGACAGCTTAGCAGAAGAACATCAGGCCTGTAATGAAATCAGGAGGACAATAGAGCAACTCAAGATTACCAAAGCCTCATCTTGAGGAGAAAATAAATATCTCAAAAGGAAGATATATATGGGACTGATGGGACTAAGGAACATATGTCTCAGGACAGAGATGTTTGAAAAGCTCAGATTCCTCACCTTACTGTCTGAACTTTCTTTTTACATTCAGCATGAGCAAAAATTTCTGCCCTTGTAGATGTTACAAAATTCTAAAGATAATTTAGGCTTTCAATGCAGCACAGCAATCACAAATTACAACAATATTTGTTATACATTTAAATATTTCAAGGCAAATCATAGAATGTGGTCTATCAAGGATAATTATTATTCATTTTACAGATACAGAACAGTTTGTCCAATTCAATGTCACAAAGTAGATAGCAGAGTTAATTGCAGACTGAACAAACAAGAGCATTGGAGGGAATGCGGCTTCCCAAGTAACAAGGATTTAAGAATTCTATCCTTAATTCTATCATATTTCTAAAGCTCCCCAAAGAGGCTGGTATAGCTTTCCTCCATTTGACAGTAGCAGCTACAAACAAGAACAAGGCTTTGGAAATACCTGATTTTAGACTGATACAATGAAAAATTAATGTCCTGTTAATCAAACCAAAAATTTTTTAAAATTCTTGCAAATTAAAATCATACATTTTATCTTTTACAAACATTTCAGTTGTGATGCACTTTTAAAAAACCCAAAGTGATGTCAGTGTCTTACACCTGAATGGCAGGGGGTGCCTTTCACCTCATTGTTGGGGGAACTATCACGATCTGACAGGGGAAAATACAGTTTTGCCACATAACTAAAAGCATCATGGCAGGTTCTGGAATGTTAATTTAGAACAGAAGAAAGGTACATTCAAAACTCATCTCCCAGGAAAGTGCCTAAACTTTTCTGCTATGCAGGAATCTGAAGGAATTTTTGCAGGAGTTAGACAAGTAGTTTTTTTTACCACGCCTCCCTCCTGTACTATCAATATAAGCATGTGGTTTGTATAAAAGCTAGTAATAGTACAGATCACAAACTTGTGGATTATATGTGTGACTAATATCTGCTTAATGTTTAATCTGTGTCATGAGTAATTTCAAATAGGGTTTAGAGAAAGAAAAGGTTCAAATTGGACTAATTAAACAAGAACTGGTGCAAATACCCTTTACTCCTGCAAGTTATTTGACTCTTGACTCAGTTGTGAATGCATAAACATATATCCACGTGGCCTTGTTCTGAGGCACAAGAAAAATTACAGAGATCATTAAAACTGCACAGGTATCACATGAGAATGGCAAAGGTGGCTGTAGAATGAAAATGGCACTTGTCACCTGGAAAAGTGCTTCATTTGGAGCAATCAGTCATGTAAGGTATATTATTAACTCTGAAAGTTGATATGAGGTACAATAAAAAGAAGAGCAACACCTTAAAGAGATGAGAGTTCCTTCCATAGATCTCTGCCTCACTTCAGATTTAGAATTTGGGACATTAATCAGAACATCAGGATTTCCTTTGGGTTTCCTCTAAATTAGTTTAATAAATAGGATCTCATGCATTAAAAGGGAAACTGTCTTAAGTTCACTTCTCTTTGCTTAAAAAGGCTCAATAAGAAGTGCTCCAAATCAGATAATAGTGAATTTTAAATGTGATGTGCCATAGAGATTATGAATATTCCAGATAACTATTTTAAGGTGTGCTGGGTGATATAGTAAGAAGAAAGTGCTGTTCATCCTCCTGAATTTGTGACTATAGTGAAAAATGTTTGGAACCAAAACTATATGTGTGTTTCAACAGGCTTTGGGTTTTAAACTATTTATATGAATATATCTATTAAGTTAAAAAAAATGAGGGAAAAGGGGACTGACTGTCACTGCTGTGATAAACTTCAAACTGGGAAAAGGGCTGGTTTTCAATTTCTCTATCTGCTTTTTTTTTGAAAAAAAGAGAAAATCCATGTACAACAAGGAATGAAACTAAACTGCAGAATTTACCAGCACACATGCATTTCATCATCTTGCTTACATACACCAGCTCTGAGTCAGAAATACTCTCTGAAATGTGCTACTCTTGCAAGCACTACCTAACTTTGCTCTGCTATTAATCACCCGTGATGCAAGCACTCCCACCCATTTCTGAGAACAGTGTAGGCTGTCTGATAACTCACAGGCTTCAAGTTGCCCTTATAAAGTTGTTCCACTTCTGCATACTTCCTCATACTGCTAGTTTCTCAGTGAAGATGAAGCTCCTCATTTATATAGTCTTGCTGAAGTCAATTCTCCTTGCTTTAACAAATGTTTTTGCAGTTATTTTAGAAGAGGAAGAGAATGCTAAAGAAGCAAAACTTACTGAGACTTGTCCCATAAAGCTCAAAACTAATCGGAAATGTGATGAAGGAGAAGATTGTCCTTATCAGATAAATTTTCCTCCGATGACCATCCAGATACCCAAAGAATTCAAACTGCTTGAGAAGACCCTCAAAGAAGTACAGATCCTTAAAGAATCAGTAAACAAGCTGAAGAAATGCTGCCAAGACTGCAAGCTGCAAGCAGATGACAACCAAGAAAGAGACAGAAGTAATGAATTCCTGCTACCTAACACTGCAGAAAACAGTGAAAGCCAAGATAACAGAGTAAAGGAACTGCAAAGCAAAGTTAACAGAATGGCAACAAGCTTAAAAAATGCAAAGACCCAGATTCAGACACTGCAAGGTCGTTTAGAGAAGATGAGCCTCATAAACATGAACAATGTGGAACATTATGTTGACAGCAAAGTTGCAAATTTGACATTTGCTGTGAACAACCTGGATAACAAATGCTCTTCTAAGTGTCCAGCAATGCAAGCAAAACCAGGTATGTAAGCTGTTAATTCTTACTGCTTGTATAAGCCTTCTGTGCATTTCACTAGTATTAGGTAAACAATTTAAAATACATTTTACCCAAATATCTGTGTTATTAAATTCTCAAGTATGTGCTCTTTTAGTGTTTGTTTATACTCGTGTAAAACATTTCAGCAGCCACTAGAGGGTTACTGAGAGCTGCAGGTGTTCAGTTCCTCCTAGAATTGGACTACTTTACGGGATTTAAAACACTAATTTTTAAAGGACAATTTTTTGCAATTTAATAAGTAAACATGAAAAGTTAACTTTATTTTACACTAATACCCTTCATTAGAGATATTAAACACCAGTGACCTACACATATTTTCCCCTCGGATGAGAAAGGGTAAAGTTTTTCTAGGTGTGCCTTAGAAAACTGCCTTTTTATTTTTTCTCACTGCAAAACTGCAGATACTTTGAAAAGGGGTGCAAGACATCATCAATCATCAAGTGAATCTAGCAAAATGCTTAGTTTTTAACAGATGGATAATAAAATAAGTTTCCTATCATCACAGCAAACATCTGAAAGGCTCAGCTAAAAAAAGCTTACTAACAGCACTTCTAGACTGGTTTACATGCATCATCACTTTAACACTAAAACCTTTGCATTAATTTAATATATAAGCAGTATAAAACAGAAAACAGGTGTTATCACTGAAAACCCCATTTTTTACCATTTCATTCTCCTAAAAAAAATAATAGAACCAATGTTATCTTTCTAATGTTTACTGGTATTAAGGCAAGAGGAATTTTTTAAAAATCATACAGTTTTTATATTACATATAGAAATCCTTGAAAACAAGAAATGTTCCCTAGATTGTCAGTGTATTCTAACACTTAGATATCAAACATAAGAAGATAAAGCTCTTGAGAGACAAAACAGAGAAAGATCAGGCTGCATGGCAGTCTTTAAGTCTCTTGCTTAGCATCCAAGATTAAAATAAAATTGTTCTTCTGTCTACACATATTGAAAATAGAAGGATCTGCAAGTGTACAGTGTATGTACACCTGAAATTCTTAAAAGTATTCTTTGAAAAGAGCAAATAAGTAATACTAAAGGTAATGCTTTTACTATATCAGTAAGCAACTTAAATCAGATAAAATCAGTACAAATCAATTATCTTCATTCAGATACAAAATATACACAAAAAGAATGAGTAATTTTTTGTTATATAAATAATGGGCAGTGAATCACATTCAAGTACAGTACTTCAAAACAGACAATAACAGACTATATTAATTTTTGATATTCCTCACGTTTACTGAAATGCTGAGTAGTGTTCGTGCCTCATGATCATATAGATTTTCCTTATATCTTACAGCAACATGCTAAAAGCACTTGTAGCAGCAATATATTCATTATGAAAGCTAGCAAGCAAAACAGCTACAACTTTTTCCTATTCAGGAGCTATTCCTGCATCCACTGAAAGTAGTAGTAAGATTTTATTTAAATAGGATTTAAAATAAGATTATAGAAGCATTTTATCTGAATTGTATATTCTCTGTTAAAAACTGCTCTGAAATTTAGTCCACCAAATATTTTACATTAAGTTCCGTTAAATAAATGAGAATTTATTGTGGATTTAGATTTGGCTTTAAGGCCTTTGACTCCTATACTTTCTGGTTTCATAAATGTCCAGTTTCCTGGCAAACAAGAAGTCCTGAATCTTACTCCCTGCTGCAGCCTGAGATCACTCCTCCCTTTTAAGAAGTAGTTTGTCTAAATTTTCTAGGAAAAATCACAACAGAACCTGCAAATGAACACGCCCATACATTCAAATCTGCAAAAGAAATGAACATGATGGTTTTGACTCAACTGAGAACTTCTGAGAGGTCTCCATACGACTTAAGAATATGAAATTCTAATACCATGTTGTTGAACAGAATGACATTACTAGATGCCATTGTGGATCAAAAATGTAGTTTCACACTGAGGAAAAAAACCTGGGAGTATTTTTCTTCTGAATAAAACACATAATCCATTGGTGGGAAAAAGGTACTGTTAACAGTAGATGCTAACATTTTTCCTTTCTGTAAAGTCAGCAATGTCACATACACAGGAAAGCACTATCACCTTCATTTTTCAAGGAGTCACACAATTATGACAACAGATGTGACAATTTTATTACTTTTTTCCTGCTTCCTAAAGTCAAGTCAACATGAACACAAAGCATTCCTAATGGAGTTATATTCTCTATCAAATTATGTTTACTTAACAATAGCCAGGTTTACATCATTCCCACATGGACAAAGTTCTTTCTCTGACACACTGCCAGATGGAGCTATAAATTGTAGGCAGGTTGTGAAGGTATACATTTAAATACAAAGAGCAGCAAGTGTATAAACACAAAGCATTAGAAATATGGACTGAAGAAATCAGGTTGAATTTACACAATATAATGAAAGGATAGAGTAGAAAAAAAGGACAAAAAGGAAAGCAAATAATCAAAATGCCTTTATATTAGGCATTTTGATTAGAAAATGGGGGTTTTTGACAGCTATCTGATGCAGATATCCTAGGTGACATCTGTTAAGAAGTAAATCTGATGGAAAAGGTATTTTGCACTACAGCTGAAACTGCAACGTTATTTCCAATGTAAAAGTCTCTCCAATGCAAGTTCTGTATGCCATGTCAGTCTGAGTAAATTTTTTTATATATTTAAATTGAAATTATGTTTATTCTAACACTAACTGTTCTTTCACAAGTCATACAAATAATGCAGAGAGACTGTGCTGACCATTACACAGCAGGAAGGAGGAGTAATGGAATCTACAGGATTAGCCCTGATCCCAGAAATGAGAGCTTTGAAGTTTACTGTGACATGCAAACACAAGGAGGCGGCTGGACAGTGCTGCAACGGCGTCAGGATGGCAGCACCAACTTCAACAGAACCTGGAATGACTACAAACACGGCTTTGGAAACCTCAGCAGAGAGTTCTGGCTAGGCAATGACAAAATTCACCTCCTGACAAGGAGCCAGGAAATGCAACTGAGAATTGATCTTGAAGATTTCAATGGAATCAGAGAGTATGCAAAATATGACCACTTCTACGTGGCCAACGAGTACCTCAAGTACCGTCTGAGCGTCCACGGCTACAGCGGCACAGCAGGAGATGCCCTCCACTACAGCAGGAGCTACAACCACGACCAAAAGTTCTTCACAACCCCAGACAAGGACAATGACAGGTATCCCTCAGGAAACTGTGGTGCCTACTACAGCTCTGGCTGGTGGTTTGACGCCTGCTTGTCAGCCAATCTCAATGGCAAGTACTACCACAAGAAATACAAAGGTGTTCGCAATGGCATTTTCTGGGGTACGTGGCATGGTATTTCTGATGATACTCCCACTGGATACAGGCAACCCTTTAAATCAGTAAAGATCATGATCAGACCCAAAAGTTTTGTGCAGTAATTCTACACATTTCTCTTAACTAGTTTGCATTGAATTGCACTTAACATCATACTTACTCAGTATTATACTCAGAAATCAAATATTCAGTTATGTTTGGCAAAAGACTGTTCTAGACAAAACAACATACTTCCACATAAGATTTTTAGAGGCAGTTTGACCCATATAATGTATTAAAACCAGCATTAAAATAACTGAATAGTTATTACTAAAAATTAACACCAGTTAGGTCTTGGTTTTGTTATGTAAATATTCTAAACAAAGCTTTTGGTGCTTTTACTGACTGTGATATACCACATTTTATGATTTTAAACTTTTCTATTGTCTTCCCCAAGTTGTGTCTGAATGAATACCTACATTTTAACCTGAAAATAAATCAGAGGTGTAACTTATATAAATTTGTCAACACTTGGGGAAAACCTAGTCTCTCTAAAACAGTCTTTATCCATCACCTATCCTTCACAATTTCAAAGGCATACCACAGCAATATCAATATAAATTAGGAAAAGTACTAAAAATTAGTACAAAACAGGAGGTCACATAGTTTGCCCAAAGACACAAAAAAAGGCCTTGAAGAAAGCAGAAAATGAAGATTCCTCAAATTTCATCCCTTTATCAAAGATTTTTCAGAGAAGTTGGTGGAAGAATTAAATAGAAGCAGAAGAAATAATTATAAAACCATAGAATCATTTCGTTTGGGAAAGACCTTTAAGATCATTGAGTCCGACTGTTAACAAAGAACTGCCAAGTGCACACTAAGCCATGTTCCTAACTGTCACATCTACACATGGAGAGAGCATGTATTGAATAACATTCTTGCTCTTTTTGGTTTCTCCATTCAAGCTCAAGGTTTTATGTGTCATTTGTAGGAGAAGGGAGCCATTATATAGCTTATTGCACATTTATTCCGGCAGGTAGACAGGTAGGAGGAAGACATATCCATAAGAATCTATATTCTCTGCATTAATGCCTTTAAATACACACAGAGTTTCCAGCACCACTTTGCTTGCCTCAAATCCTTTAGGTAAGTCAAATGTTACAACATGCTCTTGTAGAGACTCAAGTGCTCATTTAAATGCTTCTCAATCAAGACATCATTAGACTCTAAAACAAAAACAAACAAACAAACAAACAAAGAAAAAGGTTTTGTAACGTAAGAAAAGACTGTTCTCCCCATTTTTAGACTACACGTTTTGTAGTTCCAGAAACATAAAAACCTACTGTCAATTCTAAGCAAAAAAAGAGAATATATGATCAAAGATTTTTTTCTAAAATATAACAAATAAAAAAATCAAATTGTCAAATTGTTCAGGAATTTCAAATTAGAGATACTTTTATTATATCTCACATTGTAGATGATGAGCACAAATTTGATTGCGTATATTTACACCATGACTCTATAAAGATAGTGACCAACACTGAGTGGAGATGCAATTTATCTTAGCAAGAGGCTGTTCTACTATCTCGCTTACATCTACCCTGACATGCAGAAAAACTACACTAAGACTCTATTTCTTTATCAATTAAAGTGTGGTCATTGCTGGCATAGCTTTTTTGATTTAAAAAGACAGAAAGAAAAGAATACAAGTATACATCTGGCCTAATTCATAAATATGATGCCTACAGTTTTTTTAAGATTACAACAAAACTATTATGGTTATAAGTTATGCAAATGAAGAACACTGGCAATAACTAAATTGTAAAATATTAATATATATTTTAAAGAAGTAAATACTTTGGAGGATAATTCAAATGTAATTTGGTTTATTATATTTCAATTTTAAAGAACAATGAAAAATTTTAATTGCAAGATGTATCATCTTTGCTTGAGAATATGTTTTGAAGCTATAGAATATTTATTTTGGGATAAAAAATAGTTGTCTAAACAAAACAAAAAAAGCAACTGATGAAGTATTGGTTAGAAGAGCAAATATCTAATTGCATATGATTATATTTAATTATCTTGCATGAAATGCACAGTTTGCTCCTATTCATTATATGATAACTAGATAAGTATGACTTACAGTATCTACAAGCTTTTATTTGAAAATGTCTTTTTACTACTAAATTGTTACAAGAGGAACTGTCCTTTTTAAATCTCGTTTAAAGGAAACATTGTAAAACACAGAAATTTTAACAGAATAAGCAATTGTGACTAAAATCACCTGCAAAAGCTTTGTCTCATGTCTTTAAAAACAGAAAGCAAAAAAATAAAAAAAGAAAAATAAAGGGTACTGCTGTTACAGAAATCTGATTATTACCTGCCTGGGACTGTCAGAGATGAATGTCTGTCAATGTTTACTAGTTTCACAAACTGTAATTCCATTTACTTGTTGCAAACATTACTTGTTTTTCCTGGTGTAATAAAATAAGAATGTCCCACTGATAAAGCTGTACTACTGTCATAAATGTACATGAAGACTATAAAAAAATTCTCATAAATAATTTTATTGGTTTTCTGTAAAAATTGAAGCAGTATGAAAACATGGATAACCAATACAGAATGACCCTGTGACATGCCAAGAGAGTAATTGCTAGTAATGATGGTTCCTTAGATATCTGTTTTACAACCCTTCAGTTGCCAGATAACACCCAGGGCTGAAATCTCCAATATTTTTTGAAACTATTCATATTTTGGAAGAGGAAAAAGTAATTGCCCAATGAAGAGTTTACACTATCTTTAACGTGAAAGAGGAGAAGCAAACCAATGTTTTGACCTTTCAGATCACATACAAGAGTCATCAAAGCATGTGAATACAAATACCACCCCAAATTAAATCATACAAATTTTTATGCAAAGAAAAAGCCCTTGATCTCTGCCTAAGGTTTAATAATTCAAAACATGTCTTTCAATCTATTGGAAAACATCTATGTAACACTGATTAGCATATGAAAACACTTGTGGTTGTAATCCTGCTAATAGTTAAATGGTGAATTTTAGTGGAAAAAACTACAAACAGGGGGTTTGCTAGCAAAATTCCTATGGCTTGTTTCCAAAACATAAAGCCCATCCATTCAATGTGATCAGCCAAGCAGATTGTAATGTCTTGGCTTTCTACACATTGCTTAAACAAAACCAAACCAAACCTAGAAAAAAAAAAGCCAAACAAACTAGAGAAGAATTGAAAAGAAGGTTTGAAAGCCTTGGTGCTTTTCCCTTCCCTTTTAAATGCAAATATCTGTTTCCTTAATTGTGTTTATTGGGAAAGATTGTAGTAAAACTTGGAGTGAGTTGAGAACAATACATAGCTTGAGAAATTGATGGGGGAAAATCTTACTTTTATGTGTTTATTTGGAAAATAACTCAAGATGATTGCCAGTCCTTACCCAGATCCCTGCTGACAAATTAAACCAAAATCAAACAAAAGTGCCAAATTTACATAGCTTCTATGATTTACATGTCACGGAAAAACCAAAGCAGGAAGGATGCAAATTTGAATTTTCATAGGGAAAAAAAAAAAAAAAAAAGGATATAATTAAATACTGGCCTACAAAGAAAGAAGATTTAAATACAGGTGCTTTGAATAAGTGAACCAGGAATCCCCTTTTTAATATTTAAAGTAATGTCATGTGTGTAACAGATGATTCTCCACCACTGATGTTTTTATTGAATGTATGACTGGTTAATATTGCTCTGCCTTCCTCATCACATGGCTGTGCTGACATACAAGGCCAGTGAGTACAAATTTGCCTTGTCTCAAATACATATTATGGGTGAGAAAACAGGAAGAGGGAGATAGCTTTGGAAAACAATATAGCAATATACTTGCCAAGTCTCACGAATTTTCTCATTTTTCTCAGAAATGGCTGAGAAAAGGCCAAAATGCAAGAAGATGTTACAGTTAAAGGTTATTTCTTCCCCTAGTCTCACACTAGAGAGCTCTAGTTCCTCTGTATGGTATGAAATCTGCACACTTGACTTTATAACAGCACAGAAAAACAAGCCATCATAAACACTTTCAAAAAGGCTTCTCAGAAATGAACAGAAATACCATCTGCTTTGTGATAGTTCAAACACACCCAACCACTTCCTGGCCTTGTTTCCTCACTATGTCACCTGCCAGTGGTAAAAACAACCTGTCCCTAGAATGAGCATGTTATCCTAGCTCTGTTCCCATTCCTGTTCTTTGAAGGCACCTGTAAATTCACCTATTTCCTCGACAGCTTTTTTAGGAACAATCAACTTTCCTATTGCAACAACAATTTGCTTTAACATTCACAATACAAATTATTTCCTTCTTGCTGGAATCTGTTGCAAAAAACTGTACTCCGGCTTACAGACACATTTTCAGCTCTAGCTGACTTCCCATGTGACCATTTCAACAAAGTCAAAAAAGGTTTATTTAATTAGCAGTCAGATTGCTGTGTGTGGAGGTGGAGACAACATCTGTCTTAGCTGTCTGTGCCAACATAGTTCTACGCTTTTTTGTTGGGCTAGGAGCCTTTGAAGATTGTAGTGTGGAGTGTGCCAGGATCAGCTTAAGTTTAAAAATGTTGTTTGCTTTCAACATAGTAAGCTGTGTCAAGATTTTTATATCTTTGATAGAGCACATACATATTTGGTGAGTACTAAAACAAATTATGCACTGCTATAGTTATAATGCAAAAATATAGTGATGATCATACTTTATAATAGCAGAAAACATGCTATTATAATAATGTGTATGGGGACAGAAATTAAAATTGCGCTTATGTAAAAAAAAAAAAATCCATCCTAATCTAACAAGGTAGCTTTCTAGGAAACTTTTCATTTCAGGATAAATAAACTTCTTTTTAAGGAAAGTTGTTTCCACCCACCATTTAACCTAACTTGGGAGAGAATTAAAAACCAGTTTTTTACCAAAAGGAATTGGAAACAACTGTATTTTCTAGAATGGCATTGTTAGATGTCACTATGCCACTGAAGAATTAAATGAAATATTGATTCTTAGTGTTTATATTTGAAAGCTGTAGCCAACTTTTATGTGACTTCTTCTTCTTTCCTCTAGCACATATGAGAAAAAGGAGAAAAATGAGATGTACCTTTCCCCCCTCAAACAACATTCAAACACACACATTATTCTTTGACATTAAAGCTCTTACAGATAGCAGATAGACATGAATCAGCATCAGATAATCAGAAACAAAATTTGCTTGAGAGCTCTTTTTCACACTGTTGATTTCCTGGTAAACATGGAAATTTTGCTCTGTGTTTCCACTAGAACTGAGATTTTGGTTAGCTTCTTTATTAGCAGTTCAACCACTTTTGGTAGCCAGGAGTATAAATTCACTAATCTCAGAAAGACTCTGAGTTTCAAAACAGTAATGAAAAATATTCACTAAAGGTTGTTTCAGCTTCTTGATGGCAATAGGAGACTTGGACATCAGTGATGAAGAAATGTAGCATGATACTGACAACTTCCCACAAAAAAAGCAGAACAAATGAAGATTTGGTGCTGTTATCAGATAGGAGGCACTGACCATTTTATAGGATATAGAGTGCAACAGTTTGCAATACATCTGTCAGGAAAGTCTCCCAAAGCAGTTTTTTCTTCTGCATGTTTAGATTTAGCAAATAAATGGATGATGTTTGTTAGCAGGAAGGGATTATGGTGGTACCTTCTAAACAAGGTACCCGCTCACTGGATCTGAAAAACAGCAAAGCACTTTTCATTCACGAGTGCACTATTCTGCAGAACTAATAACTGCCCCAGAGTGTCCACTGCAAGGGCATGCAAGATAAATGTTGCAGAATCGTATACATAAAAATTAATGTATACATTTGACTGAACTACCTTTCTAGCCTAAAAACATACCAACAAAAAGAAGAGGAAGAAAAAGCACAAGACATTGCCTTGAGTAAACATACCTCAAACTGGGAGAAGATACCCACCATTTGATTTCTCTTTGGAGTTTTTTGTTTGATTCACTATCAGATTGGGAAGATGTATAGAGTAGGGGGGGGTGTGTCTGGGACTGTGATTTGGGCAACAAAACAAAATTTAAGCAACAGAAGAGGATTTGAAAATGGTAATTTTTGGAATTGCTGGATTACAAACTAAACATCAACAACATCATTATGACAAATGATGTTTTATTTATTTATGTTCTCATTAAAACTGGATCAGATGGAGGAAAGTAAAACACAGCTTGAGCGGCCAGAGAGGAAAAACATTACCATGCAATACGGTGAAGCACAAAAATTATGGGGACAAAAATTAAGAGAAGGGGCAGGAGGCAATTTGTTAACTGATCTTTTTTTATTTTCATTCTGCATAATCTTGTCTTATCGAGCCTTTAATCCAGTTACATGTCACATTTTGTTGCTTTTTCTGTTCAAATGACAGTTTCAGTTTGTCCTCTGCTGCTTTAGCAGTAACAGCATTGTTGTAGCAAGGATCATATAAGGATAAAGAGACAGGTTAAATGTATTATATTACCATCTGTTGCAAAAAAAAAGTATAAATTTGCAGGCAAAGGGTGAATATAATTTTAGATCATTTTGTTAAAAATAACTACTACTAAATATCCATTAATAAAATTAACGTCTCTTTAAATTTAGATAATGTAAATGTATGACAAAATTCAATACATTTTTTTGCTGCCTTTTAAGAATCAGATTACATATACATGCCCTATAATGCACTAAAACCAAAATAAAGCCAGCATAATTTATTGCATCTTAATGTAACATCTATTCAAGTAATATATTTCTTTCATCACACAGGTACTAGATCATGTAGTTTTTCATGAAAGTTATTAACAGATGCAGATTGATTTATCTCCAACACTAGAAGAAAACAAGATATAAGGAAAGATTCGTAATTCAAGAAATTCAATTAGAAGTGTTAGAGCAAAGATCATTATTTCAGGGACATAAAAGCAAAGGCCAAAAGAAGTCTAAAGTTCATTTTGTGAATGTAGTAGTACCCTAACCAAGAGAACAGGAGATGTCAACTTGGTAATAAATAAAAACACTTGGTGAAAAGAAGTCATGATGAATTGGGTGGCTTTTGTTTGAACTCTGTCAAGTTTTTAGTATTTCTACCTAACCCATAAAGATAAACAATGTAACTATGTTTTATTTAAAATAAAGGCAAGAGAGTGTGCATGTTTGACTTCTTGCTCTTTGTATGTTTGAGCATCTTTTGCTTACGTGAGAAAAATAAGACTGGCTGGACTGGAAGAGGGCATGTATCTGTTTTAAAAGAAATCTTATAATAAAAAAAGTTGTCCCTTCTGATAAGTACATGCTATGCAGGAACAAATGACCACTCAGTGAAACTGAGATAATATGCTACAATTCTGCTTCTGTGGAAAAATCCTGAAAGCTATTCCAAGTAGTTGAAGCCAGCATCAATGCAAGAACCTCTGTGGTGACCGAAGTCACATATTTATCTCTGAATTATGTATAAAGTTCAACAAAAGAAAACAAATACGTCAGTGGAAAAGAAGAAATGTGAATAAGTGATGAAAAGCCAAACTCACCAGTAAAGTACAAGCACAAACTGTTAAAAATTATGGTAAAATAAATGAGTCATAGTTCTCTTCTAGAAATTGACAAAATGACTAGAAGACTTAATTTATGAAATATTATGTAAATTGCTTACTTTGTTTTTCCACAGCATGTTTTTTTCTTGAGTTGGGAACAATTCTAAATACTAAATTTACCCTGTGTTTGCCATTAATGGCTTACAATATCATCAGTGTTAGCTTTTGATATGCAGAATAAACTCTTCAGAAAGATACTTTTTGTAAAAAAAAAAAAAAGCCAGGCAAATAATATAATAATTTTCTAGAATAAGTATAGAAAAATTAGTTTTCACCATGATTAAAAATAAGGAAAATAAAGCAGAAATGCAGAATACAGTTTGGAAGGGGCGTGGGGGCACTTTTGCTGCTGTCTTGGAATGAGAATAAAGGGGGTTTGTGCTGCAACAATACTGGAAGCTGTGGGCTGCCCATACCCTGGCACTGGACTGAAAGCAGCAGCTTCAAGCTATGTTCAGTATGATCTAATAGCAGGATAGGAAAGGGCCAGTCCTATTTTCCCCTTCACTACAAATTCTTGCCCTGTCCTTTCTCCTGACCTTAGATTGTAGGCAGAGAGTGAGAGCCGGGGTAGAGAACTGATCTGAAAGATCCAGGATGGAAAGAGTCCAAGGTAAAGCAACTTTAGGTAAGAACTTCAAGAAAAACATGAAGAAAGCCACAAGAGAGAGATGTACATTTTTATTATAAAGAGGGCAGAAATTGGCTGATCTCCCTTCTTAATGGGAGAAAGGCAAGAAGAAAGCTGCATTATTCACTACAAAGGAAACTTAAACTGGGATATAGGGAAAACTTTCTATAAAACACTGACAAATATGACATGCTGGAAAAGGATATCCAAAGAGCTATCCCCACCAGTTAAAGATTTAAGAACAAATTAGACAAATACCTGCAGAAAATCTACTTCAGTGCTAACTTTGGATTAGATTATCTCTTAATGACTCTTCTGGCCTTACATTTTTAAGGATTCCATTTGATATATATTTGATATTTAAAATTTTAAAATACTTCTAGTATTACCAAAGACTCCTTAACACAAAAGAAACTGAGCTCCAAAAGGTTTCTTCTATCACCATCATCAATTAATAGTGCCTCAGGAGCCACTTCCCTGCGATTTTTCCTGCAGCTACAGAGCCTTTTAAAAAATCATGATGCAATTACCTCTACAGATAGAATACTACAAGACCAAAACCAAAACCCCTGCATTCTCATACCCCTTAAGGCCATGATCACTGAAAAAAATAACATCATTATCTATCAAGCACAGCATCCACAGCAAGAATATAAAACTGTTTCACAAAATTTTCTTACCACTTAGAAAAAGAATCAAAGAAATGGGGATGATATAGATAGTCTGTGGTAACAATCTTCAACTATTAACAGCAAAAGCTACACCTCAGAATAATTACTTTGCACTGTTACAGACAGAGAAAGCTGGGGCACACGGTACCTCATCTAAACACTGAAATGCAGGACTTGCTGTTACGTCAGTGGCTCCCTCTTCCCGGCTAGGAGCTGTTGGAGACAGTGCACAGGTCGGTGACTCATTCTCAGCTGCCACTTCTGGGTCAGTGGGACTTCCTTCATCAGCCTGACTCATTGTTTAAAGCTCTAGAAAGTAACAAAAATACCAACTGTTCATTACATCCAGTGATATATGTGATTGTGAAAGATAAATGTGTAGTGTAAAAACCACTACATCAACATGTCAGACCCACATTCAAACCATAGAAGTCACAATGTGAGCAAATTATTAAAGTCTACAGTTTAAACTTCATGAAAGACTTCATGCAAGAGGCTGCATTATCACTCTGTCATCCTCTTGAGTATTTTTAAAATATCCTGAAGATAGCTCTTATTCCAGTTAGGTAACACAGTCTTTTAATAAATGCACAGAGAGAGAAATTAAAGAAGGTTGGGACAAGCAGGGTTGTTGGAAAACATAATTTTGCTATATTTGTAATTTAGAAAATCCCATATTTGTATCTGTCATTTAGGAATAGAAATCTCCAAGATGCTTGTATTAGAAATAGATCAAGGACATTCAATACTTCTCAGCAAGATAAAACTTAATGCCATAAAGTTTCTATAATTTCACTTTGTGTTTACTATCTTGGTCCAGCACTTGAGAGTTATGTTCCCAAGCTTCAGTCATCAGAACTCTCTGAGTTCTGAGGTGTGTGAAAATGCCAAGCTGGGTGAGGGAAATGGGAGGTGGAATACAAGGAGATACAATGCTCCTGGTATCCTGATAAAACAGCAATGTCCATCAGATTGGTCTTCATCATTATATCAAACGTCAATTTATATCTGAAAAACCCATCTTCTTGCATAACAGCATTTTAAAAGTTTCATATATCCAAAGAGTTTCCAAATACCAACCTTTTGCATGAAGAAGCATGAAAGGTGACAAAAACACTTCAGGAGAAAGATGTAACAGACATGGGATGATCCCACACAGGCAATAAGAATCTCACACAGGGAAGAGAGGGGAAGAGGGACATCTAAGGCACACAGAAATGTTGCCATGACACAGTGAGATAGAGGAGGCATTGAGTATTTGTAGAGCAAAGCGCAGTTCAAAGTGGAGATGGAATACAGATGGAGGAATCCAAGAATTCCTTCCCAAGTTCATTGAAGGTGTTTGTAGATGACAGGAATGGACAGATCAGTATCACAGCATTTTAGTGCAAAATTTTGGGAGAAAGATCATCAACTTTTGCAAATGTTCACCCGACACCAGAAATCTTTCTACATTAGCTACTATGCAGAGGACATTGTATTCTGCTATGGAACCACATCATTAGAAAATCCATATCAGCTGCCAAAGATGCAGAATCCTCTTCAAATTGGGCAGTCTTTATATTATTCAGCCTTTCACATAACATATGGGGGACCTTTCTCTTTTTTAAAAGCGAGCATCTTACTATAAATCAAGGACAACCAAAATTAAAATTGTAATAAAATTAAGAAGAAATTTTGAGACTATTTCAATAATATATACCAGAACTTTCCAATTAAACAGACAATGCAATTTGGCATTCCACAGCCAGAAAGCTGACAGCTAAGAAAAACATAATTTAATTTTATAATTGTGATGGGAAAATGGATACAAAAATGATGTGTTGTTTGTATTCACCTTTTGAAAAGTCTCTTGTCTATAAAGGTAGTGAAAGTTAAACTGGCAAGTTTATTACTTTCTTCAATACTGTTTGGAATTCCTTCAGGAACATTTTGACTTCTAGAGAGATTTCAGTGTCTCTATTTGCTTACGGAAAAAAAAGCAATTCCATGATCCCTCCTGGTGGAGTCAAAACATTGTGAAATAACTGTAAACATCATAGAGGCCAAGAAATAAAGTCTGAGTTACTGTACATAAACAGTGTAAATAGCCAGTGATTTTTCATCTGCAAAGAACTGTTGAATATTTTAGCATATGCATTTTGTGTTTATGGCTACTGTTTCTTTATTTCTTCCTCTCAATTTAGAATTTAGACAAAGGGAAAAGCATTGTGGCAGAAACTCTAAGTAGAACAATGCCAAAATGTGAGATTTTCATGGGGGTAGGCATATTTGTCGATATTTGTATGTGAAACATACAGTTGACATCAGTCAAAATATATAGCTCCTCCCAGTACAGCCATACAAAAGAGTCCTCAGCAAGACTCCAGTTTGCTGGGCAGGGAGAGAACAAAAAAACCTTTTCTGAATCGGAAGAGTTTATAGTTTTATGTTAAGACACAACTACAGAAATCTGAGACAGAGAAAAACTATTAGACAGCCTCAGCTAGCGTGACAAGCCCTTGTCTCCACGTGGTTTTAAGAGGGGACAGACATAAACAAAACATAGGTAGGTTTATGGGACACTAAAATAAGTTTAGCATTCTTCCTCTACCTACTACATTACTAAGTATATAATTCAGCTCACATAAAATTGGATCTATAAACTTCAAAAAGCAAAGGGGAAAAATTGTGTCTTTGCATTATCTGGTAAATAAACTGTCTAATTGAAACAGGAATGGAAGTTGTCATGATTTTTAACTTCAAAGAATACCCTAGTAAGTATGGATGTTTTCAAACTGTAGAACTGCAAATAATATCACAGTCTTGATCCAAGACACAGAATTGCAGAGAACGGGAATTACAAGGCTGTTTTGGAACCTGGGTCAAATCAGGCTGAGAACTGCCTTGCAAAACAGCTTCAGGGCAGCAATAATAATAAAAGTCTGAACTCAGATTACCCAAACTAATTTCAGCATCTTCACTTCTGTCTCTCTCTAGCAAACAGCAATGTTCATACACAAATCAGTGCAGAATCCAAATAGGTGACACTTAGCTGCATTGATTCTTTTCAGAGTGACAGATGCAAAAAGTAGTAAACTTCTGTTCTGATCATAAAGAGATGCAGGTCCATGTATGAAGAAGAATCAACTATCTCTGCACATTTCCAGCCTACAACTGGATGCCTGGGGAGGGACAGAAGTACCCACCAGTTACGGTGTGGTGATGCTTCCCTGAACCCATCCCCTTTTTCCTTGAACTCATACAAAACTTTCAATATTGGTAAAATAGAGGGAAATGGAGATTTTCATTTCACCTTGGCATGACATGAGTAACCAATGTTCTTGTTGCTTTTGAATCCGGCTTCTTGATGTCACCTAGTTCTTTTACTGGATGAGTCACTGAATAATCACAACTTTTCTATGTCACTAGGTTTGTTCCTAATGGTGAATCATTTGACAATCCTTTTTTTTCTAGGCTGAAGCAGACAATCCACCTGCTGTTACTGGCACGAAAGCTCTTCTCTGCCTTCCACTGTCCTTATCATACTTCTCCATACCTTTTTCAATTCTACCACAACCTCTTCAAAAAGAAGGGATGAGACCTACAGATAATATTAATAACAGGAGCGCCATAGATTTATTCGATCACACAGTGATCCTATGTGGCTCTGATTTTTCCATCCCCTAAATTTTTTTTAAAATGCTTTTTCCCTAATGTTGAAGTAGAAGATCATCTGTTTTAACTGGGGAGAGACCGTGCTTCAGCATGAATGGGTGTGTCTTTGAACAACAAAACCATGTCAACATGAAACAATGACTGAATTTAAAACAACATCATGTACAATAGGAAATTATCATTTGCATGTGAATCAGAATGGATTGTTTGATTACACTCCTCTCATCACTTTGGGGAAATGAGAGCACACCATGTACCTAAGTTCATAAGTTCTGCTGTTTTCCCTTATTTTCAAGTCTCTGCTACTTGGGATAGACCCACCCTGAGCCACACACAGACTTTATCTGTTGGAGTTCTAATTAGATATGGCTAAGATAAGGAGAATTTGAGTGGTAAGATTTGCCACTTCCCATTTCACATGGTTTGCATGAGGAACTTAATCTCCTCAGAAAATTTCTGGTGGCGTGACAAACAAAAAAATCCCTGAAATCCAAACCATTGTGTGCTTTGCAATGCTAAACTACAGAGGAGGAAACAAACAAAACATAATTTGCCTCCCTATTGAACCCTAGACACACCTTGAGGACTAAGAAGATTCAAGGAAGCAGTTCAGAAAAACACCACTTAAAAAAACTCCAAAATACAAATAAAGATGCCCTATTTTCCTAAAAAGTGAAGTCACATTATTTCTTCATTACAATTATACCAAATGGGTAAAATTAATCCTGCCCAGGCAGTCTGAGTTTAAACCCTGTGGTTTAAACCCCACAGCAGTTTGTGATTATTCCATGATAAATTCCAAATACAATAGTTAGAAAAATGTATTCCTTCTACAGCCTCTCCTGTAAATACTTCTTGTTTAATTCCTCTTTCCTTGAAATCCTACAAGTGCATCTGATAACGCTTTGGCTTAAAATCTATTTGATGTTACTTGATAGAACTTCTATGAGTTCTAGGGTTTTTCATCTTTTGCATGAAATACTGAATATTCTTTGGCATACAACACCAATATCTGGCAAAATGGCAAATAAGGATTGTAATTCACTAAGAAATCATGCAGCTATCAAAAGTGGAGCTCTAATTAAATCTTCACTTATAAATTTGATACTGCTTTTTTTCCCCCCTGCAAATGACAAGCCAGAAAACAAAAGAGGAAAACAATAAATAAATAAATAAATAAATATTCTTTCACTGCTGGAGTCTGCTACATGCTCTACCAGCTGATTCAAACAAAGCATGAAAGTTAACAGTGAAAATATAGATGACATAAGTAAAACATTAAACACATGAGGTTTCATATGTATGGAGAAAGAACTTCTTCCTAGCAACTACTTTTTATCAGTTTTGTTCAGTATTTTTAACCATGTGAGTATGCTTAGACTGTATCTAATGAGAAAACCCAACAGTAACAATGAAACATAACTGAGGCTTAAGCATCTTGGGATGGTTTCTTGAACTAAGTTCTCGACTATGCCAAGCCTGACAATATTAAGGGTGATGCAGAGCACGGTTTACTGTGGATTGTGGGTACCGATAAACCTCCGTTTACATGAGGAGCACCAAATTCCAAGCTCCTGGAGGAAGAAGGGGCTGTGGGAAAGCAGCGCTGTGGTTTTAGATGCGGTGGGAGTCACTGACCCAGGGAGAAAGGGGGGCAGCAGTGAGTCCACCTCACCTGGGGCGGATTCCCTCGGCGCAGTCGGATCAGAGTTATTTGCTGAACTGGCTGTCATCTAGTGGAGTCATAGCACATTGCAACACACTGCTTACACATCGGTGACTTTCCCCCTGACAAACAATCTGACATCCAAATTTGGTATTGCTCTCAAGGGTGAGAATTTTGTAGATTTTTCACCCAAAATCTGTTTCTGAAGACTTGGAAAGCCCCCCAAACTTCCAGCCTCCATCACGTCCCAAGATATTTCTTGATTTTTTTTGACCTTCTGGAATTCAGTTTTTGTATACTAGACCATCATAAAGCAGGCTGACGCCTTCTGTGTTTAATCTAATGTTTTTTTGAGACTGAGTGATGTGAACCAATGAAATAATTTAACTTGAAGGGCTTTATTGGTGAATATGAATCTTCGTTAGCCTTTCCACAGCCAAAATTACCAATGGACCAAAAAAATAGGGCAATCTTCTTTCCTCTTGGACATTGAGATGTCATTTCAGATTCATAAATAATCAAAGCCAGACAGTGACAGAAATGGAAATAGAGCTAATGAGATGAAAAGTATTTGATGACTAAGTATCATGCTTGCATGGCTGTTTATGAAAAACAAACACATGGAGTGCAAAAGGGAGACAGTAGTTAAGTAACAGGCACAGATTTCACTATTTCTTGTGTTGCAATCTCGCTAAGACAATGCAGCTTTCTGTGCAATTTTCTCTCTTATTATTGGCAGTAAACTACAACTATCACAAGAATTCAGCCCCTGACTGTACATCATATATTGCCCACATGCCCCACCTCATTTTTAAAAATTGTTATACGATAATAATGTGGGCTATGAAGTCCAGAAGATTATTTTAAACTGAATTAAGTGGTTCCCCGCTTCTTTGTAAACCCTGTAAGGACAATTGCCTCATGGAGTATTTGTGCAGAACTCGGGAAAATATTTATTTGCTTGGCTTCAGAACCGCTAAAAAACAGTACATATTGACCAAATCTTACTGACAGAGAGCAATCCTGGTGCTTTGTGATATCACTTCAAAAAACCAACAACAAATAACTGGTTTTCCCACACATCTGCCAAACTGCTTCTACATTGGCTGACCGAGGACATTTCAACACCCGCAGGTTCGCTGTATGTTTAAGTGCAGTGACGGGCAGGCTGCCCCGGGGTACCTCGTCTCCTCACGCACAAAACCGCACCGCCCTGGGCCCAGCGCGGGGCTCGCACTCCCGGCCCTCAGGGACTCCTCAAACAGGGCTGTGGCGGCGCCCCTTGACTTGCTTTTCGCCTCGACGTCGGAGCCTCTCTTGGCTTTGGCCCCGGCCCCGGCCCCGGTCGCGTTCCCCTCGTGTTCCTCCCGGCCGCCGCAGAGCCCGGTCCAGCGGAGCAGCGTCCCCGTCGCTATGGCGACCCGCGCACCGCCTCCCGCCCGCCCCAGCCACCCCCGCTCCTGATTGGCTTCGACGTGCAGCTCCACTGCCCAATAGCAGCAGACTCTCGGCAATGTTCCGCCCTTTCTGCTCTCCGATAGGCCCGTGGGCACGGCTGTAGTTCCTTCCGCGCGCT